>OY293412.1:7111479-7556479 GCA_958502065.1 Chrysolina americana
AAAAATCGGAAGCTTCGCGAAATAAACATTCAATTAACACGTTGGTTAGAGACCAACAATAACAATGAAGGATTCCTAAAATGGAGTTACTCAGGAGTAACAAAAATATTTTGTTTCAGCCGCGTCCAAGATATGTTGCGTGCACTTCACGTGGAAAATCTTCACACGACCGAAGATTGTAAATCACACTTGGGGAAAATGTTTCGAGTGAAGTTCTACGAGTGCCCGAATGGAGTACAGACATTGAAATTGCCGACTTCATATTGAAGAAATGTATTTTGATACATCTCGACAGCAACGAGGACAAATTCAACATGATGGTATTCATGGCCCAGAAACTGTTTGCTTTTTCCAAGGACCAGTGTAAATTGGAGGGTGCTGATGCCGTTATGATGCAGGAGTTACTTTTAGGTGAGTCATGGAGTTGTTTTTGACAGTTATAAGGGGCCTGGCTTTTCAAGTGATTTAATGGACTTTTCCACGGACTATGAGAAAACACTGTAATTAGAAAGAATATACTCTAATATCACTTGGAATTTTTATTTATTTTTTCTGACCGCCAATTTTCCTATAATTTGAAAAAAGGATTTCGTGGCGTCACGTTCATCAAAATTAAACTTGGCATCGTCGTATAAGTTGTAATCCATGGAATCTCAAATTATCATTACGTTTGGATTGTATTCTATGATAGTTGTCATATTTGATACCAGATGGGTTTGTTCGTTTATTTCACGGGGCAGATCAATAACAATTGTTTTTCTCTGTTTAACTCATTCACTTACCTTGTGTAATACAAGATAGATGCTAGTAGATCAAATCTGTATGCTGAAAACTAACAGACTCTTGAATACGTATTTTATTTTCTGAAGTTGATGCGGTTTTCAACTTCAAAGTTTTGTTGTGTGTTAAGTAATTTCTGTATTCCTTATAACCGTGAAAATGTCTAAGAAGTGCTTTGTACCCGGTTTTCTGAACACCAGTGAAAATTCAAATAAACTGTATGTGTTCTGTGGTAATAACAACTGCTGTTCCATAAGAACCGTTATTATAATTTGCGGTGTTGCTAACAAAAGTTTTTCATCAAAAGGCAGGTTCGTTCAGAAAATTTGAAAGTTACAAATAATATAAAAATTTTTTTTGATGTGTTGATCCAGTGACAAAGTTTCAATTATTTCTCGATGGTTTGTAATCAGCCAGTAGCTATGTTTTTTGGGAGAATGATATTCCCTATTTCGGAACGTGACGTCAGAGGCACACTTTGAAATGTGATATTTTTCTTAAATAAAAAGGTAGAATGGCACTCGTTGATAAATAGACATTTTAGACTATTGGCAATCGATTGAAACGAGTTTTGCAATGAATTTTTTGTAAATGAAAAGGTCCATTTGATACTGTTTGGACGAAGCATAATAGATATAATGAAAAATTTTTGTAACTATCTCTGTGAGTATGAATGTGACTTTTTTATGCGAAAACTATACAAGTGATTGAGCTGAAATTTGGACACACAGTTTATCTCGATTATTTTTTGACAATTCTTGCAACCAATCGAAACCATCAATTCAAAGAATTCATGTACGTTTAGGCCATTCACAGCATTAATATAGGGGAAATTTTCTACCTTGAAAATTGCCGCGGGAATTTTTTGTGGTATTTTGTTTTTTATTATGTGACAACTGATACTTTTGATCTGACGTCTGTCATCAGTTTGCATGAAAAGTGAAAAATGATATGAAAATCAACGAAAATGCATGTAAGAATACTATTTTTAGTGACGTGTCAATTTGGAAACAGTTTCAATTGATAACCTAGGGACAAAGAGAACGCAATAGCTTTCAATAGCAATAGCAAAACAATGTGATGGAATCCTCCAGCCAAGGACAAACATCCATAATAATTGTATATTTCATGATGAGAAATTCAAATTCCAAACTTCATTCTGTTCAAGTAAATTGTTGAAATAAAAATGTTATATGTATAGAGAATAGGTCTATGATTGGGGCATCAAAAAATGATCTATCGAATACCACACGAGAGCTCGATAAAGTAGTCAAAGTCAAAATATACTTTATTGTCGGAAGTTATAAAAACTTATAGACAAAGCTTTTTTTTTATTGTCTGTCAACAAGTATTCGAAAAATCTGTCTAATTATTTTCACTTTATTCTCACTCTCTTGTGATATTACAACTGAGAAAAACACATCTCTATTGCTGTTTCAAAATGTTTTATCGTTTTAACATGGTGGCCGCCGTGATTGCTTGCGGTAACCATCGAATTAAATATATTTCTCTGAAGACATTCCTGTAATTGTTATAGAGCATCGGAGTATATGGTATCTTTGTCAAATAACAAATAGAAAGTATTCGTGTCCTGTAGTATGACAGAAAATGGATCTTATTGTATTATAGGAAAGATTTGGGTGAGGGGTGCAACAGTTATAATACCTATTATAAGTTTTTGATGATAAATTAATCAACATAATGTAAAAAATACTCGATAGAAAAATATCTCATGGTTTTCTGTTAAAGGTGATTATCCCTTTTCAATAATACAGTATAATTCAAACCGGGGTGGTGCTGTAGGTTTTCCGGGTTTTCCTACAGCTGAAAAGTGAATACACCACCAAAAACATCAGTAAGTGACCCCGGAGCGCCACGGCAAATAATAATAATAGTCATCTTCTACCCGCACAGGCTATGGAATGGTTTGAGTAAAGCCTGCGGTATTCAAAGAGTAGATATCGATATTTAGTCAGTTTTTCCTTCTCTTTTCGGACAATGTTCCTTTCGCCAGGATCCGAAAACTTTTATGACGAAAATCGCCCTACTTTATTGGTCGAGGAGGACTACATCAGCCTTATTGACTTGTATTTGCCTGAGGGAGGGGAATGAGTAGTTCCAATAGATTCGACACTTCTGATTCTCCACAACGGATTCAATATCCCCCGGAGCATAAAGCAACACCGGTGTCTCGTCAATACCGTACGAGTGTCGTAGGTGGTAGTACAATACTTGTAGCGCCGCGTTATGCCTGTGGTTACAAGCTGAGACCGCATAAGCTGGACAAGATAACGGCAAATGCATTATGGTCTCAACTGCCCCTCCTCACACTTTGCATCTAGTGTCATGGATCTCTATACCCATCACGCGACCACGGTAGACGAGGGTGTTGAAGACACCATCTTGGTAGGCCATTATGTATTCCTCGGTTTACGATTTCAGCGCACTTGACCTGAGAAAAGCGAAGGTCGGTTTTCTGGATAAGCTGTATGGTCTTCAATGTTTTTTGAAGAAGGCCCTATGCATCACTCTCCGTAGCTTTGACGTGGGATTTTTGCTGAACGGGTTCCAACTCGGTGACATAGTTTCGGTTCGTCCGTTCAGTGTCGAAAACGAGACGGAGTATATCGGCTGCACGGGTTGCTGCCTTGAAAAGAAATGCTCCAATCCCTGCTTTTTCATGATCGCACACTAAGCAGGTCTGAACTCCTGATGACTTTACAGGCTCCATCCAGTGCCATTCTGTAGTGTAGACACTACAAGCACAAAAGTCGACGGCCTCCCCGTTGGCTGGGGAAGTATAACCGTGGAACAAACGATTCAGGATGCAAGCTCCTATGAAGACATTTTGCGAGTTTTTACTTCGAGTTGTCGCAGCTCTTTTTGAGTTCATTTCATTACTCCAAAGGAGTAAAGTAGAATTGGAACGGGAAGCATATAAGTCACAGCAACGTTGTGCTTCCCCGACAGTTCTGATGATCAGCTTATGCTGATACTTGCCGCGGAGTAGTTACCTATTACGTCTCTCCGGCATCCAGATTATGTAGGATGCTTACGTCTACGAGCTGAACGTCCTCTCCGTATTTCTCGCAGCGTCCTCTTTTAAGATGAACCGTGGCACATTTGTCGATCCCAAACTCCATTCTGATGAAGATCCTATTGCCAATATGAAGAAAACACACTTTCTTATCTTTTTCACAAATTCAAAAGTCATCTAGGGAAAGTGAATTTAAATAAATGCTTAGGGTCGCACACTTGACTGAGAACCCAAAATCTACAAAAATACGCAATAATTTATAATTTATTAAATATGTATAGGTGTCTAATGAATAAAAGTCAAAGTAAGTCGTGAAGGCCACTTTTTTTTGCAAATACTGTCAATTCTGGAGATAACATGTTTCTTACATGAAAATAAAAAAAGTTTTTCTGTCACAACATTTGTAATCACTGATAATAAAGGAAATAGGATATACAACCCTACTACTAATAATTGGAAAGATAAGTACTTCACATTTAGAAAAGCCCTGAAAATGTCTACTTTGAAAAAAAAAACAGTTATAGGTTCCTACTACATCAGTTGAATTTGAACCATATTCAATATTTATTTATAATTATGAAGGAGTCTTCAAATCAGATGCATTTTTGCCAACATATTTTACACATCTTTTCTTGAAATTTAATTGTGTTTTGTTCCAGGTGGCCATCTGTATCTTCAACTGGTTAAGGAAAAATTAGGTTCTTGGCTCGTCGGCCTGAAACTGAACATTCTGAAGTATTCTAAATCTACAAACTTCACCCTCAGCTTGAACGATATAATGAAGGCAGCACGAAGTAGTGGCGGAATACAAAGAGCGATAGAAGTATTTCTAGCCACGGGAAATATAACCAGTAACTCGGGTCTCGGCCTGATGCAAGACAAGGGATTGGTCATAATGGCGGAAAATATCAATCGCATGCGATACATGTCTCACTTCCGAGCTGTCCACAGGGGCGCGTTTTTCCAAGAGATGCGTACAACCGAGGCTAGGCAACTCTTGCCGGACGCCTGGGGTTTCATATGTCCGGTGCACACACCAGACGGCGCCCCTTGCGGGCTGCTGAACCATCTCACGCAGAACTGCACTGTTACCGACGCACCTGACGAAGAAAAAGTCAAGAATATTCCCATGACTCTGACAGAACTCGGCATGGTCCCGCTGAAGTATGCCGCCGAACTGTTAGATCTCAAAACCAGTTTGGTGGTTCAGTTGGACGGCAGAATTATAGGTTATGTTGCTAGTAGCGAAGCTTCTGGCTTGGCGAATAAACTGCGCACGATCAAAATAAAAGGGAGACTCATTCCGGAAACTTTGGAGATCGTGCTTGTGCCGCTGAAGAAGACTGTCTCGCAATATCCGGGATTGTTTTTGTTTACCGGGCCGGCACGAATGATGAGGCCTTTGTTGAACTTGCTGGTGAATAAGATCGAGCTTGTCGGGACTTTCGAGCAAGTTTATATGGATATTTGTGTAACGTCTGCAGAAGCCTACGAAGGTAAGTTTTTATGATGAAAATGTTTTATTATGTGAATAGAATTGGCCCCAGATTATAAAATATTCTTGAACAATTAATATTTTCGCGGCATCAACCAGAAAAGTAGAAGTTTTCTATCTAATATCATTGTATAAAGAGTAACAAGATCAGTGGCGCACCCAGGGGGGGCACGGGACACAGCCCCCCCCCTACAGACAAACCACTATTTCTCTTACAGTTTGTAAGCGAGTTGAAAATAAATAGCATTCTATCGCTATTCTGAAATACACATAACCTTGACCAGAAAAAAATTCGCCTGCAGCCCAAAAAAAATTTGCCTGCGGCGCTATTTTAGATCCGTGTGCCCCCCGAAAAATATCATTCTGGGTGCGGCACTGAACAAGATACTGAGACAATCATATAGAATAGGATATCGATTGGATCCGATGGGAGACGACATGTAGATGGCGTTTGTACTCTGGTCTTCCAGTCAGGTCGTAGATCAGTGTTTGAGGATATAATAAAACTACCAACTAAAAGGTGGCGACTTAATTATGATACTGGAAAGGGGAAACAAAATATCTATTTGGAATCTATTCTTTGGATTGGTGCAAAAATCGGGATAATTTATAGATACAAATTATATTTGGTGATGAAATTCGAGAATCGAGACTATTCAGTTTGTGGAATATGTTGAAATTGCAAAGAACTATTTTTGTATAAAAACCTACAGTTTTTCGAAGTTCGCTAGATGGCACTAGTGTTTTGCTCTAATTCCGATTCCACAGGCATTGACTATCTTTTGACTCTTTAAACAATGCTAATATCGCTTCAAACCGCGTAAGATTATTGAAGGAAAGGGTATTATGAGTTGTTACAATTTTATTAAAATTCTTCAGTTTTTGTGACAAAAATTTTATGACCTGTTCGAAACCCGTATATTTTTTGAAGGTTGTGATGCTTCCACATTCAAAAATCCAGTTTTCAGGCTGAAATCTATCCAAAAATCGAGGTGGAAAAAACATGAAAAAAGTGTCTTCTTTCCCGTCAATCGACTAGGGAAGACGGCGCTCTTACTATTCAACGTGTAATGCCAAACACGGATGAGAATTGCACTATTCAACTCTGTCTGTCAGTCAACCCATCTAAGAAGTGACTGCAGTCAGCATTGTTGACTTCAGCTATCGACAGTAACAAACTTTTCCGCTACAGTTGTTTTCTCGACAACTCACACACAAGTGTCTGTGTATTGTCAAACTTGAGGTTATGTTGTTTCTAACACTGGCATTTCATTCCAACATGTTTCCATTTATATTGCGATGTATTGCTGAATCCGTGGCTAAGGTAGCTAGCAGTGGAACTTCTGGCTCGCATCAGACAGACGTTCGAGGCTCCGGTACACGAGAATCTTTCGGGTCTCTTTTGGTGGCCACATGCCTTGTTGTAAATCAAGTGTGATGTGAGTGGCCTAGATGCCAATCCCGACGTCTGGTGCTAGCTTGAAGTGCGCACTGACCACCCGGGGTAGTGCAGTAGGTTTTCCTACAGCTGAAAAGTGAATACACCACCAAAAACTAAATAAAAACTACAATAACAACAACATTAGTCGAAATGCTACGATATACGGTGGGTATAATAATATAAGCCAGACTTATGTTAAGTGGCTCATTTTGACTTATGTGCTTTTCCCCCTATACGCAGATATATGATGTCTCCTGGATTTCTTGTAGTTTCTTTCATTATGTAAGGATGCTGTGAATAAATAAAAAAGAAGACTATTATATTGTCAATCAAGATATCCCTTATTGACTGAAAATTTACATCTTATTTTTATTGGCGGTCTTGGTAAAAAATTAGGTTTAACAAGAATGATAAGAAATAAAACGTTCTATGTTTTTGTACCACCAAAATATTATTGTTAACTTACCCAATATCTGGCAAGAAAAAATATCAATAACTTCAAAATAAAATTTTCCTTTCTGGAGATGTGAACACCAATATATTGAATGATTACAACACAAAGAATATTCTGGAAGTTTACACTTCCAAAAATATTTTCCAACTAGGTGTGGAACACGGAGTGCAACATTAATAGACCATATGCTAGCCAACTTACATGTGATAGATAATTTTCTTATTGACCAAAAAATTCAAATTTCGAGTACAACTTATAAAGGGAAAAATAAATCATTATAATTCTAATGTTGGTCATTTCGAATAATATACTAAAAAAATTGGCAAATTCCCATGATCTCAATGTTTTCTATGATAATTACTTGATATTTTTCAACCGATGTCTATTTAAAAACCATCAGGATAAGAGAGACTTACACCTGGTTTAAAAGTAAAGTAACTAAATTTATAAAACTACAAGACAAATATTTTCGACACAAGAAACATAATCCTGGAAGTGAACATTATAGTCATTTATATGACTTTCAAAATAAACGTTAAAAACACAATAAGGACTACAAAAAACAAATATTACGAAGAAACATTTTCGAATCTACAGCTAAAGATTATTGGAAAACAATTAACGGTATAAGAGTCCCAAGAATGACAATTCAATACAAAATTATTGTTACGAGATTGATGAAAGCTGAGTCCATTCCGCGGGCGCCTCATCGATAAATCAATTCCAAAAAGTGTTTATTTGGATGGATCGTTTTCTGTAATGCATGAATAGACTAGATAACGGAGCTGCCGCGTCATCGCTCAATTCCTGGAAATGTGTAGAAGTTCTCCGTTTTGAGTATTCTCGAATCTTCGCGTTTAATCCAGTCTACGCGATGAACGCCTATATAAACGGAGACGTTTGACTGGGAATGAAGTTTTTATGAAGAGAATTATTTAAGAAGATTAGAAAGTGATAATAAGCAGAAGTGTTTGGAATATTTAGCTAGTTGTATTGTTGTATAGATAGATCTAAGTGTTTTATTAGTCAGTGAAGTGTTGTATGTTTGTTTATAGTGAAGTTAGAAAATAAACAGTTTAGTAGTGTGCTCGGCCTATTATTTAACAAAACGTAACAGTGGTGTCCGAAGCGGGATATTCGTGAAAAACAGAAACAACCTATTTATAAACTATTTATGGTGAGGAGTACATCGTAGGATACGATGGAGGACGTTGTGAAATTTATCCAAAATCAGTTTGCGGATTTGGAAAAGCGGCGCCGGGAAGAAAAACAAGAACGAGAAGAGGCACTCCAGAAAATTCTCGAAGAACAGAGAAAAGAGCCAGAAAATGAAAAACAAGAAGAGAAAATGAGACGGTTGGATAAAAAGAAAGAACGAGAAAAAGAAAAATAAGAACGAGAAGAAGCACTCCAGAAAATTCTCGAACAACAAAAGACCGAATCAGAACGAGTAGAAGAACAGAGGAAAACAGACTTCCAGAAGGTTCTAGAACATCAAGAAAAATTCTTTCAACATGTATTACAGAAAACCGAAGTACAAATGGAGGAACTGAAAGAAGAACTAAAGGAAGATGTCAAGAAAATCGACGATGAGGTTAATAAGAAATTTGATACGGTGCGAGAAGAGATGAAAGGACTAGAAAATCAGATAGCACTCCTCAAGAAGCAAGATCGTCGAGACAGGGTTGCCACATCAGAAATTTCCGTAAAACCACCGACTTTTGATGGACAGTCCTCTTGGTCCATGTATCGCCGACAATTTGAAGCTGCAGCAGTGGCTAATGGAAGGGGCGGAAGAAGAAAAAGCTACGGCCCTTATAGTAGCTTTGAGAGGGCCAGCTTTGGGTATGTTACAGACGATACCTATCGAACAGCAAAATAAATATAAAGACCTGATTACTGCATTAGAGTTACGGTATGGCGATCAACATCGAGAACAGCTGTATCGGGCTCAAATGAAAACGCGCACTCAGAAATCAGGTGAGAGTCTGCAGGAATTTGAATCGGATGTGAGACGCCTAATTCAGTTGGCTTACCCAGAAGCACCGGGAGATTTCAAAGAACAGTTAGCGGTGCAGTTATTCATAGATGGATCGATACTGGCCAAGCCCATCCGATTCGGCAACCACCAAGAAGAGTTCCATTTGCCAAACAACAAGAGGTGGAAGAGCTTGTTGACAAGATGATGAAAGATGGTGTGATTGAAGAATCATCGAGCCCTTGGTCTGCACCTGCTGTGTTAGTTTCTAAGAAGGATGGATCCACGAGATTCTGTGTGGATTATAGGAAATTCAATGATGTTACGAAGAAGGATAGCTACCCTTTACCAAGGATTGACGACACATTAACAACTTTGGCAGGTTCACGTTGGTTCTCAACCCTAGATCTGAAGAGCGGGTATTGGCAAGTGGGCATACATGAAGAAGATAAGGAGAAGACAGCATTTTCGACTGGAAGCGGACTTTATCAGTTCACTGTCATGCCTTTTGGATTGTGCAATGCTCCAGCAACATTCGAAAGACTTATGGAGCTGGTCCTGCGTGGGCTCACTTGGAAGACTAGTATATCTCGACGACGTTTTAGTCATGGGAAAGACGTTTGAAGAACATCTGCACAATTTGCGAGAAATACTCCAACGATTCAGGAATACCAACCTTAAACTGAATCCTCAGAAATGCTCATTGTTCCAGAAAGAAGTCGATTTTCTGGGCCATACAGTGTCATCAGACGGCATTCGAACAGACGGAAGGAAGATACAGGCGATCCGAGACTGGCCGCGACCTAAAGACAAACATGAAGTGAGGAGCTTCCTAGGTCTCTGCACCTACTACCGTCGGTTTGTAGAAGGATTTGCTGATATTGCGGCACCCCTACATAAGTTGACAGAACACCGAGTCAAATTCGTCTGGTCCAATGAAAGTGAACGGCATTTGGAAAGTTGAAAGTTGCTTTATGTTCCAGTCCGATTTTAAGTTTTCCACGTCAAAGAGGCCTGTTCGTTTTGGATACGGATGCCAGTAACAATGGGATTGGAGCCGTACTATCACAAGAGCAAGATGGCCAGGAAAAAGTTATTGAATTTTATAGCAAGGCACTCACCAAACCAGAAAGAAATTATTGCGCAACGAGGAAGGAACTACTGGCAATAATCAAGGCTGTAACCACTTCCAAAAATATCTATATGGAAGAGAGTTCCTCATTAGATCAGATCATGCAGCTTTGAAGTGGCTACTCGAGATGAAGACCCCTGAAGGACAAGTAGCAAGGTGGATTGAGAAGTTGAACCAGTATCACTTCAGGATAAAACATCGACCAGGACGATTACACAACAACGCAGATGCCTTGTCCAGAAGACCTTGTTCGGATACCTGTGAGCATTGTGAGCGAATTGAACGTCGCGAAGGAATCAACCAAGTGAGATTAATGGTTGAAGACAATTGGACCACAGCGAAAATGAGGCAGGACCAAGAAAGTGATCCAGATATTGCAGATTTTCTACGATGGAAGGAAAGCGGAGCAGAAAGACCCACCTGGAAGGAAATCTCCTTACGATCTCCAGGTTTCAAGGCATTGTGGGCACAATGGGATTCCATTATTGTTGAGAATGGTCTATTGAAGAGAGCTTGGGAATCGGCCGACGGCAGAAAAGTGATTTCTCAATTGGTTGTGCCTAGGTCGAGGATAAGTGATGTCTTGGAGGAGATCCATGGCAGCAAATCAGGTGGACATTTTGGAGTGAATAAGACCATGGATAAAATACGGCAGAGATTTTACTGGGACCAATGTCGTGAAGATGTAGAGAGATGGTGCCGAAGATGTCTGAAGTGTGAAGCAAGCAAAGGTCCCAAGACAAGATCGAGAGGAGAAATGAAACAATACAATGTAGGTGCTCCCTTCGAACGAATCGCCATCGATGTAGCAGGACCGTTTCCGATGACGAATGATGGCAACAAATACATCCTCGTTGCCATGGATTACTTTAGCAAATGGGTTGAAGCCTTGCCTAATCAAGAAGCATCCACAGTTGCAAGAGCTCTGGTGGATAACATGTTTTCAAGGTTTGGAGTCCCAATGGAGCTACATTCCGATCAAGGAAGAAATTTTGAATCAAATTTATTCAAGGAAGTTTGTGAATTGATGGGAATTAGCAAGACCAGAACAACGGCCCTCCACCCACAGTCTGATGGCATGGGTGAAAGGTTCAACAGGACTATGGAAGAACATCTTTCCAAAGTAGTAGAGGAGCACCAAAAGACATGGGATCGACATCTTCCACTATTCTTGATGGCTTACAGGGCCTCTGTGTACGATTCCACAAAGCTCACTCCAGCCAGCATTAACTTCGGGAGAGAACTTCGTTTGCCCTGTGACTTGGTGTTCGGATCACCAAGTTATGAAGAAAAAGAGGTACAGGATTATGCAGACGAACTGCGAGATAGCTTGAATGGGATCCACGAATTTTCAAGAAAAAGATTGAAGATACCTAGTGACAGAATGAAGGCTCGATACGATCTTAAGGCCAATACTGGTGGATTCAAAGAAGGAGATCGAGTGTGGCTGTACAATCCTCGTCGTAAGAAAGGATTTTCTCCTAAATTAACACCATCTTGGAAAGGACCATATACGATAGTGAAAAGAATAAACGACGTGGTCTATAGAATTCAACGCAGCCCGAGAGCGAAAATGAAGGTCGTTCACCTAGAGAGACTCAAACGTTATAATGGAGACAACGACACATTGAGAGGGGGATAATGTTACGAGATTGATAAAAGCCCCCTAGCTGCGCCGCTGAGTCCATTCCGCGGACGCCTCATCCATAATTAGTTCCAAGAAGTGTTTATTTGTATGGATCGTTTTCTGTAATGCATGAGTAGACTAGATAACGGAGCTGCCGCGTCATCGCTCAATTCCTGGAAATGTGTAAAAGTTCTCCGTTTTGAGTATTCTCGAATCTTCGCGTTTAATCCAGTCTACGCGATGAGCGCCTATATAAACGGAGACGTTTGACTGGGAAGGAAGTTTTTATGAAGAGAATTATTTAAGAAGATTAGAAAGTGATAATAAGCAGAAGTGTTTGGAATATTTAGCTAGTTGTATTGTTGTATAGATAGATCTAAGTGTTTTATTAGTCAGTAAAGTGTTGTAAGTTTCTTTATAGTGAAGTTAGAAAATAAACAGTTTAGTAGTGTGCTCGGCGTATTATTTAACAAAACTTAACATTATGAACAATGCAATGAACATTTCATCACTGTTGGAGAAAATGAAGTAGAAATTAGTATAATTAGTATAATTGAAGAACTGAACCCTAGAAAAGCTTGCGGATTTGATGACATTGATATAAAAGTTGTAAAAATTGTCAAATTGGCAATTGCAAGTTTAACATACTTATATTCAAAACCATTTGAGTTGGATGTACCAGATGAAATGAAAATTGCTTTAGCTTTATTTATTGATATAAACATGAAACAAATTCAAATAATTAATTGTTTGATCATCAATATAGATATCGTCCAGAGATACAGAAAGAGCGGCACAGTATGTAATCTTTTTGTACAGAGAAAAGTTGACATTGGTTAAAAATGTGCCATATTGTCCCTTATGTTAAGCTTTTGACACTGTAGGCCATGGAATTTGCAAAATTTCCGTACCTTTATATTAAACCACCAATTATCAAATTCAAACAAAAATTTTCATACCTTTATATTGACGGAATTTTCAGTTAGCAAAAACATAGAAATCTGTTTATATATGGTTAAAAAACAATAAATAAATAGGTGAGATTATCACTCTACTATCCTTAGTAGGATACTAGTCATGTTTTAATTGAATTAATCTTCAACTTTGTAAATTACATCTTTAAGAATATGCTTCACTGATTCCTGAATAAACTCATGGAATCATTGATTTTGACACTAGCTGAAAGGTGAACAGTAATTAGTAGATTTGTTTTTTGAGTACCAGGTATACTATTTAAAAAATGAAGAGTTTCTGCATTTTGAATAATTCTTTACATAATATCAGAGGTCCAACTTTGCAAATACAGAGAACAGTACGATTTTGAAGTGTGAAAGAAAAAATCATGTTGAAGGGCTGTTTGTTGCAGGTTCCCCAAAAAGGGATGCAATATGCCATAACTGACATATGACTCAAATAGGGCATGGTAAACTACTCAGTTGTCACTCCGAATTGGTTTGCAACAAGTAGAGCATAGCACCCTGAGGACAGTTTTCTACTCAGAACGCAAGTATGATTTTCAAAATTGAGATTGCAGTCTAAAAGAATCCCTAGAATGGTATGTTGATATTGTTATGTGAAAAAGCATAATTTCCTAGGAGAATGTCAAGTATATTGCTTTGAAAGAAAAAAAGTTATTGCTTTGAAAGAATAAGAGTAATTGCTTGAATTATGATCATGCCATAGGAGCATTGAGTCATTTGCAAAAATGGTGAGCGAATACATCTTCAGTTTTAATATTCACAAGAACATTTGAAATATTACAAGAATAGGATATGTCCAAGCACAGAGCCTGTGGTATTATAATGATTGTCAATTCATAGGTAACTAGTTGTTACATTCATGTAGTTAAAAGAAGGAAGATTACCTAACTATAGATATTTCACTAGCCATGACATACCATTTGCCAAAGTTGGAATTCAAAACTCTATGCTGCTATTCAGCTACTTCTCGTAGATTTTATATTATGTTGGCCACGAAATTCTGCTATATAAAATACAAATTTACTATTTCAGAAATTCACAGGGGTCAGTTTTAGGTCCTATTCCTCCTAGGTCCTATAAAAGAGAGTGGACAATAAAGAATAATTGAAAACTTTCTCTTTGTAGAAAATTAATTTCACCTGATAAAATTATTTTTATTTCGTAAGGCAGTCACAAAAATACTTCACAATTAGGCTTACCTTATTAGTAGCTAGATATACTTGATGTATAATTATTATAACACAAATATATAAATGCTGTTTTACATTAATGATAATTAATTCAAGACCTTGTACAATGAATAATAAAAGAAAAATGTTTCATCACCTATTTCAATAATAACTAGCTTATCTATGGACATTTACTATATTCAGATTCTAGTCAACATTTTTCTTAATTATCTCCACCTGCCACATTCACCTCATCAAATATATCTTTAACATCTTTGAATACTTCTTCTTCAGGTCGCGTAGCATCTATTTTCTTCACCAGTTTAGATTTATCGTAATAATCAATAATGGGTCGGGTTTCGTTCAGATAGGTGTCGAAACGTTTTTTCAAACTGTCAGGGTTATCGTCCACTCTACCACTACCACCAGCACCCCTAGTCAAACAACGATCCATGCAGATTTCCAGGGGACAGTCGAAAAACAGAACAAATTGAAGCAGTACTCTGTTTGCTACGGTGGCATTCCAGCCCTCCAAGTTGTTTTGGTTTCTGGGAAAACCGTCAATGAGGAATTTCTCTTTTCCGGATTTTTTCATTGCATTCTCCAAAAGGCTACACGTGATTTCCACGGGCACTATCTTTCCTTCGCGGATGTAGTTTTCTATCAATTCTCCATATTCTGAGCCTGGATTGTTTCTTTCTTCCCTTAACAAATCGCCTGCCGATAAATGAACGTACCCGTAATTTTCGACAATCTTCTGGCATTGGGTTCCTTTACCAGCGCCGGGGCCACCCAAGACGAATACAACTTTCGGAGGCATTCTTACGATATCAATGAATGCTCTCAGAACTCTACTTGCCATAAAATGACGTAAGCATAACCTCACATTTTCATGGATTTTATCGTCGTGATCTGGCAGTTATGTAATAAATTTAATTGGCTGTCGGATGCATTTTCATCAATTATACTATCTATGACATAACCGTGTACTTCATATGAACAATTTTTCAATAATACAAGTAGCAAAATAGCTTTTAACGTGCTTTCCTGTAAAGAGGGAGTGACTAGCAGCTCGAAAGGACGATATCGAAAAATCAAAGTTTGCAGATGCGACAGTTTCCGTTTCTATCCCATTCAAGTTCCTCGGAATCTGAAAGATTAAGGTTCTATCAGTTTATTTGCAGAAATGTATCAACTTATGTTTAATTATTTTAGTATTTATTTGTGAATTAAATATTATTGTATGAGTTAAAAAAGTTTTAGTCTAAAGCCAGAGTCATGCAACCTTTATTATAAGTATATTGTCACTTGTCACATTAAGAAAAGTTTACCACTAGTACTTCATAGGTGGCGTTGATGCAAACACATTATTGCAATACATTACTGATTCGATGTTAGTTAGCCAGCATTCAATTATAAATTATAACTGCATTATAATATTAGTAAAAATAAAGTCGAATACACGATTACTTGCACGTTTCATGAGGTTTATTTCTTTATATGAGTATCTGTACTATCTGATAATGAACGATTACTAGTCTATTAGGAATATAACATTAGATGCCAGCGCCAAATTGGCAAAAATCGAACCACTTTCTTATACATTCTATCAACAGAAGAATAGTACGGTCACCTTATGTGTACCAAAATTTCATTTTATATCAATAATCACTACAAATTCAACAAAATTTACATAACAATTGCTGATAATCTTGAGAATTTTGACGAAAACAATAATTACGATTTACTTATAAATAGTTTCAAAACATCAGAGGTGATTGCATAACTAAGAGGGCGCCTTCTTCAATTTTGGCAAGTGTTTTTTCATATGTTGGGTGTAAAAACTTCTGCATTCAATAGGAGCCGCAAGTATCGTCAAATTCTATTCGCGACCTGCGCGAAGGGTGCGACACCTATAATTATTTCGTTGAACTCATGTAATGTTGCAAGGTCTTGTTTTGCCATAAGAGCTTGTGTATATATTTAATCTGTTTTCTCATAATTAATCGAGTTTTGGATATTAAATTGAGTTTGGTGATATTCCTTCATGTCATAGTTTCAGAATATAATAACTGAAATGGCGGCAGAATTAAGCAATCCAAACAATAGGCGTATTTGCTCAGTGCCCCAATGCTTAATGCAACATCAATAGTACCAAACACAAAGTTTATTTACATAATTTTCCCATTGAAAACATAGAATTAGGCAAAAAGTGGCAATGACTACGTGTATGAAAATGTTTGATTAACATATTTCAATTATCGACATCTTCAGCAATTTATTCAAATTTGAATGAGAATAAAGTTAAACATTATGGTCTCTTATGGAATTTGTAGGCTGATCACCATTACACAGTTTCGCGCCTTAATTCTGAGCGCTATCTAGCAGGAACGCATTTCGCGAATTGATGCTTACAAATTTCCCCAGCTGTTGTATTTGGTATTTCAATGCCCCCTCAGAGATTATTATGTGATTAGAGGTTTGAATATGGAAGGAAATTTAGGCTTACCGTGTTCAAGAGTTAATTCATCATCGAGTGATGTATACATACATTACTTCAGAAATGCCTGAATTGATGCGTTTCATTTCCGCAAAAATCGTAATTATTTCTGTCACGACAAATGCCCATTTCTGTTAGTATTCTCTCAAAATGTTAATAGTTCAGATATTGATGGACAGATGGCGCAAGTTCAGTTGTCGAATGGCAAACAGATCATGCCGATTTTAAAGTTAGAGTGAACTTGTTCGCTAATGAATAAAAAAAAAAGATTATTATCAAATTGACAAATGATCTGTGTATTCTGCCGTGCTAAGCATAAAGTGCGTATCTGACAAATTTGTGAGTATCAAATTTAAGACTGTTTTGGTTTGTCTGCATCGTTTTACACCTATCTTACTAGGATTGAACGTAGTAATTGAAAATGTCATATCTGCTAAAATTGCCCCCAACCTGGTAGTAAATCATGATTTTTTGAAAACATGAAAATTGCAGATACGCCCTTTATGCTGAGCATGGCAGTATTGTGATGCCATCTATTAGGAAATAGTGAAAGCTGATCTGTCGGATTGAGACTTTGCTATAAATATATTTTTTGAAAGAATTCGCGACGGATGTGCCTCGCTGAACCCCAATAATTTGATTAATATGACGGCGGCGCAGCTTTTTTGTTGAATGTTGTTGTTAACGTTTCGAAAAGGATATATAACAAACAATAATACACACATCTGGATGAAAACCCTAAAGAATTTTGGAACAACTGTATGCAATATGAGTTAGTGCAAAAAAGATTCAAATAATTGTGCCAAAACTAATAATCCGTCAGTGCCTCTTTTGTGCACACATAAAGTACTCATGGTTCAATACTTTCATAAGAAAAGCCAACCCTGAATCTTGAAAACTGGCCGAGATTTTTTACCAAAAATCGCAAAATTTTCCGGTTTTTACAGTTTTTCTCCGTCACTAAAGATCCTATCAGTGATAAAAATTGTCATTTTGTTTGAATTCCAATTCTCTACAATAATTGTTCTCGTTGGAGCAACCAGTTGGAGCAACCAGATTGTATGAGATTTCATTTTATTTTAATTTTTTTGTTTTTAAATGTTTATAACAAATTGATAAATGACAGTTGCGAGTTCAAAACATAACAGAATATAACTAAGGAATGATGTGATTGATGCCACAGTCGGTTTCCAACTAGTATTTTTGTTGAAAAATCACTCGTTATGCTCTATTGATTGGTGTTGTGAACCTCCATTAAGTTCAGACGATACAATGGGGGATCGGCTTAGTTGAAAACTAAAAAGTACGAAAACTAGGCATAATCAAGATCGGTATAATCGGGTACCAAATTTTATTTCAATTAAATGATACAGTTTTTAGATATTTAAGCATTTCCATACTCATTTATGATCTGCATAGTTTAATTCAAAATCACTTTAACATGATATTTGGTGCTTTAGCCACTCCCAGTTTGCTTCCGTGTTGTTCTTATTTCGTTTGTTCCAACAGCATGTTGTGAAGTAAATGATCATGCGCAATGGCCATGGCCTAAAAGTTCACATTGCGCATGATCAGTCAGTTCGCCACAGTTGCTGGGGCAAACCTATTTCATATTTGATCGACTTTAAAATTAGCCAATCACAAAGTAACACGCTTTTTGGAGTATGCGTAAGCTCAGATGTGCATTTAGATACCCTAGTTCTCAGTACTGTATCATTACGTAGCAATATAGAAAAAATAATAATTATAGAGCAATTGATAATTGTCCGGTGATGATCCGAAGATGTACTTCACACGCGAAATTACAGCTGGGGGTCTTATTCTCGAATTATTGAACGTATGCGAGTTTGATTTACTGTTTCACACCAATACACATGAAATATATCTGTTTGTCGCTCTTATTCGTATACAAATTGAAGCCGAACAATTCATGAACAGCTCCTCCTGGTTTGAGGAATGAATGCGAATTATGAGCGCAAATAATTTTGAGTTTCACTGTTGTTATTCGTTATATGGCAATATCGTAAGAATGTTTCCCTGACAATCGTCGATGATTCATGTCAATGAGCTAAACTTTATTGATATTCTCTCTTTTTGTTATTCATTGGGCGGTTACTGGACAATGGTTACTTGACGTTATTTATTTTCTATGTTCGTAGCACTGAACTACTAACTGTATATACAGGGTCTTGCAACAAGGGCGCGGTCTTCCATATCGCCATTATGGTAATAGATAGATTGATGAATAAATATATCAGCAAAATTATACTATTTTCTGAGATTTAAAAATTAAAATGATGGCACATACACAGGGTGTTCAATTTTTTCTGGGCGTGTCCCAACTTTGTTGTTTTAAACGACAAGCTGTATTTTTTATCAGTTTTTTTATTTCTTCATGATAAATAAAAGGTACTTTGTGTGAATATTTTTTTGAAAATATTGACGTTTTTCGAGATCTTTAGCGCATAGCTGTTTTATCAGTGGCGTGCCGTTAAGCGGGAAACGGCCGATATTCTAATTTCACTATAAAGTGGCATGCATCACTATACAAAATATCGAAAAATGTTATTGGAAAAAGTTGTTTGCAATTGAAAGATATTTTCAGTTATTCAGTCCAGTCTGCCAATTACTAAATTCAATAACGTCCTAATAAGTGTGAAAAAGAGCCTCCATTTTTATCTATTGCTCATTTAAGTAATTATTGAAATCAGTAATTGGCAGATTAAACTGAATAACTGAAAATATATTTCAATTGCAAACAACCTTTTTCGATAACATTTTTCGATTTTTTTTATAGTAATGCCACTTTACTCCATAGTGAAATTAGAATATCGGCCGATTCCCGCTTAACCGCACGCCACTGACAAAAACGGCTATGCGCATATTTAGTCTGATGGAATGCACCAACTTTTATGTAGCATGAAATTTTTTGAGAAACCATTAGTTAAAAAGTTTCCCATATGGTTCCAAGATTTTGGCGGACACTGTACTACAAATTTCAATTCCTTACTGTTTTTTTAAAGCTTTTTTTTTTCCTAAAAATATAAATTTTTCCTATTTCGTCCCCAATATAATAATGAGTGATCTTTTTTACGGCGAAACTCATATTTGACAACTGCGATCGAGAGATATTTTATAACACATTTCTCCCATTGAAACACCATCTAATTCCTTTCATTGGATGCATAGTTTTTGTCTGTCTCCTTCTTCAAAATTTCGCTTAATTACCCGTTCGGAATATGAACAAATTGTGAATTCCATTACCACTCTGTTATTATTTTCATTGATATTAAAATATGTGTTTTGGAATATTTACAATAATTTCAATTATCTCGAAATTTGTGCCATTGTGTTCCGGTCTACAACAACCTTTCATGGAAAAGCGAATGAATTGATTCTGAGATAATGTGACCCGGGGTGTTGGTTGTTTAAAATAATTCTGGGATTGTACCTATACAGGAAGGAGGAAAGTACTAAACATATAGGTAAAGTATACACAAGTCGTACCTGCAAAAAGAGGGCCTAGCAGACTGCCAAGTATAACAGAGAAGTATGCCCCGATAAGGGATAGAACGCTGGATGTCTATATCACTCTCTAGGCATTGAACAGATTCGCTTTAGAGAACTAGAAGAAGAAGTTTATCACTTTGTAACTGGTGATTCGAAAGTGTGACTTCATGGACACCTAGGACAACAGTGATGAACTCAGTACACAGATTACACTTCTGTAGTGGTAGTGGAAACTTTCCTCAATAAATTGACACTATAATCATTCACTCTTCAGTAAAAAGGGGGAACAAAAGGGTTTTTTCAAAGACTGGTCCCAAGCGTCAGGTGTCAACAAACCGAGTTTTCCAACTTTCAAAAGGGGTTTTTGAGTAAATGGGGAATTCCGCTGATGAAGGGGCTGGCCTTATGGGAAGATTAGTGACCTTTTCTATGAGTTCCAGGCTCCGAGTTCATGGAGATGCAAAGCAGGATTCCATTTTTTGGGCAAAATGCATCGAATTCCATATCTCGAAGCAGTAGTTATGGAAACCATATTTTGCTATAGAAACCAGGCCGAAATTCAGGAGAAGGCAGTACAACTGGGACCTTCAAACAGACCACAACTAGGGTTGGACTTGAATTCCTCCGAGGCACCCGTTTTTTTTTCCGAAAATATGGAGTCACCAACTCGATCGGAAAGATTACCTCTAGAGCAAGGAAGCACGGTCCGTAAGAATTAATAACCAGGGATCCAGAAGTCAGCCACTATCTCTCATTACTTCTTTCAGAATTTGAGTTTTATGTCTCTAGGGTGTAAGGTCTTGAAAACCCTTATTGCAATGAAATATTATTCGGGTTGTTTTTCCTATCTGCCGCTAAATTGTGAGATGGTTGAACTGAGTATGTTTACGTTTACTGCAATGTTACTTTCATACCTAGATATGGATCCTCCCTCACAATTTGGAAATCAAAATGAAGTATGAACGGAATTCACTCACATTTTGTAGTGCACAATAAGTCAACAGGATGGGGTGGACGGTATCGGGTTGGTTACAGATGGCGTGCACCCAAAATGATTTTTAAACCTGGCCAACTCCATGGTTGTGAGAATCGGGATGTACTTGATGCCCATTTGCACAATTGGCGACAATCGTAT
Source organism: Chrysolina americana (assembly GCA_958502065.1). Taxonomy (NCBI): domain Eukaryota; kingdom Metazoa; phylum Arthropoda; class Insecta; order Coleoptera; family Chrysomelidae; genus Chrysolina; species Chrysolina americana. Next base: position 7,132,718 of record OY293412.1, read on the forward strand.
TTCATCGAAACTTTACAACTATTCAGAACTTTATACAGGGTGACCCAGGGTTAAACCGCCAAACGTTCAGTATCGGTTTTTTTGGTGAAAATAAGATTTTTTCTTCATACAAGCATGTGGCAAAACTTGATTCGTTCTCAAGATACAGGGTGTCAAAGATATTTTTTTTAATTATTTTTTGATTCCAGGTACATTAAAATAAGCCTCCCATCACCAATGAAATTATTGGAAATATAATACTTGATATTCGATTACAAAAATTGATAATGTATTTCCAGAAGTTGTAATATAAAATTTAAACTTTTCCGCATTTCATATTTCTCTTCAGTTGTGCAGAACTTTGTATCCTAAAAGAACTAGAAAAAAACACAACGTGGGAAAAAGGGTGTTGAATCAAAAAGGGGCTTTCCTTCATAAGGCTGTATGCCTGGAAAAGAGGAGTGGGCGTCTTTATGAAACTAGGCTACATGCTTACTTCATACAGGGAGCTCATTTCTCACCAGAACAGCAGGAGAGTCAGACGATCAACACGACAGTATTTTAGACAATTAGATAAGGCAGGGTTACGTTCGGTCTCAATTCTTTGAAAATCAATTAGTTTGGCAGGTCAAAATATTTGCCTCCCAGTATGTATAAGTATTGAAATCTTTAGTGAATGTTGCTGTATAGAGAAGTTTCGGTACAATGTAATCAAAATGTTGATTTCAAAAACTGATTTCCATATCAGATGAATCAGACAGGAATTGTTTATTGGCAAGAAGAATTTATTCTTAACAGTGTTCAAATAGAAGGCATCCATATGAAAGATCACAGTTAAAAAAGTCTTTCATTGAGAGCATGGCGAAGAAATAGAAGAATTGCCATTTTTCAAAAAAAGCTTCTTTAAGAAAAACTATTGATTGTTGGTGCTGCTTATGTTCCATTTGAAATAAGGAAGATTCTGCAAATTTTTATTTACAATGTGTGGCAAGCGGTTTTTTGCACCCTGTGTATCACAGGTCGATTTTAGATATATCGCTTGAGGGAGTCACCAACGTACAATATTGGACCGAAAATGAATTTTAGAAAACCATCAATATTTTCGAAAAAAAGTTCACCTAAAGTTTTTTTTTAATTTTTCATGTAGAAACCAAAAACTTTTCAAACATACAGGTTGCCACATAAAAAACAAAGTAGGGATCCGCCCGAGAAAATACTGAACACCTTTTTCATTTTGTAGAGAGACAATAGTATCATTACCTCAATGGAAATATGGAAGACTGCGCCCTTGTTGTAAGTCCCTGTATGAATAGATGGTTACATATGCATGATTTTAAATCCGTGCTAGGGGTCGGGATCCACGTTCAGGAGGGAAAGTCTCTCTGAATTGTATTTTGAATTGAAGTCAAGCAAATGTCTTCAATTTTGATGGCCAGAATTATTTTCTTGATGTTAATTGATCACTTCCTTATTCTTATTCAACTTTAGGATTTGGATAATTTCTTCCCTACGTTTCTTATGATATAGATGTTGATTGATATTCAGTAAAGAAATATGAAAGTATAGTCGAATTATAAAAAGATAGTACACTATAATAGGGTGCTGTTTTGAATTCCTTCATAAAATATACCTACTCTCACTGTATAAAGAGTTATAAGATGGTAAGATAATCATATGAGAATGATTGGATCCGATTGGAGAAGACTTGGTCTGAGGAACAATATCCGTTAGTCGCAACTTGTGAAACTACCAAAATTGTTGGCAATTAAATTTTAGATTCGATACCGTCGATAGATAAGGAAAAGGGAAGGAAAATATCTATTCGGAATATGTTCTTTGGACTGGTCCAAAAAACGGGATAGTTTATAGAGACAAATTATATTTGATGATGATGCTTGGTGCTGACTAGCGGATCAACAAGTATGACTCATCGCCGAGAACAAGCGCGAATAAAAGATCGCTCCATCCGCTTCTAAGAGCCATCTGTATGAATCGTTCTATAGTCCCGATAAATCGATATCTGTGAAAAGAATCCGCTTGTGGGTATATAAGGCGCAGATAGATAGTCACAGAGAGTTGCAGATATAGTTCCAAAGTCCGCAGATAGAAAGTGACAGTGAAGATAAATTTGAAATAGTGAAGTCAATGTTTTAGTTGAATAATTGTTTAAGTAGTGTTTTAAATAAATGAGCAAAATTAGTTTAGTGCATTTCGACTACATGTTGAAATTGCGAAGAAAACTTCATGAAATATTTTGTATTAAGTAGAAACCTTCTACCGTATTTTGTAGTTCCACTTAATTTTCAGCTGAATACGCTAGATGGCACTTGTGTTTTGCTCCAATACTGATTTCACAGACTAAGTGAGGATTCATGCAGCACCAATTAACAATTATCAAGTAACAATTATCAATTAACAATTACCAAGTACAAGTTGAATTCCTTGTATTACAATGAATGCATTCATGCAGACAATTAACAATTATCGAGTAACAAGTAGAAGTTGGCCAAGTTTTATCTTTCTACTCTAATTGAACGCGATTTTCTTCTAGTGCGCAACTAGTACGCAGATGATCGTGGATTGGTCAGTATAATGACGGAAAGCATCGAGAATCAACAAAAAAAAATACTTGAGTAGCTTCCATTTCAATGACCATCGTGAATGCACAAAATTGATTATAAACATTTGGAAAACGAATAGAATGTTTAAACAGTTTCCACGACAAAGTGAGGTTAACTCAAATGGCACGGATCTGCTTTGTGCGCATGCTCACTTGTTCCTTGGTAATTGTTAATTTGGGTGCATGAATGCAGCATTTTCAATACTTGCTAATTGATAATTGTTAATTGATAATTGCTACTTGATAATTGTTAATTTGTGCTGCATGAATCCACACTAACTATATAATTTTTCTATAAATAATGCTACTGTTTATTCCAGGGGTTACGACTCATATGGAACTCTCAAAAACATCATTCCTTTCGAACTTGGCACAAATGATCCCGATGCCAGACTGCAACCAATCTCCACGTAACATGTACCAGTGTCAGATGGGGAAACAGACGATGGGGACGGCTGTTCACAATTGGGACATGCAATCCGAAACGAAACTGTATCGCTTGCAGACGCCTGCTTCGCCTTTGTTTAGACCCGTCCATTACGACAATATGATGATGGACGATTATGCGATGGGCACGAATGCAGTAGTGGCAGTCATCAGTTATACGGTTAGTAGTTTAATTTTTGAGCGAAGAAGTACTCGGAATTTTTCATTTTGTAACGAGTTTGTGCCGCTTATTTCGTAAGAAATATCATTAATTTCTTTACTTGGTTATAAACTGCATGTGGATTCAACAAATGGTAACAATTCTCGATACAAAAAGAAAAAAATGAACATGGAGACCAGTACCTCGAAAACTATACTGAACTATCTGGCAGACACCAATGAGATCAGAAAGTCCATTTCAATGGCCAGTCTTCCATCACAGAGATCAGCGCGATCGTGACCCTCAAATTTATACAAATTGTAGCTTATAACTAATGAATGAATTAATTGTTTCCGTTATCTATTCATATCTTTCATTCAGAAAGAAAAACAATATCAAGAAGCCAAGTTGATTCATGAATGGAAAGTCTACAACCACATCCACTTCCATCTTACTACCACAAAATAATAGAATACCTTGAAGCATGCATATACTATAATATGTATATCAATAATTCTAAATCTACGAGCATATAGCTTTATTCACTTTCCACAAGAATCGTACAGTTTATAAGAGGGAAAATCAAATATATCTCGTAATACCCAACAGTTTTCTTGGTTTCTATAAAATTGTAGTTGGTTCTTGATAATCGATTTTAAAAATATTTTTTCAGTCGACCGTTTATTTACGATGTATTTTAACGCACTCAAAATCGTTGATTAATGACCCCTGTTAATGAATGATTTTCTATTTATTAATTTTATTCTGAAATGTTTTTAATTCTTTGAGCAGAAAATTTTGAGCTGGTCCCCAAACTGAAATCAAGTATTGAAATTTATAATATGCCAAGAAATAATAAATGGTTTTGAAATATTTGAGAGATAACAAATTCCTAATTTTGAATGAAGTTCCAAGTGGTAAAATCTGCTTTGTTAAGTTCTCAATATGTCTATCCATTATAAATTTTCATCAATAAAGAGACCTAAGAATTTCAGTGACGAACAGTAGGTATCTTATAATTTCATCATTGAATTTGAATTTCTTTCAAATCAGTGCTTGAGGATTGCGTTTTGAAGGATATAAATTAACATTTTCGTAATTCGATGTCAGTTTATGGCAGATGAGCCAGAATGATATTTTTTCTGTCAATTTTTATATGTTGTAGATTTTTTCCCCTATACAATATTGTAATTTAATCTGCAAACATTTTAATAGATAGATCCAAATCAGCTAGGGAATGTATGTAAATAACAAACAGGATTGGTCCCAATATAGATCCTTGAGGACCTCCTCATATTATAACAGTTTTCTCTGTAACACATTTTCCTCTTGTATAGACAAACTGTTGTGTCTGGAAGATAATTTTAAAACCACTTATACAGGATTATGATAAAGTAATGCACAAAATTCATAAAACGTACAACGATCACTTTTAAAAAAAATGCAAAAACACGTCAAACTGTTTTTTTTATTCCGCATCTTTTGACATAAGTTACAAAAATAACACGTCAAATTTTTTTAATGAGAAGCTATGAGTTTTATTACATTATGTGATAGAGCTTGTGTTTTTACACAAGGGAAAAATAGTTGCAGTAGGGCTCACATAAGAAAAACAACGAGAAAAGAGATAAAAAACGAAATAATATAAATTTTTTCAATTGTTTTACCAAAACAACGGTTTCTCAGTGTCAGTCGTACAATTAGTGTCACCACAGTTTTATTATTATGGCTCGTTTAACCGAAAGAGAAAGGATAGAAATTCTAATGATGGTAGGTTACGGCGATCGCCTTCGAAGTCATGAAGAAGCATGTGCTTTATTTAACGCAACACATTTTGAAAGCACAGTAAGCAGAATTGTTGCAAAATTTGATGCAACGGGAAGCGTGAGGGATGCTCCAAAATCTGGACGACCAGGAATAAGCGACGATGTGAAGTTAGATATTTTGCTGTCAGTAGAAGAACACCCTCACGCAACTACAACAGAAATTGCCTTACAAGAAAATGTTAGTCAGTCGTTTGTAGTAAAGATGTTAAAAAAAGAAAAACTACGCCCATACAAAGTTCATCTTGTTCACGAACTCTCAGAAGATGATCCGGACAGACGTTTGGAATTTTGTGAAATCTTCATGCGGCATTGTGACGAAAATCCAAATTTTCTTAATAGTGTAGTATTTTCCGATGAGGCAACGTTTTGTCTAAGTGGTTCTGTAAATCGACACAATTCTCGCTACTGGGCTCGGGAAAATCCCCACTGGATGCAGACAAAACACACCCAGCGTCCCCAAAAAATTAATGTTTGGGTAGGAATCGTCCGGGGAAGCTTTATTGGTCCTTATTACTTTCGCGGGAATTTAACAGCTGAACGATATTTGGAACATCTTCGTATGGCAGTGCTTCCAGACCTACTTGCGGCATTTCCGGATCCAAATAATGGGGACAACTTGGATCCCAGTATTTGGTTCCAACAAGATGGCGCACCACCACATTATGGTCATACTGTTCGAAGGTTTCTGGATAACCAGTTTGAAGGACGGTGGATTGGAAGACGTGGACCAATGGAGTGGCCACCTAAGTCACCTGATTTAACCCCCCTTGATTTTTTTCTGTGGGGACATTTGAAAAGTCGGGTCTACATTACCCGGCCAGACAATTTAGAAGACTTAATGGAAAGAATTAGACACGAAATGACTCGTATAACTCCGCAGATGATCGAAAACTCTATAAATGCGGTCTACCATCGTCTTGGCCTATGTCAGTTAGTAAACGGGACACAGTTTGAACAATTCCTATAAGAAATAGTTTTGGTTTAATGGACTGTTTAGTTAATTGAAAAGTTATTATGAAACTTACGTTTATTTCGTTTTTTATTCATTTTCTCGTTTTTTTTCTTATGTGAGCCCTACTGCAACTATTTTTCCCTTGTGTACAAACACAAGCTCTATCACATAATGTGATAAAAATCTTAGCTTCTCATAAAAAAAATTTGTTGATGACGTCATAACTTTGACAACTTTGACGTGTTATTTTTGTAACTTATGTCAAAAGATGCGGAATAAAAAGAACAGTTTGACGTGTTTTTGCATTTTTTTCAAAAGTGATCGTTGTACGTTTTATGAATTTTGTGCATTACTTTATCATAACCCTGTATATATGTCCTCTGATACCCATATTATGTACAAAATTATTAATAAAATTTTGTGATCCACAGTATTAAAAGCTTTGCAAAAATCTAGTGACAGTATACCACTTTTCTTATTGGAGTCAATATCAATCTAAAATTGAGTGATAACATTTAAGACAACTGACTCAGCTAAATTATCGAATTTGGTTTTTATTATTTTTGATAAACTTTCCCAGCGTATTATCTGTTCTATATGCGCTTCTTATGTCTTGTTTATTTAAAAAATGTCTGTTTGTCAGAGATCTATAATTCTGTTCATATTGTTACGTTTTGCTAAATATTATGCCGAGCACACTACTAAACTGTTTATTTTTTTACTTCACTATAAATAAACATACAACACTTCACTGACAAATAAAACACTTACATCTATCTATACAACAATACAACTAGCTAAATATTGCAAACACTTCTGCTTATTATCACTTTCTAATCTTCTTAAATAATTCTCTTCATAAAAACTTCCTTCCCAGTCAAACGTCCCCGTTTATATAGGTGCTCATCGAGTAGACTGGATTAAACGCGAAGATTCGAGAATACTCAAAACGGAGAACTTTTACACATTTCCAGGAATTGAGCGATGACGCGGCAGCTCCGTTATCTAGTCTACTCATGCATTACAGAAAACGATCCATCCAAATAAACACTTCTTGGAACTAATTATGGATGAGGCGTCCGCGGAATGGACTCAGCGGCGCAGCTAGGGGGCTTTTATCAATCTCGTAACAATATGTTTGTGTGACTGGAAAAATATTGCGAATAGTTTTTGTATTCAGTTTTTTCGAAAGTATTATATCAATTAAATCGGGCTTATACCCGTTGTTCATTGCAATTTGTTTTATTGAGTATAACTCTTTGTTGAAATTATCTACGTAGAGGGGCATGTTTACCAATCTATGAATCATATAATAGCATGCTTCCTGCATGTTTCCAAAGCTGATTCATATCTTGAGATGCAGTTCATGATGGCATGTCCAACGTTCCTTGGAATTATTCGACGATTCTATGTACAGTGAGGACCAAAAGTCCGTCGCCCCCCCTGTAACTTCTTTATTCTACATATTACAAAAAAAATGTTAAATACATAAGTTGTAGGGTTTCATTCGATCTCTTTTTTGGTTTAAGTTTCATTCATACAGAGTGTCTCAAAATAGCACGGTGACTTAGAAGTTAATTTTTTTAAATGGGACACCCTGTATTTCATTGCATTATTACATTCTACGTTGAATTCTGAACAAGTTTGATAAATGGTTTTCTATCAAAAAAGTTAATAGTTTTGGACTTATGAACACTTGTAAATAATTATTTCGACTACTTTTGCACCAGTTCACGAATAAATTAATGAGGTAGGCTATGCATGCTAGGCGCGTTTATTTTATCCATGACAACGAAAAAAAACTCTTATCTGTTTTTGCCAAATGTCATTGACATTTTGTAGGTTTTCAAAACTTTGTTTCAAACGGTTTTCAATTTCTCTTGTTGATTAATATGGCTCGTTCAGTAGCAGACAAAGTTGAAGCCGTTATCATATTTGGTGAAGCTAACCGAAATTACCACGCTGCTATTCGCATTTTCAATGAACGGTTTCCAGAACGTCCGATGTGTCGAAAATATCTGCAGAAATTGGTGGCAAAATTTAACCAAACTGGCACCGTGAAAGATGCTCCGAGATCTGGGAGGCCGAAAATAATTACGGAAGATGTTGAAATTCAAGTACTAGCCGAAATGGTAAATATCCCACAACAATCAACTAAGCAAGTAGCTGAGACATGTGATGTTTCTAAAACATCAGTAAAGAGGGTTTTGAAACAAAATAAATTCCATCCTTACAAAATAAAAATTTTGTACCAATTGGTTGAAGATGATCCAGACCGGCGACTTGAATTTTGCGAGACCATGGCAGAAAGAATTGTTGCAAATCGACTTTATTTGCAACACATCTACTTTAGTGATGAAAGCACTTTTTACCTAAATGGAAATGTGAATACCCAGAATTGTAGATATTGGAGTGATGAGAATCCCCATGAATTCCGCGAGGGGCATACTCAATTTCCCCAGAAAATTAATGTTTGGGCTGGTATTTTAGGTAACCACATTGTAGGTCCCATATTCTTGGAAGAAAATTTAAATGGTCCCAGATACCTCCAAATGCTGCACAATAAGTCCCAGTATCGATGAGATCGTTGCGCAAAACCCACATGAATTTTACTTGGATGTAACATTTCAGCAAGATGGAGCGCCACCACACTATTTTCGGGAGGTGAGAAATTACTTAGATGAAAGGTATCCAGGTAGGTGGATTGGACGTCGAGGTACAACAGAGTGGCCAGCTCGCTCACCGGACCTCTCACCGCTTGATTTCCTTCTCTGGGGCTATGTGAAATCCGTAGTTTTTAAGACAGTTTGTGGGTCGTTAGATGAACTGCGCCGTCGAATTATTGAAGTGTGTTCAGAAATAACATCTCAAACCTTGATTAATGTTAGGGAAGAGTTTACAACCCGACTATTTATGTGTCAAGAAATGCATGGTGGATATGTCGAACATCTTTTGAAATAGATAAAAACTCACCGTTTTTAGTTATAAATTAAAATATCTCTTCAGTTTTTAATGATTCTTGATCTGTATTTATGGACTACCTTATTTGTTAATAAAATGTTTCAACTTCATTTGTACTAGTTTTTCGTGAGATTCAACTACTCTAACAATTGTAAAATGGTACGACGAGGTAAGTTACACATGGTGCCCTCAGCAGTTTGCAACATTGGATAGCTTTCAAAAAGTTAGGATAGGAAAGTGGAATACATTGTGATCCATTTGTTACGATTTTCTCATTGAACTGGCGCAAAAGTAGTCGAAATAATTATTTACAAGTGTTCATAAGTCCAAACCTATTAACTTTTTTGATAGAAAACCATTTATCAAACTTGTTCAGAATTCAACGTAGAATGTAATAATGCAATGAAATACAGGGTGTCCCATTTAAAAAAATTTACTTCTAAGTCACCGTGCTTTTTTGAGACACTCTGTATGAATGAAACTTAAACCATTAAAGAGATCGAATGAAACCCTACAACTTATGTATTTAACATTTTTTTGTAATATGGAAAATGAAGAAGTTACGGGGGGGCGACGGACTTTTGGTCCTCACTGTATACAATTGATAGTGAGCAACTAGCTGGAGGTTCTCTGGCATTACCAGCATTTCCTTGTATTTGTAGCGTTTCTATTTGATTCCTATTTTGTTCCAGGGTTATGACATGGAAGATGCCATGATAATAAACAAAGCTTCGGAAGAACGCGGTTTAGCTCACGGATCGATATACAAATCCGAGTTTATTGAACTTGATCATCCCTCGTCCTACTTTGCGATAGATCCTGAACAAAAAAAACTTCTCGATTCCCTCGACACTGATGGCCTACCGTATGTCGGTAGAAAAATGATAGAGGGCGAACCACATTACTGCTACTACGATTCAGACAGATCGATGTTTGTGGTGAAGATATTCAAAGGAAAAGAAGAATGTTACTTGAATAGTGTGAAATTATGTGGAAATTTGGATGTGAAGGATCCACCTAAAGTGGCCTGTCTCACTTATAGAGTTCCGGTAAGTGGTTTTTACACGCACTCAGCCAGAGTTTTCATTTAGGTACTTGTTAAAATTTTATTATTTTTGTCTTGGCTGATCTCAAACCAAATAAGTAACGAAAATATTTTATATTTGAGTATTAGAAAACGGTTACCATTAGTAAATATGTTTTTACGTTTTTACTAATGGTCCAGTTAACTAATACCGGTTTATTGTTTCAGCGAAACCCCAATGTCGGAGACAAATTCGCCAGCAGGGCTGGACAAAAGGGCATTTGTTCTCAAAAATGGCCTGCGGAAGATTTGCCTTTTACGGAAACAGGTAAGCTTTGCGGTCTTAAAATGGACCTTTCCACGGACTATGAGAAAACACTGTAATTATAAATTATATACGCTAATATCACTTGAGATTTTTTATTTATCTTTTTCTGACCGCCAGTTTTTCTATAATTTGAAAAAAAGGGGTTTTGTGACGTCACGTTCATAAAAATTAAACTTGGCAACGTCGTATAAGTTGTACACCATGGAATCACAAATTATCATTACATCTGGATTGTGTTCTATGATAGTTGTCATTTGATTCCAGATGGGTTTGTTTGTCTGTTTCACGGAGCAGATCAATAACAATTGTTTTTCTCTGTTTAACTCATTTGCTTACCTTGTGTAATACAAGATATATGCTAGTAGATTAAATCTGTATGCTGGAAACTAACAGACTTTCGAGTATTTTATTTTACGAGGTTAATACGGTCTTCAAATTCAAAGTTTTGTTGTTTATGTTAAGTAATTTCTGTATTCCTTATAACAGTGAAAATGTCTAAAAAGTGCTATGTACCCGGTTGTCTGAACACCAATAAAAATTCTTATAAACTGTATGTGTTCTGTGGTAATAACAACTTTTGTTCCATAAGAACTGGGCCGGGATTCCGAAGTCACGATCGAGCATGAATCGTGTCGTTTTCACGAATTTGACGATTCCGAGCCTATACGCCGATCGTATATGTGTTGCAAATAGCCTACAATTTGACGATTAGTTGACGAAAAGTGGATTCCGAAGTGACGATTAGGCCTCAATGGTATCGTCTAGACGATTTTGATGATTCCGAAGCTATATGACGATCGTAAATGTGTTGCAAATTGCCTACATTTTACGATTAGTTGACGATAACTATTTTCTTGTCGTCAGTATATCTATCTTGGTCTGATATTTGTGTTGCTCTTTTTATTAGTGGTCATTATTGCTTGTGTATTGGTTTCCATCCCGTTATTTACCTAAGATCCATACTTCTGCAGTAGGGATTTTTTATTCAGAATGGCTTTTAGAGCAACCCAAAAGTTTACTGGGAGTTGATAATGAATTTCATGGGGAAAAGGGCATAGCTAAGTGGCGAATAGATTACCCTGTTGAAAAAAATGGGGAATTTTTTCGAAGATTTCTGAGGGTTGTGCTCGTAAAGGTACAGCCGGTTGACGGAAACGTTAACAATTTTTTTATTATTATTTCAAGGTACCATTGCAACAATATTTTTTGGGAATATTAATATTATTAACGAGTTCAAGGAATATAGGTATAATGATATACAAATAAGTATGCACCAAATGTATGTAGTTATTCCTTTGAATTAAATTTCAACAGAAAAGGCAACAGAATTACTGAAACAAACACTATGCGAGAATGGATTCCTAACAAAGATATACATTAACAATTGAAGATACATATCTTATAATGATAATAGGAGTAGTGTGTACATAACTGCAGTACAATAATTATTAATATTATTATAGAGTATTATACCTATCTAGTTAGCTATAGGTACCTATCCTGGTTTACTGCAATATCAAATTTTATGCCAGTAATATAATTTATACACTGCAATGAAAGAAGAGGCTACTTCATAAGTATTATATAGAGGTATAGGAATTGTTTAAATAATATTTAAACAATGGTATAGGTTACCTATTGCGATTACAAATTTCTTTATTTTTTAAATGCTCCAAAAAGAGCGGATGAATGATTACAGAAATAGTAAGGCAATTTGTCTAACAAATTCAGTGAAATTGTAGACAATCGGAAATTTCCAAACCTATAAATGCATTTCGACTTCTTAAACAATAATAAACAACGGTCACGATTATCTTTTCAACGTTAATTGGAATTGGTAGAGGTACACCTACCTATCATGAAAACTTGCCCCTAATATAACTTGCTTATGTTTTCTGAATAGAACATTTACTTTATAGCATCCTACAGGTATGCGCAGTGATTACAAATTTCTTACAGCAAACTTGCAGAGTAGGTATATGAAAGTTGTAACAAACTTGCACTTATTTAATACATTTGCAATTTCAGTACAATATACCTCTCCTCTTGTTATAGTCTAGTCAACAAGTGCCATTTAGACCAACTTTTTTCAGCAGTCTCCGAAAATTATGATTGAGGTGTCATTCGATTCGGAATGACATCCAGATGATTTTTGAAAAAAATGAAGTTTCGCATGAAAAAATTGTAAAAGTTATTAACAATTAACTAAAAAAAAAAGATGGCTTTAGTATTTTGTAAATATCTCAAAAACTAATTAAAATTTTTTAAATCTAAAAAAAGATTCAAAAAGAGGAGGGAATTTCCTAAAAAAAAGCTCAATTCCCGGAATTGTAGCATCAATATTTATAATTTTCCCAGAGGGATGAAAATACGGCCGAAAACGGGTACTCTGGCTCGGGCAAGCCACACTCACTTTGGACACTTTAACAATAAAAATTATTTTAAAATACTAAATATGAAAATAAAAAATTGGAAAAATTCAGGCACTAACTGAATAGATTAATGAACAATAATCCGCTTGAAAAAAATTTTTATCACAATTTTTCAATTAGTTAATCAATAGTTAATTAATAATTTTTTTCTGCTTGAACATGAACATTGCAAGTGTGATAATTGTTAAACTATAAATTTAAGATTTTTTTCCTCTTTTGGAGCAATTCTTGAAAGGCTTCAGAATAGAACCCCTTTGGAAAAATTAAAAAGTTTTTATTTTTCAGTTTTTTATTAACAATTTTCGTTGTTGCAAAATTAAATACTTAAATTAATCATTGAAAAAAAAATTTTTTTTTAATATTATCAATAATCCGTTTTTATGTTATCAGGAACTACATAGAAATAATTTTTTTAAATTTTTATCTCTAATTGTTTAAAAAATTGTTATAAACAAATGCGTTGTTTATAAGATAATTGAAATTTTTTTTATGGAATTTCAATCTTTGATACAAGTAATGATTTTTAAAAGAAAAATTGTTCCTTAAAAAAATTTTTTTATTGCTTGAAAACGCATTTGTTAATTAACAATTATTTTCTCCCGCTTCTAATTAATATTAAGGAACCATTTTTTTTTTTAAATCATTATTTGTCTTTCTTTCTGATATAAAAAAAAAATCCATTTTATTTAATTTTTCATTGTTTATGCAATAAACAATTTGTTATAAACAAATAAATTTTTACCTTATATTTTTTTTTCTATTCTAATTTCTGTCACAAAAACAGACATGATTTTTTTTCTTTTTTAAATTTTTTTTTATTATTTTTTATTTAATTTTTAAATATAAGTTCTCTCTAACTTCGTCATTCTTACCTGGTCTTCATCCTTAAAATTATTATAATTTACAAACTAATGGAGATACGATGAAAATACTTAAGACTTATTTATTCTCCATTACATAAAAAACAAATTTAGCAGAAAAGTTTAGTTGTTACTTATTTATTTATTGAATTTATAGCAATTGTTGTAAAAATGTTGAGTAATGAACAATAATTGATAAGATACTTGAATGAAGTAGTCATATTTTTAATAGTTGATAAGATTTTTAAGCATTAAAACAAAAAAAAAAATTTTTCCCTAAGTATTTTTCAACAACAATTGCTATAAATTCAATAAATAAATAAGTAACAACTAAACTTTTCTGCTAAATTTGTTTTTTATGTAATGGAGAATTATAATAATTTTAAGGATGAAGACCAGGTAAGAATGACGAAGTTAGAGAGAACTTATATTTAAAATACTAAAGCCATCTTTTTTTTTAGTTAATTGTTAATAACTTTTACAATTTTTTCATGCGGAACTTCATTTTTTTCAAAAATCATCTGGATGTCATTCCGAATCGAATGACACCTCAATCATAATTTTCGGAGACTGCTGAAAAAAGTTGGTCTAAATGGCACTTGTTAACTAGACTATTACTCTTGTTTAGATTCAAGGAAACCTTAGGCAAAGAATATATGCGTAGATATTCTTTGCCTTAGGTACCTACCTATAATACAAGGTAGAATTAAGCGCAAAAACAAACATTCAAGAAATGAATTTCCTTCACAGAATAAAATGTTCAATCAATACTCTGGACTCCTTCAACTAATAATATAAATTTAAAATCACAAAAAACTTGCAGATTGAATAAAATATATTGAGAATATCGAGAATATGTCAATTATCAATTCAGAATTTTATGTTTAATGCGGTTTAATTCATCATCTTACCGTTCCATGTTGATTTTATTGTGTTGACTGATCGAGTACCGAAATCACCCGACGATTTTATTGGGAATCAATTTTTACATTCGAATCGTCCAAGAATGTCATTTAGATAGGTATTTACAGGAAATTTACAATCAAACCAAGAGGTCCTGAGTTCGAATGCCGGTTTGTCCACATTTTTTTAATTCACTTCTAATTTTCATCTTTCCGTTTGCTATGCTAAAAACTTATTCTGGATTTTAAATTCAATTACATACGTTAACGCTATTTCATTTTTCATTTATTCTTATTTTCTACGATCGACGATCATGTTACCTCCATTTTCATCAAGTACCCAGAATACCCGACGATTACTTCTTGTCGTTTGAAGTTCGAATCGTTGATCGTTCGTTCGTTCGTGATCTAATCTAAAGTTCGGAATCCCAGAGCTGTTACTATAATTTGCGATGTTGCCAACAATAGTTTTTTATCGAAAGGCAGGTTCGTTCAGAAAATTTGAAAGTTACAAATAATATAAAAAATTGCTTTTACGTAAATTTTTTTGATGTGCTGATCTAGTGACAGTTTCAATTATTTCTCGATGGCTTATAATCAGCCAGTAGCTATATTTTATGGGAGAACGATAGTCCCTATTTCGGAACGTGGATTATGGTGGGGGATGTTTCTGATGAACGTGACGTCAGAGACACACTTCGAAATGTGATATTTTTCTTAAATAAAATAAGTAGAGTGGCACTCGTTGATAAATAGACATTTTAGACTATTAACAATCGATTGAAACGAGTTTTACAATTAATTTATTGTAAAAGTAAAGGTCCATTGTGTCCAAATGAGAGTAGAAGTATTATCATCTATCTAAATATTATTTGAATATTCCAGGACTGGTTCCCGACATTGTGTTCAACCCACACGGGTTTCCGTCCCGTATGACAATTGCTATGATGGTAGAAATCATGGCCGGTAAATCGGCTGCGTTTCATGGACTCGTTCACGATGCTACGCCGTTTAGGTTCACAGAGGATGATACGGCAATACATTACTTCGGAAGGCTGTTGGAAAACGCCGGTTATAATTATCACGGCACGGAAACGTTGTATTCTGGAATAGACGGTAGGGAAATGACGGCAAATATTTTCTTCGGGATTGTTCACTATCAACGGTTGAGGCATATGGTGTCTGACAAGTGGCAGGTAAGTTCTGTAGAACAGTCATGATATCATAAATTTCAATTATGTTGTGAAATTAAAGTGAAGTCCATCAAATTACTTGGCGTCGTTCGGGTATCGGCAGTCACTTGCGGTGAAAGTACTCTTTCCGGACATGTTAGGATAATAACTATTAGCTGCTGATTTTTTTTTCTTCGAATGTCTAGAAAAAAAAATTCAAAATTTTAAATTAGTATTAGATAGTATAATTACTGTATCAGTATTTGTGCAAATGAAACATTTTATCCACAGCTGATATGTTATAAAACATGAATCCTTTCGAAACGGTATAGTGCTTTACTGACTTCATAAAACATTTGTAAAAAGAAGCATTATGACTTTATAAGATATAAGCATAAACAAAATTTTTAACAACTGCGCGTAACCCTATTTCCATCATTTATGAAAAGTTTTGATATTGGAATCTAATATTAAAATTTTTGTATCCCTAGTATTTTTCAAGATATTTGCAAAATCATAGGCCCCTTCTTTTGGAACAATTCTTCATAATTTTCACACATATTTCTAGATTTCATTCAGAATAAGATTATGTGTTTCAATTCGCATGAGTAAGGATTAACACGTTTTTGAACTTATGAACTGGTCTAAGTATTGAAAGATCATTCAAATATATGCCTGATTCATCAAAGGCACTGTTTCGAGAGAGTTTCGGAAATTGGACTTTGCCGAGATATGATGAGAAATGCACCATAATGTAAAAAATACACTAAAATTAAAAACTTTTGTTTGCAAAAGGTTGATAATGTTTCAGTTTGAGTGAAATTGTATTGTTCTTCTATTGTCTAAATAAGTAAGAGAGAAATGAATTATCTAAGGTTCAAATCACGACATTTCGATTGTTCGTATCAACAATTGGACCTCGTTATGCAATAAGGAACCATCTACTTTAAGGCAAAATGAGATATGCCGTGTTTTAGAAATCAAATATCGTTCTTAAGGTTCTGCAGTTTATTTCTTAAGGTTATAATTCGATAGAAAAAACATTAAACAATTAAAAATGTCCTTCTTTAAATACAACATCATTTTCAATAATCAGTAGACTGTAGACTACTTTTTTCTAATTATGCTTTTGTCGGTTGGTTCTTTATTGCATAACCTCGTTCTCAAGTTAATATGCCAAAAACCAACTCCGCGCGCCAACGTGCCACGCTATTGATAATTTTATTGTCGAGTTTTGTACTAGAAACCCTTTGCTCTTAACTCTCGTTACTTGGACGTTAATGAAAAGAAAAAATTGTTTTCCCTTCACCACACTAGTAATTTCATTCCTAGATGCGCTTTTCGTTAATCAAGTTAGCTTCATCAGTAGGATTACTGCACTGATAATAATGACCAAACCAGTCAAAGTGCTGATGAAATGTTTTGTTGGTATCAACTCGACTATTTTGAATACAATGGACCATTATCGTTATTAAGTAATTGGCCTGCTAGAACCGTTCTTGTATATAGCAATACGTACATAACAACACAATGTTCTACAACCATCAATAGTTTCACTAATTTTAAATATGAAACATTGATTTCATGATGGGTTTCTAGTAGATGAGCAACACTCGATTTATTTTCTCGTGAATAATGTTCACGGAAACGTACATTCGTAGATCGCTTGGTTAGGCCATAATAATGTAGTAAAACTGCACTTAACTAATTTTTCTAATTTATTTAAACACTACCTAAACAATTATTCAGCTAAAACTTTTACTTCACTATTTTATTTCTACTGTGCCAGTCTCTATCTGCGAACTTTGGAACTATTTTTGTAACTCTCTGTGGCTATCTCTCTGACTATATCTGACTACTCCGCCATCTGATATCCAGCGGCTTTATATAATCGCATTTACAGTTCTCGATAAATCGAGTCTATCCGGCGACTTCTTAGATGTCCCTAGAACCTTCGGTTAGAAAGTTCGAATTTCTTCCACGTGATTTATGTGTTTGTTCATTTTACGGACATTTTGAACTTTTTCTTTTTCAACACATTGTCTATTAAGTTGGAAGAATACCCTTTGTTAATGGCTATCTCCTTGATTGTTTTGATTTCTTTCCGAAGACGTTCATCACTAAGTGGGAAGCTCTATGCCATATGAACAAGTAAATTGAAACTCGCCTTCTTGTGCTGAATGTGGTGGTTAGAAAACGCGAGTATGAATCTATTAGAGTTTGCCCCATTCCTGATAACCAATGTGTCCAAAAATGGTAACTGTCCATCAACTTCCATCTCCACCGTGAATTTTATTTGTTCAAAAACTGAATTTAAGCTGTTCAGGTTAAATTTTGTTTTTTGTCATCGAAAATACATCCTCCACATATTCATTCCAAATTCTCGAGAAATTGCTATTTCGTAACTTGTGAACTGTTTCAAACCTACTCATTTAGAGATTGGTGAAGGGAAAAAGTATTTTTTGTTCTTATTGAGTGACACCACAGGCGTCCGATACCTCATTTTCCATGGACATTAATGACCATATAATAATAATTTTATTGTCTTTTTTTAAATTATACAATCATAAATTCTAATTTGACCAAAAATTCTGGTCAAACAAAAGGTGGACCAATTTTCCCACATTTCCCTAATAATATAATTGTCATAATAACCACAAATTAATGACCCTGACCTGTTGAGGAGAAAAATATTTGAAATAAACAGATTGGCACTCAAAAGCTTTGTTTTATTGAACCTCATTCCGATACCGGTTTGATGGAATCAATTGACATATGACACGAATACAATGATAAAAATGTCTAGAACTGACAGATAAATGACAATTCATTAATATCATTATTATTATTTTTATTAATAATATTATTTTAAAATGTACCTATTTAAATTTTTTGTCATTGTTTTTATATATTCAAAATGTGAACAATTATTAATTTTTACTATTTTTCTCTCTTTGTATGTATATATGTTATGATTTTTCAGTATTTTTATATATTATGATATAATTAATTACCTTAATTAATTTTATATGATCATGGACAAGTTTTAAAACTTATTTGATCATGTTTTCATGAAATATTAATGACTTTTATTATATTTGAAACTATGTATTTGTCATTTTCAAACAAATAAATAAATAAATTTCCAAACCGGTATCAGAATGGCGCCAATAAAACGCAGCTAAAGTCAAGTCAAAATATACTTTATTGTCGGAAATTATAAAAAACCTCCGATCAAATAACACAACCTAAAGGAGTAATTCGTCGCACACGCATTAAAATTCGTGTGTAAGGAACATCTTCTCCCAACGGCAGTGCCGTGCGTTGTTAACAGAAATATTGAGGTTCAATGAAATAGAAATAATGGACACCCAATATGGAATGGAAACCTGAAATTATGATGGAATAATCTCCACAGGATTTTGAGAACAGCCGATGCTCTAATTGACATGTTTTTTCATAATTCATTAATTTTTCTCTTTTCCAATTTGGTATCCCTTTCTCGGTAGTTACGACACTGGTAGCTTCAAATGATTGTTCTGTCAAATATCAAATGCAGCGTTGTCGTACTGACCAGACTATATCGACAACGAAGAATCTCCGTTCGGCGATGGAAATACTATCGTTTTTAAATGCTCCCAACAAGCTGCAAGGAACGTTTCAATTGTTTTCTTATTGCTGTATATTTCATTCAAGAAAGTATTTTTGAGTTTTCGTTGCCATGAATATACCCGACAGAAATCAAAATCTAGCTGACGTGCTTATTGTATCCTTAAAAAATTGCGACATGGCAATAATGTCATGATTTGAGGGATAAAACATTATGAAAAGATGTTACCTTCAGTTCTATTTGAGTATTACTCATCTAGGTTGTGTTATTCGATCGGAGTAAAAAATTTATAGAAAAATCTGTAAAATTGGTACAGTCTCCAGACAGGGACAAAAGCAGACTTTTCAAAATTATGCGAAAATATTAATTTAAAAAATGCATTCTTAGCTAAATAAATAGATCCTTAACTTGTTTGAAAATTTTCAGGTGAGATCCACCGGTCCTATTAACATTTTGACGAGGCAGCCGTTGCAAGGTCGAAAAAGAGGGGGAGGTGTCCGTTTCGGTGAGATGGAACGTGATGCCCTCATTAGTCATGGAGCGTCATTTCTGTTGCAAGATAGGCTTTTGCATTGTTCGGATGAAACTATAGTAAGTTCAATATGGTGCAGATATTATTGATTTATTATTGTCAATGCATCTCGAGAACATTCACAGAGGAAGAATTATATCAAAATTGATTTTTCACCAAATCTATGAGAATGCTTTGAAACATTGTTTTTAGTCACTGTTAATATTTTTCTTCTCTTGTAGGCTTATATTTGTACTTCCTGTGGAACTCTCCTTGGACCCGTCACCGTAATTGTTAGAATGGCTGATAAGCCTCATCAGTCAGATACTCAAGAAACGTGTCGACTTTGTGGCCACGACAGGAACATATCGCAGATAAAAATACCCTACATATTCAAGTTTTTTGTTACCGAACTAGCTTCATGTAACATAAAGGTTCAGATTGAATGTCAAAAAGTGTAGTAGTTTGTTATTGTTGAATAAATTATGTTTTTATTTTTTTCTGGGATTGTATATACATTTACCGTTCACACATTTTTAATTAAGGGATGGAATGCAGATTTTGTGGGTGAGAGATGGTTAGTACCATCCTGCAACATTTTCAGTGTTTGTGCATATTTCATTCAAATCAAATCGATTCCTATATTAGTGATAACTGCCCCTCCTTAACCCAAGAGTACCAATAAAAACAAGTTGAAACGAGAATAAAAATAAATATGAATACTTGGCTCTTGTGATATTCGAAATTTCACCTGATCTATTATCATTTGAAACAGGCATAAATACTCAAAATAATTGAATTTACCAATCGTTTGTCGTTAAAAGAGACAAAATAGTTATTTCATCAACTATTGTATTAATGAATGATCGAGATATTTTAACACGTGAGTTAATGTTCGAGATCATTAATCGCATTTCAATATTCGAGTTGATTACAATATTATTCTGTCGACTTCACTCTTGTTGGGATGGAGGAATTTTTTATTAGAAAATATTCAATCAATTAAATTAAATATTATGAATATTATTAAAAATCATTTATAATAACATTTGTAATGGTTAGAATCAGAGAAACTGAAACTAGGCACAGAAAAATCCATCCACTGGTATTTTACATCTGCGCTAAGAAATCGAACATTGATAGGCGTCATTAATGGTCAATGGACTGCATTAGTGATGACGTCACAAATATGCAACCAACATTACACTGAGTCCTAAATCATTTGGCGCGAAATGATTTGCGTCATTCTCGACCTTAAGTACGTATGACATAAGAACGATAATTGAAGTATCGTAACAGCTCTTTTTGTTTTATGCTCTCACACGAAATAAGTAAATATTTAAGGAATTGCCTACAGCGGGTCTTGGATATGAAGGATGGCAGAAACGATATTTCCGTAAAATAATTTTCTGAAAGGATTTTACATAATTTATAGACGAAATAAATTTGAATATTCATCTACATCTAACTTCATGCTGCAAGGAAGTGCATCACCGCTAGATGGCGCTCATATTTTAGGCACGAAACAGTAAAGTGGTGGTCAGCCAAGTGTTTCAATCTATTCCCATTCGAATTTGAAAACATTGCTGAAGATGTCGAAAGATGAAATAAGTTTATCAGACATTTTCATCTACGCAGACATTTATAATTTTTCATGAAAATCTCAAATACATATGACATATGACATGTGTGTTCTGTGGACACGAGCAAACAACATGAAGTTTGAAGCATGATCATGAAAGATGGCCATGAAACCGGTACGGAGGTGTTCCCCCAATTAAATCGAAAAATAATTTCAGCTTTGAAATTTGAAATGCATTGCAAAGTGGTTCTTGTAGAAAACTTTGCCAAGTATTAAACAGATATAATTCAATGATCGTAGGGGGCAGTAGTTGTTTTCTGTTGAATACTTGCCGACGACCATACCTATTGTGTATAGGTTTTTTTGCGGAAGATTACGTAATCCACCATAATTCATTATTAGTTTGAAGCATGATTCTATTTTGCTATTGGTCGACGCATAATGGATTTTATGGAATTTATTCAGAAGTTAACTAGAAGACTTTCTTTACGTTAACCATTCTATAAGACGTATTAATTCTTCTTCTATCGAATTGAAATACATACATTTCTCAAATATTGCTGATAATAGCGAAATAATTAAATTAATAGCATCATAATTTTGACCGCAGATTCTAAACCTTATGTAATGGTTACTGAAGTTTCATGTTAGCGCAGCTTCATTCAGATATATTTCGTTAGGACTCAGTGTAGTGTTAGTTGCATATATTTTGACGTCATGCATGCATTGATTACAAATCAGCAATTAATAGGGGTCATTGAAGAAGATTAAACAGATATGTTAATGTGAGGTCGACGGAAAAGTATTTTAATTATCAAAAGCTGTAAGGGTTGTTTACTGGTCGAAGGCAATATTTTCGGAGACGAGGGTGACGGTTATACTTTTTAAAATTTTGTATTGGTTTCATGTCATGGTCATAATTTTGGGCAATGATCGGTAAATAACTTTCTACAGCGTGTGTGATTCACCCTATCCCGCACGCAATTTAGTTTGGGAAAGTGTTTGTTTCCCACAATCTAAAAGTTGTTTCAAGTAAGTTTTTCATGCACGCAAAAGTTTGTTCAAGAGCGTTACATATAGGCGAAAAAAGGAAACCGCTAGATGTCGCTGAAAAAACCAATATGTCTACCGATGAGGGTGATCAACGAACTATTTAACGCATTGAAATTTAAATAAATGGTGTTTTGATAAGGAATTTTTGAATTTGGTGGATTTTGTAGCATTGAGATTATTGTTTATTGAAATTATTAGTATTATTGAAATAATCCCTAGCTTGATTACTTGTATGAGGTATGGAATTATGAGACACTATTTGTGTTTATGAAAGGACTTCTTTAATTTTGGGTGAAAAATGTAAAGATGCCATTAGTACAAGTGGACCTAAGTGATATCCTTCTTTTTTACCATAAAATCTCAGATAAAACTACAATCACATTTTTATGAATATATAATAAGGTCTTATGAGTAAGCAAAGTAATGTTTTCAAAGAACAAGGCACATAAATACCATAATCTCAAAAATGTTTTGAACGTACAAGAAACTTGAACTTAATTTTCATGTTCCAAATAATTTATGGACATTAGAAATATATCTTCAACCTATTTTACCACTTTCTTCAACTCCTATTGGAAGTGGAGACTGCAAACATTCATATTTTTTGGGATAGATTTTCTAATCTTAAGGACTGTCTTCCATTTGAGACTCAGCTTTTTATCACCAATAGGAAATTGTGCAATAAGAGGAACACTGGGGTACAGAACAAAATTTCCGCGATTTGGTAGGTACAGTTTTATGGATATTCTGTATGTTAATATTCACCAACACCAAACAGCCAAACACTGTAGTTCACAAATAGTCTATTTTAATCACTTTTAGTTGTTCATCTGCTCATAAATAGTAAATAAAAAACTGAGAAATATAAAGTCGTTACACAGCAATTATTAGATGGCGTACACTTCGCTATTTTCGCCTATAGTATATTAGATTACGAGTGCGGAAAGTAACATTTTCCGCACGGGTGTAAAAATTACTTTGGCATAAGTAATGTACACTATTTTTCCTACGACCACGCGATACTTTTGACAACTAATAACGATGTAGATAAAGGCTGACTGAGAACCATTTCAACAAACTTCATCAATTCTGATTAGGTAATTATTTTGAAATATTTTCTTTGACATAATATGAAAATGTGAAAAAAGCATGTTGCCATTTGAGAAATGGCAGAAATAATTTTTGGAAAATATGGTTTTTACATGAGAAGCTCAAGTTTCAGCTGTATCTTACCTCAAACCTTCCTCTCGTAAATGTTGATGCCGTTCCTCAGTTCTGATGATTTGAGTTTGATGTTCTTGACCAACTTTGTTCGAATGTACAATCAACTGTATGATCAATCAATGAAAGGGGAACATTACTTACCTTACTCGCAGAAGCTGAAACTATTTAGTACAGTAAATTGTTGTCCTTACACACGTTTCTGTAGACTCCGTTTCTGTTGATCCAGAAGCACAAACATCAAACCATTCTCTGTTTTTGAAATTGGAAATTAGTTATCACGAGATGCAAAATCTGGTAAAGTTCTACCACAAGAATTGCGAAAGTCGTAGATATTAGCAATTACTTCCTGGCGCAGATGAGTAAAAGTACATATTCCAACAAAATCAAAACAATCGATGATTAAAACCACTGACGATCTTGGATTATAGACCTAACTGTTCTTAGGTCATTGCTGACGATCGATGATATTATCACAACTTCTTATGATAAAGTAACCAAAAATACATGACGTTAAGAATCACTTACGTACCTGAAGAAAATTGAAATTTCTATTGAAAAATTTCTCATTAAGCTTCCCTATTTAGAATCTTATTCAGTGTACAAATCTGTTTGTTTTTGACCATTGATTGTATGATTGTTATTCATTTATCTTTATTGATTGCTTTTCAACTAGCTTGTACATTCTTGTCAATATTTATATGTCATAGCGCATTTAAGTTATTATTATTTGATGTGAAAATAAAGACATCCAGGTAGATTGAGTGTAAAGTACTATGATTTTTTTTGAAAACATGTATTTGATTTTGATCTAAAAGAGAAAACATTTGGTTAGAACCTGTTTTTTTAATGTCAGATTCAACAGTTATGTCTAACTGAAAATTCTGACAATTTCTGTTTTAGGAGTTAAATTCAGGTCAGAAAAATAACTATCCTCCTCCTAGCTTTACGAAATCAAATTTTATGACCTTAAACAAATATTTTATACACCCAAGTCAAACACTGTTTATAAATAATAATTTATTCAAGACTGGACAGAACACAAACATAAAATAAGTTATATTTCATACTGTACAATGTTTTGATGTGACTTAGCTTTAAATTACAGAATAATTTAAATAATGGAAAATTGGCTAGTTTGTACAAGTACTTCACCTGTCATGACATGATAACATCTGTACTAGATGAAAATACTACGAATAGGCCCGTTGCTTTTGTTTAAATCAAAATTACGATAGAGCGAACAACTTGTTTTACCATATAATCAACTATACAAAACTGTGTAATAAATATTATCGTAACCAAATTTATGCAAAAACAACCAACAGTTCATGAAAAAATCTACTTTGTCGAAGCTTTCAAATATGCGATGAGATCGGCCCTTTCTTGAGGCTTTTTCAGACCCGCAAACACCATCTTTGTACCAGGGATGTATTTTTTGGGATTCTCGAGGTATTCGAACAAGGTATCCTCGCCCCACGTGATACCTAAAAGGAAAATATCGAAAATAAAATCATAATCAGTTGAATGAACAAAAATAATATACATGAATTTTCACTTTGCGAATTTGTGTTTGTAGAACACCATGCCAAGTATCAAGCAGATATAATTCAATGGTCGTAGGGAAAGTAGTCGTTTTCTGTTGCCAACGAATATGCCTATTGTATAGGTTAAAGCTGAAGACTGGATTAAACAATTTATTTTTCATTATAAGTCAAACAAATACAATAATTAAACTTACATATTTATTTATATACAAAACGAATAATTATCTATTCCTCCATAGTCTCATATAATGAACATATCTTTGAATTTGAAGTATTTCAACACTCAAAAAGTTTAAATCAGAAATAATGAATGTTACCTATGATAATTGAAATTTATTCAGTCATTATCTCTAATGAACAACAAAATTCAATTTCCTGTGAGATATTCCACTATTTTTGCCATTAATTGGAATAAACTTCTTGAGGGAAAATTTTCCTAATTATTTCTATATATAATTAAAGTTCTTGTGAATTTCTATTTTCGTCGAAGCAATTCTTATTTTATTATTGATACTTATTTGTCTTCTGTATATTTAAGTAATGTTGTTTTTTTTTAATGTTGGTTTTAAGTGTTAATTGTAAGTGTTGTATTATTATTCTAATATTTGTATTTTAAATGAGTTACCTGTTTATACTAAATAAATATGAATACTTCATAAACTTTGTTACTGTATCGTTTCTATTTGTGTATTATTCATAATATATTTAGTTTTCTTTTATGATATACTAGACAGATTAATAAACCTTTTTCAATTGTCACAATCATTTATTGTGTTATCAGCTTACTGGACACTCCATCTAAATTTGTGTAGTCATTTCAATTTTTTTTCGTTATGTGGAAGGCACCTATTCAATTCTAATTAAACAGTTGTTGAAAACATCAATCATCAATTTTTTGAGTGACAAAATAATGATCACAATCTAATCAATGTTCCAAGATAAAATAAGTAATATTGAAATATATCACTGTCTGGAAATGTTGCTCAATAATATACTAATCAATTAAAAGGATTATTTCATAGTATTGAAGGAACTTTTTATATAATGTAATAGTTGAAAAGGCGAAAATTTCAAATATAATTTGATAAGTATAGAACTAAACTGTCTGAACAAGATTTTGTACTTGGATGAAGAAGTTGTTTCTTTCCTTTCTTTTAAATTGCAATAACTGATTTACTTAAAAAATCAATACGTACATTTTACAAACATTGGGAAATTTTTCTTCATTGTCTAAAGATACAGGAAGAAAGAATTTCAATAAGAATAAAGAAATCAGGGAGACTCTTTGAACCTTCATTAACCTTACATCGGTCGCTTCTCTTGGCTGGACATAATAGGTTGTGGATTAGATTTTATTCTAACGTTTAAAACATAAAAAAAATCATAGGTTTCAACCTATATACTTTAATGAATTTCAACGGAAGTTTTCAACATTTTATATCACTTCTTTAGGTGCCGAATATGCCCGTTGAAGTAATCTTGAAAGGAAATCAATTTTTGCCTGTGCAGTCACAAACTAGGGCTAAAATTTCAAAAATGTTAGATTTCTTCCAACAATACGACTGATGGAGGGTTAATTCACTCAAGTATTTCAATTATAGCAATAATAATAATAGACATCATCTATCCACAAAGGAGTCCTTCGGACTCTTATAATAACTATTTTGAGGGTGATTACTATTACTATTTTATTATTATAATTATATAACTAAAAAACTGCAGATGAATAAGAAGATTCTCAGTATCATTAAACTGCCACACATATCATTGAAGAAATACATACCTTTTGCTTTGTTTGCTTCGGTATAGGCAAAACCAGCAGCCTGTCCAGTTTTTCTGCCAAATAACCCACTCAGATTGGGTCCAACTTTATGTTTACCACCTGCCTCAACGGTGTGGCACTGGGCGCAACGAATAACGAAGATCTTTTTGCCTTTTTCTGCATCACCGGCTGGTACACCCATTGTTTTTAATTCAAAAAGTTAAGGCTGGAATCAAATGATTTGATTATTACAAAATAATATTGGAATTACCAATGTTTAAAAGGTTAAAAAGTACGTTTCTGTAATGCTTCTACAACTACTACTACCTGTTAAGAGTGTTATGTTATGTTATGTGTTATGTTAGTTAACAATGAATCGATTTAACCTCTAAAAATAGGCTGGCAATGAAAGGAAACCACGTGCTGGGATTTCTTCAACTGTCATTATGGAGAAACCCGTATGCGAATCATATGATTAGGATGACGTAAAATTCGTGACTCATGTGTCGCCAGGAATATTTATTCTGGAGTTGAACCTTGATCACAGTTTATAAGCTTTAAACTGTGCCTTGATCTTTGAAGTTTGAGATTACGAGAGTTGAAACAAATCCGCCAAATAGGAAATGGTGCCTGATGCAAGGATCAATACAACTAGCAGAACAATTTTATTATTCTAGCTTTGGGACTTTTTTACTATTCAAAAATAACATAACTCGAAGAAACTGAAATATGGTTGATTATTTTTCAGGTTTTGAAAAATGTTAAACACATTTTATCGGCAAAGCATTGATTTCATTATTAAAATCTAGATGTCAGTTGTCAATTACATAAGCCACAAGATGCCTATATTACGCGCCTTTTTCTATTTTCAAAATAATCACCCTTTACACAGTTTGATAACTTTAACTACTATTGAAAAAACTTATTAATGTAAAATGAATCAGTAGTAATATCTATAAAAGTACCCATTTCATATATTGTTTTATGTTATGTAATCATTGGCAATTTTGGGCAACCTTGATATCGAATTGTAGATAGTTTTAAAACACAGCAAATATTCAAATATTTCGGATAATCAACAAAACAACTTACCAATTACAGATTAAAATCAGAAAATCTTCACTACACACCCTCTTAACCACAATTCAAACGTAACCTCTCCTCACCGTTCTAATTCTGCGAACTTCTACCCGTCTACCGTACCGTACAAATTCCAATTCGCTCTAGGTTTGCACATGCGAAGTGGATAGAAATTGTTGAAAGATTTTGCAATGTTGCCTCATTTATCATTTTACTCAATTGCCCCATTTACATATTACAATTTCAAAAGTTGCTTCTTCTGTGATGTTACGTAAAATAAGTTTTTACGCACTGTCCAAATTCAACATTAGTGCAAAGATTATACCTAGAAACTGAATCTGTTATTCACTGAATTATACATACAATACAAAACTTCATTTCAAAACGAAATAATATTATCTACATATCTACTTGATTATTATGAGTACGAAATTCGAAAAATATTCTCGGCCAAGGTGTATTTGATCATTTACTTTTTCGTTATTGGATAATACTGTGCCTAATCCTATGATAATTTATTACTTATTTAAAAGTAATTGAAATCCCACGATAACATTCTGGCAACCTTGCTCCAATACTATTGATTTGTGCCAACTCCTACATAACCTGAATGTTGTGAGCGAAATCCAAAGCCAAATCAATATATTTAGGAATAAATATTTATACATGGCAACACTGACCTATTATAGCAAAAACATTAATTGAAGCGATCCCTAGTAGATGGTAGTAAATCTGCTTTGGAAGAAATAGGCAAACAGCAATACAGTATTACAAGTCACCGACACATACTTCGGCAACTTAGGTTTAAATACAGTGTTTTGAAGTCACTTCTCGTACTCGCTTCGGCGGTACATATACTAAAATTGGAACGATACAGAGAAGATTAGCATGGCCCCTGCGCAAGGATGACACGCAAAATCGTGAAGCGTTCCACATTTTTTTGTTTTTATTATTTAGAGTTTCTGTTCGTAGAAATGTCTAGTTCATTCAAACGTTAACTGTGAATATTTTTTAAAACTGCGTAAAATGATTTATTTAAAATATTAAATTAGCGAAAGAAAAAATTTATTGAAAGGTTGTTGGTGGTTCTCCAAGAATTCAAAAATTTTTTTTTGTTTTTATAATTCACGATATGATGAACCTACATGTTTCATCAGTGATTGTAAATTTCTTATTTCTTGAAAAGGGTTGTATCTGAACTATCTTGCAACGGTTCCATGAACCGTGGGTTTAAAAACAATAGTTGCATTTATTTTCCGATTTTCATTTCTGCTCTCTCGTGCCATTTTTAGAAAAGTTAATAGGTAGATACCTATATCACTTTATTGGTTCAGAAGTAAATGTTCGGATACAATTATATTTTCTTCAAGAAATTGACAATATAAATGACATGACATTTATTTTCATAGCATGCCACTTGTCGTGTCCTATTTATAAAGAAATTGCATAACGTGCTGCCTACATTTAAATCCTTGCTAATGCTAAAAGTTTTTATGTTTTTTAATTGACTAAATTTGTGTAAATAGACCAAATAAAGTCTTACGTAAATAAAAATTTGATTGTAATTTAATTAAACCAAGAAGTTAAAGTTTTCTTCTCAAAACGCACGTGTATGTTATGAGATCTCATTACGTGCATGTTATTATTAAATGTCATTTACAAGGAATGTTGACAGTGCGATTTTCGACGTTTACAGATATGGGTGTAGAAAAAATGTTTTTCTTTAGACGTCAAAAAATGACAAGGTTCGCATTGACAACAATATGCGAAGTGACCCTTTTTTCATTTTCCTTCGTTACCATGACACCGGCGTGCGCGAAGTTGTGTGCGAATTACTTCGCACACTGCATGTAAACTATATGGGATTTTTATATTTTAACCTTTATGTTTCTCAATCAAGCAAAAATCCGAGAAATCATTTATTCACTTTATTTCCATAGTTACAGTAATTACTTGATTTGGAAAAACAGTTTAAGCCAGTTCAATACTGTTTTTCATATTAAGCTAAGCACATTACTTATTTTAGAACAATATTTTTAACGTTTGTAGAAAAAATTTTGTTTGCATCTCATGCGCGAAATACTTTGGTGATCTCGACTATTTTTTATAACTCGGCTGCGCCTCGTTAAAAAAATCAGTTCTCGATCACCAAAGTAGCATTTCGCACACTAGATACAAAAATAACTATTTACACATTGTTTAAACATCAAAAGACGTCGTCTTTGTTATTATTGAATAAGGATGTTGGGTAGAAATAGAATACCCAGGTATTTATAGGTAGATAGGTAAAAAGGTGATTGATATCATTGATAATAATTCGTTTTGGAGTTGACAGCTCCATGAAAAATTATCGCCCAAAGAGATAATGAAAAATCAGACAAAATATCAGATATTTGTAAAAGTTTCGAAATAAAAGGTTGATTGGATTGTATGTAACATGAAATGTAGTAAAATGATCGGCTGAGTCATTCTGGTTTTATGAAAAATATGAATACTTTTACTTGAGACGTTTCCCGAATTGAAATCAATGTATAATCACTATAACTATAACAATACACATTTTTCAGTGTCGAAATAATATTTACACAAGAATATTTGTTCGTATTATTTCGAGTGTTAGTTTATGTCATTATCGGTAACTTGGAGACGAAATTTGTTATTATTCATTGTAGCAATAGTTGATGCAATATCAGTTGACGTCCATACTCCAAATTAACGTTAGCTCGCTAATGGGACCTGATAACACAAACCATTTATTATTTTTATTGTAATATTGGATAATTGTTTGGAAAAATTTGTCAATATTATCTGTAGGCCATCGCAAAATCGAGCCTTCTTAGTATATCTATCTATATACAAGGCGTGAAGATTTCTTAGAACGTTCTCAAACTTTCACAGAAGTAGGGTAGATTTCTGTTGAATAGTATCTCAAATAATGTCAAATAATTTCATAAAATAGACGTCGTGTAAGGTCGTACTGAAAACTTTGAATTTGTCTATTGGTTCCGCCATCTTTCAGAAATTGAAATACTCATACACTTTTGCGTGGAACATTCCATATTCTACATTGGCTAAGCTGTGAAATGAACCAAGAGGATTGTTTGAGGAGAAATAAGAAATAAAATACGATTTGTACATCTGATTTCAGTCTTCTTCTTAACTTTATCAAGGCTCTTCATAAAATATTGGAATCGTCACAAATAATAATAATAATAATAACAATAATAATAATACTCCCTCATAAACACTCGTTGAGTGTACCCAAAGGCATAGCCTGTGCGGGTAGAGGACGGCTATTATTATTATTTGCCGTGGCGCTCCGGGGTGACTTACTGTTTTTTGGTGGCGTATTCACTTTTCAGCTGTAGGAAAACCCGGAAAACCACGGTGGAAAGGCGAATCCTCAATTTGTGTTACATGTTTATTTTGAAGTAACGCGGTAATTTGGCAAGAAGTTGGCAACACAGATCGTAGGCAATGTTGGCCAACCTGAAAGCGGGAGGCGCCTGCGTGACCGGCTGTTACCCTATCGAATAACCATATTTAGTTCTAGTGCTTTGTTCCTTCTCTTTGTATCGATGCATCGATCGAAGATCGAAACTTGCTTTGAATACTTTATATACCACTATCTGACATTGTAGCTTTCAGTGGTCTCATATTGTTTAATTGATTTCCAGATGTGGTGATGAGCCTTCACGGAGAGAACGAAAAAAATGTGGAAGCAGCCTGTTCCAATTGGTTCAGGCATGCCAAGAAAAGGCTCGACAGAAAAAGAAACCAAAGCAATAGACTTTTTTTTTAATTAATTTATTTTTATTTTTCACTTTGTTAATTTTTAATTTTGTACTTTGTTAATGTTACGCCAGAATATTTTCATTTTTTGAAGAATTTTTTTCATATTGAAAATATATTTTCTTTTTCTATTTGTTGTTTCTGTCTGGAATATCGCATAGACGTTGACGTCTCTTGAATATAACAGTGAAGAAATCGCTGCTATGTCGCTCTGTTATATCCCTGAAACGTTATCAGGAGGCATCTTTGCGGCGTTTCATCGCAAAGACATTTAAGAACTACATCGTATAGACGTCGCCAGCATGCATCATGAGTGTGACAAAAGCGAGTCGCTGGGACGTCTGTGCGACGTAACGATGCGAGTCGCAGGTCACAAAGTGACATCGCAGCAATATCTTAGAGATGTATCTGTGTTGGCTGGGAACATACATCCACCAAACTCGATACTGTGCCACGTTATCAAATTAAATATGATGCTACTTTAAAGTTTACTACATGCAGAACATACAATTTTCTGAACAAAAGCTGTATAAATATGAACACTACATGCAACACAATCGAGTATAATGAGAACATATGGGATGGGTTAAGCTAAAAAGGGACTATGTTGAGAAAATTCCAATGAAAGTCCGCTTACTTTTCAACCACAGTCCTCGTACTGGCAATAACTGATGGCTCTGGACATTAGCAACATATGCCTTGATATTCGGGGCAAATTATCCTTCAGCATGGCTATGGTGATGTATTGGGTGTATGTCATCCATTAGAGGAACATTCATTAGAAGAGCCTCAATTTAATATCGAATAATGGCCGCTGGAGAATTACAGAACTGATGTTTTTGCAGACCTCGCCCTTGTTTGTAAAAAGTCCTACTTCGAATATGCTAATTATATTTGCTTAATTATCTCTTTGCCTTCATACAGGAGATATAGATCTAAAAACTAAAAATACCTTTTCAAAGGGCCTTATCTACCATAAGAGTTATTATTAGTAAACAAATAACATTTTATTCAAAATGTTCACTGTTTTGTAGAGAACTGAGAGATGTTTCGCGAGCCTAACAGTTTAAATGGATACTGATAAACATTTTGGTAGTTCAGGAAACCTCTAGAACATGTTTCTTATTTATTGAGTTAATGAAATGTTTTTTTCTCCACTGTGTCCGTCAATGATAACAATACATAGGAAGGCTCATTGTACTCTGGTGGATCTTAGATTGCCAGGAAGTGTGTAATAGTTTTGAATTTTTATTGTTCTTTGAAATTTAATAAAATATATCTATCAATCTATAATCCAGCCTTTCGCACGCATCCAATTAAAAAAAAATATTTTGGCGGGAAAATGTTTTCACAATTTTTTATTTCGAAGAATGAAGTATCAAAAATTTTGATGATAAAGGTCAGAGTCAAGGTCAGGTGAGGTCATAGTCAAGGTCAATTTTCTGACGTTTGTCACCTGCGATTGTCGCCGGCAATTATTGCTTGCAATTGTCGCCGTCGTTTGTCACCGGCGTTTGTTGCCGGCGATTGTTGTCGGCGATTGTCGTCAGCCGATGTTTTCGACAAATTTCGTTGACGTTAGGATTCGGCATAATTTTTTTTGGAATAATTGAAAAAATAAAATTTTCGGGAAAAAATTAAAAAAATTGTTTTGACGGAAATATGTTTTCACAATTTTCTATTTCGAAGAGTAAATAAAAAAAAAATTATAATAAAAAAAGGTCAAGAGTCAAGGTCAGAGACAAGGTCAAGTCAAGGTCATAGTCGAGGTCAATTTTCCCGAAGATTGTCCAAAAAATAAAAAAAAAATTGCGGGAAAAGTACCACCAATTTTTTTTTTCACAGTTGAAAAAATTCAAAAAAACTTGGATGAAAAAATATTTTCAAACACATAAAAATATATTTTTTTTTCGAAGAATAAATAAATAAAAAGTTTTGATGATAAAAAAAGGAGAAAGTCAAGGTCAGATCCGGAAGGTCCAGTTATGGTCATAGTCTCAAGTCAATTTTTTCGGCGATTGTTGCCGGCGATTGCCTTCGACGAACGTCGCCGGCGATTGTCGCCAGCGATTGTCGTTGGCAATTGTCATTAGCCGATGTTTTCGAAAAATTTCGTTGACGTAAGTCTTCGGCATAATTTTTCTTTGGAACAATTGAAAAAAATAAAATTGTCGGGAAAAAATAAAAATAATAATTTTGGCGGGAAAATGTTTTCACAATTTTTTATTTTGAAGAATAAATAAATAAAAAGCCAGTCAATGTCAGAGACAAGGTCAAGTCAAGGTCATAGTCGAGGTCAATTTTCGACGATCGTCGCAGGCGATTGTCGTCGGCGATTGTCGTCAGCTGATGTTTTCGACAAATTTCGTTGACGTAACTCTTCGGCATAATTTTTTTTCAAACAATTGAAAAAATAATTTTGGCGGGAAAACGTTTTCGTAATTTTTTATTTCGAAGAATAAATAAATAAAAAGTGTTGATGATAAAAAAAGGTCAGAGTCAAGGTCAGAGTCAAGGAAGGTCAAGTTATGGTCAAAGTCAAGGTCAATTTTCTCGGCGATTGTTGCCGGCGATTGTCTTTGACGATCGTTGCCAGGGATTGTTGCCGGCGATTGTTGTCGGCAATTGTCGTCAGCCGATGTTTTCGAAAAATTTCGTTGACGTGAGTCTTCGGCATAATTTTTTTTAAACAATTGAAAAAATAAAATTGTCGGGAAAAATGAAAAAAAATAAAAATTTGTCAGAAAAATGTTTTCACAATTTTTTATTTCGAAGAATGAATTAATAAAAATTTTGATGATAAAAGAAGGTCAGAGTCAAGGTCAGAGACAAGGTCAAGTCAAGGTCATAGTCGAGGTCAATTTTCTCGGCGATTGTTGTCGGCGATTGTCATCGGAGACTGTACGAAAAATTGAAAAAAAATTGTCGGGAAAAGCACTTCCAATTTTGAAAAAAATTAAGAAAATATTTTGGCGGTAAAAATAGTTTTAATATATTTTTTAAACGATTGAAAATGAAAAATGAATTAGTGGGAAAAAAATTCAAAAAAATAATTTTGTCGGGAAAAATATTTTCACAATTTTTATTTCGAAGAAAAGTTTTGATGATAAAAAAGGTCAAAGTCGTCGGCGATTGTCGCCAGAGATAGTCGTCAGCCGATGTTTTCGACAAATTTTGTTGGCATAAGAGAAATTAAAGAGAATAAAAAAAATTGGCTGGAAACAAATTTAAATAATAATTTTGACTGGAAAAGTATTCTAATATTTTTTTTTCAAACAATAAAAAAAATTTGGCGGGAAAATACTTTCACATTGAAAATAATTAAAAAAAAATAGCGGGAAAAAATGAAAAAAAAAATTTTGTCGGAAAAAATATTTTCACAATTTTTATTTCGAAGAATAAATGAATAAAAAGTTCTGATGATAAAAAAGGTCAAAGTCAAGGTCAGAGTCAAGGAAGGTCAAGTTATGGTCATAGTCCAAAAAATGAAAAAAAAATTTGTCCGGAAAAGTATTTCCAATTTTTTTGGCAAATTTCGTCGGCAAATATCATCGGCGAATGTCGTCCGCAGATATTTTCGACAAATTTTGTCAGCATAAGTGCGGTTGTCGACGGCAGATGTTTTCGACAAATTTCGTCGGCAAGATTCTTTGGCAAATGTTGTCAGCAAACGTCGTCGGCGAATGTCGTCGGCGATTGTCGCCAGAGATAGTCGTCAGCCGATGTTTTCGACAAATTTTGTTGGCATAAGAGAAATTAAAGAGAATAAAAAAAAATTGGCTGGAAACAAATTTAAATAATAATTTTGGCTGGAAAAGTATTATAACACTTTTTTTTCAAACAATAAAAAAAATTTGGCGGGAAAAAATGAAAAAAATAATTTTGTCGGGAAAAATATTTTCACAATTTTTATTTCGAAGAATAAATGAATAAAAAGTTCTGATGATAAAAAAGGTCAAAGTCAAGGTCAGAGTCAAGGAAGGTCAAGTTATGGTCATAGTCCAAAAAATTCAAAAAAAAAATTGGCGGGAAAAGTATTTCCAATTTTTTCGGCAAATTTCGTCGGCAAATATCATAGGCGAATGTCGTCCGCAGATATTTTCGACAAATTTCGTCAGCATAAGTGCGGTTGTCGACGGCAGATGTTTTCGACAAATTTCGTCGGCAAGATTCTTTGGCAAATGTTGTCAGCAAACGTCGTCGGCGAATGTCGTCGGCGATTGTCGCCAGAGATAGTCGTCAGCCGATGTTTTCGACAAATTTTGTTGGCATAAGAGAAATAAAAGAGAATAAAAAAAAATTGGCTGGAAACAAATTTAAATAATAATTTTGGCTGGAAAAGTATTATAACACTTTTTTTTCAAACAATAAAAAAAATTTGGCGGGAAAAAATTAAAAATATAATTTTGTCGGGAAAAATATTTTCACAATTTTTATTTCGAAGAATAAATGAATAAAAAGTTCTGATGATAAAAAAGGTCAAAGTCAAGGTCAGAGTCAAGGAAGATCAAGTTATGGTCATAGTCCAAAAAATGAAAAAAAAAATTGGCGGGAAAAGTATTTCCAATTTTTTCGGCAAATTTCGTCGGCAAATATCATAGGCGAATGTCGTCCGCAGATATTTTCGACAAATTTCGTCAGCATAAGTGCGGTTGTCGACGGCAGATGTTTTCGACAAATTTCGTCGGCAAGATTCTTTCTTCTACTTCATAAAACTTTTTCATGATAGGTAATGAAAATGAATTCCTACGTACCCACTATAATTATATTAATATAACAGATGTGATATTTTGCTATAATAGAAAATCTTCATTTTCAGTCAGTATATAGTAAATTTCAATTAAGCAGCCATCAAATACGAAGTGACTGCCAAAATTCAAAACACTGTGACATAACCAAAAAAACAGGTGGAGATCTTCTGACAACTCGAGTGTATCTACCTATTTCCCAAAATTTTTCAAATACTTATCAGCAACTACCTACTTTGGGCGTAGGTAAATACCTACTTTGCTTTTTTTTGCTTTTAAAATTCCTTATCTATTTAATACAACATAGGTGGCGCTAGATTATGTCAGCCTGTATTTATACATATTCCCGAAAGAATCTGCAATTCCATTATCCAAATGAAATAAGCACAGTACCTGCAAATTAACAAGCATTCTAGTTATTGTCAATGTTCACCTACTTTAGCATGTTTCATTTCCTACAATCACGTTGAAAATAGACTTATGTGGTAAGGAGTTTTTTTTTCAAGACAAGATTATAAAATAATGCGGATGAGGCCTACCCAGAAACCGGATGTGGATCTTTCCATATCACCATTGAAAATTTCCGTTTTCTGGTCGGTTTGCATGTTTTAAACCAATACAATTACGACGTACTTGAATGTTTTGCTCAGATGAAACTGCTAATTTTCACGTGTCACATTGGCTGTGGAAACAATTGCAATCGAGTCGGCTTCGCGCATTGTTGAAAACGTCAAGTAGCGTCGCTGTGTAACAGTTTGTCGATTTGAGTTGCCTTTTTCGGTTGAAAATTATTTAATTTACTTTATCTTCACGTGAGTTATTGTGTTGTGGTGATTCGTGTTTTCTGGGTATCCCGTTGAGTATAAAACTGCCAATCAGTCAAAGTAAGAATGTATTAATTCTTGATACCTACCTACGTGCATACTTGTCAAATATTTATTCAGTTAGAAATATGGAAATCGTTTGAATTTTCCAAATTTGTTGCCTCCACTTGCTATTCAACAGGTCCCTGCATACATTTTTCGGTAAAAGCATGTTAATTCTCACGAAAACAGTTTTTTAAGAACTACCTCTTTCAGTTTCACATTTAGTTGACTATTCTTTTCCAAAATTTTCTGGCTTACTAGGTATTTTTAAAGAAACTGCTTCAATTATAATTCTATTCGATTATTAGATCTCGAAGATCTTTTATATAGTACCTACTTTGACTAACATTCAAGTAGGTACTTTGGGTTGAGGAATTCCATGAAAGTCATTTTCAAGCCAGCCCAAGTTGCGCAAATGCAAAGGTATCTCTTCCTTTTCAAAATACAAATCAAGCCGACATTCAAATACTAGGTATATTGAGTAGGTATGAAAGTTTGGCAACTATGATAACACATGCCAGCGACCAGCGAGGGTGTAATCACACTAGGGCATTTATGCATGTCAATATTATTCAAAAAATACTGTTTTCGGTTGTACACTATACAGTGTTGCCAGTTGTTTCAAAAATAGCAGTTATTCTTTTTTTCAAACGTAATTTCCTATTTTATTTTAATAATTTCGTGTCAACTTTGTAACAGGTTGAGAAAATGGAGAAAACAAATAGTATTTCTGATCTATAGTGAAATTCAACGTTCTACATACAGGGTGCTTCAGCAGCACACATATGGTTCTTTCAGTTAATACCAATTTTGATCTCAGGACAATTATTTTCAGCTTGTTTAATACTATTGTATTGTATTTTGTAAAATTTTGGTAAGTATCAGTTTTTCAATATCGCTCACCCTTTTTAAAATAAGTAATAATAATTTTACTTCACATTGGGTAGGTATCTGGGTACTTAATTTCGATTGATTTCATTCGATGGCTAACAAGATATAACCTTCTTCGATTTGAAAATTTCATTATTTCATAATTACTTATCTGCTTCAAAGTATTCAAAAAATGTCAGTGACATGCTGATTAAATCTGATTTATCTGAATATCCAGATTCAACAAAAAACCTGAGACACAACCAAGAAAATGTTCAAAGAAAATTAATAAATTTACGATATTCAATTAATTTCTTCCATAATTTTGCCTTAGTTCATACACTTCGTATTTCTTCTAGTTTTGCATCAAAAATCCATAATTTATACTTAATGGTGTGAAGAGGAAAAAAGCTAAATAATTGAGTAATTTGAAGAGCTGGGTACCATATATTTATAATTTTTTTTAATACTAATATGTTTTATAGATATCAGTTTTTCAATATTGCTGACCGTTTTTAAAATAGATAGTGATAATTTAGCTAACGAAATATAAACTTCTTTGATTTGAAAATTCAATTATTTCATAATTACTCATTTGCTTAAAAGTACTCAAGAAATGTCGGTGATATGCTGATAAAATATGATTTATCTGAATATCCAGATTTAACAAGAAATCTCAGACAACCAAGAAAATTTTCAAAGAAAATGTATAAATTACCTACGTTATTCTATTTTATTTTCCATATTTTTTTTCATCCGACGCACTTCGCATTTTTGCCAGTATTTGTAGTAAAAAATAAAAATAAGTGTGAAGAAATCCATATTTTTTATTTAAATGCTCTAAAAAGAAGAAAATAAACTCTGAGGTAATTCAAACCCTTCATTTTGTTGCATTATGATTTTTTTATGATATACAAGCTTGCCGCAAGAAAACTTTATGTATTTATTATAATTTTTTTCGAAATTACCTTTGCCAGGATTTATTATTGTGACAAGCTTCAAGATCATATACAATTTTATTATGTAAACAAGTAGATGATGGGCTTGATTTACGTTAAACTTTGTTTTCTACTCATTAGAACATTTTAATCTTTCAGCTTTTCACGTTTATTAAATTTTGTACAATTCAGCATTAAAATATGTTCAATTATCTGTCATTGGTACGCCAGGTACCCAGTGGTTTTCTTTTCGAGAGTTTTTGTATTTTTTTTTCGAGAATGAGGAGGATCAGAAATTCTTGGATGATTTTTTTTACTTACCATAGTTTTCCACATCCGAAACAGTCGGAAATTTTCTCAAATTCCTACACGCTCTTTATCTGGATTTCTTCATTTGAACATACGTCTGCAACCATTTTATTTTTGAGATACAAGGTTTTCACCGAATATTTCTAAAACCGCATTATATTTTTATTTTCAATTCCAATACAAGCTAAGTACGCTCTTCATCACTTTATCAATTATACGCTGCTGATTTTTTTCAAATAAATATCATTATTTTAATTTATCATTTCCCTTGTCATGAAAATTGTCTCTGGAGTTTTATTAAAAAATCTTCCGTCGGACGAAAAAAAATCAGAAATCCATTTTAATGGAAAATAGAGGAAGGTTATGAATGTTGAAAGAATACAGAGGTACCCTTCTCTCTGAGCGTTTCCACAAAGTGGGAAATAAAGGAAAACATCTGTCAGAAAACAACTACTTCCCTGGCTAATACCACGACGGATATTGAACTACAACTGAAAGATATTTGTGCAACGTTCTTCAAAGAAGACCCAATTGCAAGTGCTTGTCTCGTGATCAAACAGAAAATCATCCTTCATTTGGCTGGGAATGACCACCTACAGATATGCATGTTTCGAGGTTTATTGCCTCTCATCACGCTTAGAGAGAAGGAAGGGTACCCCTGTATTCTTTCAACATTGTTGATACCTCTCTGGCACAATAATTTCGAACTAGTTCGAATGTTTACAGATTTCTCTTCCCGGAGACTGTGCTACTTGGGAGTGTTTTGTCTTGTTCCGTGCGGATGGCGCTTCGATCAACTTGGTTGTAGATCGTGGTGTTATCCGTGGGGAAATATTAGTTGAACAGTTGATTATTATTCATTTGGCAGGGACAGGACAATTATAATGTTGTCCGACCTACCCTGTCACTGATGAGAGGCAATAAACCTCGAAACATGCATGTCTGCAGGTGGTCATTCCCAGCCAAATGAAGGATGATTTTCTGATTGATCACGAGACAAGCACTTGCAATTGGGTCTTCTTTGAAGAACGTTGCACAAGTATCTGTCAGTTGTAGTTCAATATCCGTCGTGGTATTAGCCAGGGAAGTAGTTGTTTTCTGACAGATGTTTGCCTTTATTTTCGCTTAGAAAGAAGCGTACCCCTGTATTCTTTCAACATTGTTGATACCTCTCTGGCACAATATTTTCGAACTAGTTCGAATGTTTGAAGGTTATGAAATTTATATTTATTTGAAAACAATAACAGTGGCGTATCATTACTTATTTTGAAAATTTCATTACACTGCATCTCAGAAATGAAGCAGTTGCAGATCTATGTTCATATACAGAATTTTCCTCACCCTGTACAACTCTGTCAATGGAATTATAATGCGATTTACATTTGTGTTCAAAGTTTGTTCTTTTTGTCAACCAACTGCATCCCTTATAGCACCCGTCAGAAGACCTCAAGAGACTTGTACGAGCTAGGGAAGACAGGTCCCTCAAATTTTAACGTGTGATGCCATGCACATACAATTACTATACATCAGCGAGCTAGTGTCTCTCATTGTACTACATAAACATTTATTTTCAGAATTTGACCAGCAGTTTTTCGCCTACCTATTCGTTGAAAATGGATCCAAAAAGTCCTACCGGGTACGACAAACTTTCTGAGGGATCGTCTTCTCCGAAAAGTCCGAAGAGTCCAAAATCTCCTCTCAGACCTTTCCGATTGAAATTTCATCGAATGTTGAGCACGGGAAGTCTTAAACTGGGTTCTAATTCCTCGCCGGGAACACCAAGTCCCTTGTCAACTAGTTCTGATGGAAAACACTACAGTTTCGATTGCGATTCTGTGGATTTTTTGAGGACCCAAAGTGGGTAAGTATCTTTTCAAAATATCAATTCGTCGATGGATGGCGCAGAAGTCGAAAATAGCCGAGTTTCCAACCTTCCACGGTACCTTGATTTGTCATTTGATTGTTTTTGAATGTTGACATGACACTTGTCGCTTGTCCAACCGTCAATCGTCAATGACAACATTAATCTGTAATTTTGCCGCCATCTGTGCTAAAGAAGTGAAACGGTACTAATGCAATAAAAATAACATGAATCAAGTAGGCCGTACATCAACATTTTTGTATGTCGGTATCACAGGTATAAGTGATCACACCAGGGTTTCTGTGCATCTTGACCTGCATAGAGCAAACTGTCTGTACTATGACCACACCTCGTGATTACATACGCGTTCATGGCTACTATGATTTTGATTTTTATGCAACTGTGTTTATATGAACGTCAGTCACAATTTAATTCTGACAATTACAGAACTGAAAGTTTTAAAATGAGTAATATTATTGGAAAAGTAGATGATGGTGATGAAATCGATAGTAATAATTATTTATTTAAATTGCGTATTTCATTTTCCTTCACCTAGTGCCGAAAAAATGTTGTATGCACCTCGTGCAAAAAATGTTTATGCAACAAGTGCAAAAAGTAAATGTTTATTGCACTCGACGTGTTGTCCTAACGTCCTAACGGCCTCGTCGGACAATTTCACGTCGAGTGCAATAAACATTTACTTTTTGCACTTGTTGCATAAATAACTATTACAATATCTATAGACTGTTTTCATCACTGTGCAAGTAAACCCTTATTATAGTAATAATAACCCTTACATGGTGATCAATGCAAATTACTTACTCATTTATGAAAATTTATGGAAATTGCATCAAACTTGAGTCTGATGTTGCAAAGAGTGTGATTTTTGACGATCATTATCGGAACTCCAGTACTTGAGATGATTTTTATTCAGGTCTTTGAACTATTTTTAATTATTGAGAATACTATTTGAAAAAATTTAAATGAAAAGATTGGCATTTTGGAATATTTCTGAAATTTCTGAAAATTCTCGAATTCATCATAAAATATTTTTTGACCGACTTTTTTCAGTAGTACAGGAAATATTAAAAAAAGACAGTGCACAACTGAAAATTCAAACGTTATAAAATCTGCACTCAACTCTAATTTATTTTTGAAATTAAAATTTCTCTAATTCATATTACGAATTAAGTAAGGCTAATTTATTTGACAAAGGTACTGTTCGATATGCAACCCTATATTACCCTAAGTCAACTGTGTATTGCCAACTAACAACTAACTGTCATCATCATGCACCCCCTAAGGTTGAGGCCCGGAAGGAAGACCTCCCCAGCTTTTTATATTCGCTCGGACGGTCTCCCCCCCTTCCACCACCCCCGCTCCCAGAGCGGATCCTCATCCTGTTGATTTGGCGATCAGCAGAATAAAATCTGATCGTGTGATATGGAGTGCTCAGCCTTTTTGTGCCTGAAGCTCCCTTATATCGTGACATGAGTTTAATGTTGACAATGACTTTACTGTGCATGATGCCCCCCTAACGTTGGCTGAGGGCCTAAGTCACCCGGCTGAGGGCCGGGTGGTATTGCTACTTGCTGAATTTGTGTTCCGGTCCTGTGCTCCTCTTGGTTTTCTGAAACATAAAAATATGTATTAGTCTTGTCCTTGTGCCATTTGAAGTTGACGTTGGCGTCTCCGTAGGATCTGCTTCCGTCGAACTTCATCTGGGTTGTCGTTGTCTGCCTGGTTTACAGGTCGTCTGTATTTGTCTCTGTCTCTGTCGTCTTGTTCACGTCTATTGTCGTGTAGTTCGGTCAGAAGTGGGTTTGTGTGGTTTTCGGCTCTTTCGAGCGTACTCCCTGCACGTTGTCTTAGTGTTTTGTCGATGTAGTCCGGGTGTATGTCTAGGTCCCTGAATATAAACTTGTTGGGCATATATCTTGGGGCGTCTACTGCCATCCTCAGGCATGCGTTGAAGAAGGTCTGTATTCTGTGTCTAAAGGAGTGCGCGCACTGGCCCCATGCGGTCGATGCGTACAATACTACAGGCAGCAGAATTGTCTTGATGAGACGAAGTTTCAACTCGAGTGCCATGTTGCTCTTACGTCCGATGATTGGCCATAGTTTCTGCCTTGCGGCTTTTGCTATTGCTAGTCTGTGGGTGACGTGTCTCTGAAACGTGAGTTTCTTGTCTAGAGTTACCCCTAGGTAGACAGCTTCGTCTACCCACGGAATTCTATCATCATTCATAGTCACATGGCCCTCGGGTGTCCTACGTCTCCTCGTGAACAGGATGGCCTTGCTCTTGTCTGGGTTGATTCCAATTTTCCAACGGTTGAACCACGGTTCTAGTATGTTCATCTGTTGTTGCAGCTTTGCTGTGACTTCTCTCTCGTGTGATGACTCCGCGAAGATTGCC
Organism: Chrysolina americana; assembly: GCA_958502065.1. Taxonomy (NCBI): domain Eukaryota; kingdom Metazoa; phylum Arthropoda; class Insecta; order Coleoptera; family Chrysomelidae; genus Chrysolina; species Chrysolina americana. The sequence continues at coordinate 7,176,526 of OY293412.1, forward strand.
GTGTCGTCTGCGTAGAGTGCGAGTTTGTTCATGGGGTTGTCGGCCAATGGCATGTCTGCTGTGAAGATAGAGAACAGGTGTGGCGATAGTACCGCTCCCTGCGGGACTCCTGCTTCTAACCTCCTGCGGGATGAGAGTACGTTCCCAACCCTACATCTGTACTTTCGTCCTCGTATGAAGGATTGTATCAGCTTGACCATTGGTGTGGTGTAACCTGCGTCCACCATCTTGGTGATCAGTCCGTCATGCCATACTCTGTCGAAGGCCTTGGATACGTCTAGGAAGACTGCTCCTGTAAGGTGTCCTTTTGACGTGCGGTTCCAGCTTTGGATCGTTGCATCCACTATGCGGGTCACCTGGAGTTCTGTAGAGTGCCCATGCCTGAAACCGAACTGTTCGTCTGGGAGGACGTTCAGTTCTTCAGTCATTGCCTCTAGTCGTGTCTGGATAACCCTCTCCGCTACCTTGCTCATCGCTGGTGTTAGGCTGATGGGGCGGTGGTTCTGTGGAAAACCGTGGTTCTTGTTGGGTTTTGGAATCATGATTACCGTCGCTTCTTTCCAGCTAGTGGGAAAGTGTCTAAGTCTTAGTACTGCATTTATAATGCTTGTCAGTGCTGTAATCCCCTTCCTGGGCAGGGCCTTCAGTGCCCGGATTGGGATGCCGTCTGGACCCGGTGCTTTCCTGGTCTTAGCCTGTCTGATAATATTCTTAACTTCTTCTGGAGACGTAGGCTCCAGAAGGATGTCTCTGTCGTTTGTCCGTCTTAGTCGCCTAATTGTCTGTTCGGCGTGTGCTTCTGTGTCTTCGACTTCGTCGGTGTAATCGACCTCGTTTTCACGGCACTGGCGTTCAATGGAGTCAGCAAATGCCTCTGCCTTATCCGCGTCCGTAAAAACCAGGCCCATTTCACCGTGGAGTGGGGGGCATGGTTTCCTCTTCCCTTGTCTAAGGGTTCTCTGCATTTTCCACAGAGAGTTGTCTTCGGCGTTGAGTTCGTCCAAGCGGTCAGCCCACTGTCGCTCTCTGAGTAGCTTCAGTTCCTCTCTCAGCTGTCGGGCTGCGAGATTGAACTGTCGCTTGTCTTCGGGCGTCAATGTTCTTTGGTACCGCTTTTTCAGTCGTCTTCTTTGCCTGACCATCTCTCTCAGGTCTGGCGGCAGTACTCCTTGGAAGTCGAAGTTGGTCGTCTGTATGTCTTTAGAGCACCGGTCCATGGTTGTCAGTATAGCTTGTCTTAGTCCGTCGGCGGCCTCCTCCAGTTGGTGGGCCGTGTCTATTCGTGGTATGTCTATGTGGTCGTGTGCCGCCCTTGCAAAGCGCGTCCAGTCCACAATACGCTTGGTCGTTGTAGCGACCTCGGCGACTTCCTCCCCTATTGTTAGTAGGATTGGATTGTGGTCTGAAGATCCCTCGTCTAGTACTGTGATGTCTACTAGTGTCGGGATGCTCTGTATAAGGGCCATGTCCGTGATGTCTGGTTGTTGGCCGTCCCTGTTCGGGTAGTGCGTGGGTTCGTAAGTTGAGGTTACTGTAAGTCTTCGAAGTCAGGTAGTAAGTTTACTGCCAAATCCCTGCCGCGTGCGTTGTCGTTGCGGCAGTTCCAGTCTCTGGACTTTGCGTTGAAGTCTCCTATTGCCACCGTGGGGTGGTGGTCCGGAAATAGTTTCTCCAGGTCCGTTTTCCTCAGGTTTGGGCCTGGTGGGATGTAGACTGTGGATATCCTAATTGTCTCAACGCTTTCCATCTTCACTCCGATCGCTACCGATTCACCGAGTGAGAGACCTGGGGGGATGTACTCGTTGTACTCTAGGTCCGACTTCACTAGGAGGATTGCGCCTCCGCCCCTGGCTCGGGGGCCTGCTCTATCGTTCCTGAAGCATACGTATCCTGGCATGTTGAAGTCCGTGTTGGGGTTTAGTTTTGTCTCTTGTAGTGCCACTACGTCCGCCTTGATTCTGGAGATAAGCTCTAATAGCTCATGTTTCCGCATCGATGCGCCGTTTATGTTCCATGAACATATCTGCAGGATCTTCGGGGTTCGTACTGGCATTACTGTCCGGTAGTGTTGGCCATGGCGTGGATAACCGCCAAGATTTTGTCGAGAACTGTGGTGGCGCCGTCTGTGGTTGCGGTCCTTGTCTTGGTGCTTGTCCCTGCCTTGGGGCTGTGTGTGCCTGTCTTGGCGTTGTCGTATTTCCCTTGTGTTTGGGTTGCTGTGGTGCAACCCTCGGCCTTGGGAATTTCGGGCATCCCCTGTAGTTTGCGGGATGAGCCCCCCCGCAGTTCGCGCATTTGGCCGGTTCCTCCCTGGCCTTCTTGCACTCGTGTGTGGCGTGGTCGCTGCCGCACTTGACGCATCTTGCCAACGAGTGGCAGCATCTCTGTGCGTGTCCAAACCATTGGCACTTATAGCATTGGGACACCCTGCCCCTTTGCTGCCGTTGAGATTCTACCTTTACTTTAAGGTCTACGCACTCCGTGAGTTCGAAAATGCCACGGTATGTCCTCGGTACTTTGACCAGGAACAGTGGCAGTGCCACTCTGGTCCTTCGCGAGGTCATTCTGTGACATTCTAGAACCTCGATGTTTCGGCCCTCAAGGTCTGCTCTCACGTCCTCCGCCGCGATTGTCTCAGGGATTCCACGTATTACTACGTGGAGTGGGATCTCCTTTTTCAACTGGTACGTGAAAAACTCCACGCCCGTTGATTCGAAGAGCTTCGTCGCAGCTCTCCAGTCCTCCTCTGTATTGGTGAACAGGTAAATCCCATCCTGTCTTGCTTGTGCTTTGGTAAAGCCTATTCGCCTGTCTCTAAGGCTAGACGATATTTTCATCCACTTGCTTTTTTCCCGAATGATGATCGCGGGTGGCTTTTTCGGGTCTTGCGGGTTTTGCAGGTTCACCTCGTTCGGGGTGTCTTCTTCCGCCTGGGTGTGGAGGGGGGGGGTGTTGTGCTTGCCTCCGGGCATTGACTGGTGCTTGGCTGCGCTTTTACCGGCTCGCTTACCGCGATGATGCGCACAGCACGACTTTTTGGTCGACTAACGGTTTTGAAGCCGTTCGTCTCGTCCGCTTCAGAGGAGTCAGTTAGCTGCCTCTTCTTATTTGGGTCTGTTGCTTCGGAGACTTCCATCTCCTCTACCTCTGGGGGTGGGGCTTGCGGTCCTGGGAGGGTTGGCGCTGGGGTCTTCGGTGTCTTCACCTTGCTGGCGTCTTGTTGTTTTTCTGCGGGGAGGGGTTTCTTACCCCTCTTTTTCTCTTCAGAGAGGGCCGCAATCTGATCTAGAGCTCCTTGAAGTCTTGCAAGCACTTCCTGTATCTGCTTGCCTTGAGCCTCGATGGTTTTGGTCTGAGTGGCAATTTGCTCCTCCTGGAGTTTCAGCTGTTGCCTGAGCAGCTTCCTCGAGTCGTCCTTCTTTTCTTCATCTCCTTCTCTTTCCAGGGATCTTGAGGTTTTTCCCATCTTGTCTTTTGTTCTTCCTCGTTCTTGGAACTCGGAGGCTCTCATAAGAGCCCTGGCCGTAGCCAGCTAGTCAAAAACTAGACGGGAATTGTCGCTTTTTGTTGTCGCACTTACGTACACTATCACAAACGCTGTGCTACGTACTTGCGTACGCACTTTGCTGTTGTCACTACTGCCTATGGAGCTTCTGTATACCTGAATATACGTCTGTTCTCATCGGCTGTTGATCGAACTATATGAACTAACTGTCTGTTCGTGCTTCCATATATAACCCCATAGATCTGGATTAATCGGTATACTCCCAATTATTTCGAGATCACGCCCATCTCGAATCAATTTAAATTCTCGGTTCATCGGAATGCATTGGTTATCTACCTCATACACTCGTTGTGCGATAGGTGCGGTTCCAGGCTCGTTACAGAATATTTTGCAACTAAATTCTCAGGAGAAATATTTAAGTATTTTTTTTAAATACTCGAATCTACAAAACCCTGTTAAAGATTTTTCTTCATTGCAAAGAAAGACTGAAAAAAGCAATATACCTTAATGAGGAGAAATATCCATACAATTTTCCAGTTATTTCAAATTAAAAGAGCGGAACTTGAAAATATTGATAAAATAACCAAGTATTTTGGAAAATATTTAAAATTTTGAAATCGGAATTGTATTCCACTGGACCTGCCTATTTTTTTCAGTTAAAATGAGAGTTATTGAATTATTCCATTTATTAAATATTTAATATTATGAAAAAATATTTAGTTTTAATTAAAGAAAAAATGTGTATTCGGGACACAGAAATAAATGACATCGCTGTTCTACATACGTCGTCCGTCAACCTTCTTTTTCGTTAAAAAAATTGTAATTTATTGATCTATCGAAACAAACCTTCTATTCTGGAAACATTCATGATTAGGGAACTTGAATTATTCTAGAACAAACGTTTGTAGTGAAATTCTCCAATAGAAAAATAACTAGTACTGTTCTTCGAAAAATAAGCATCTGGGAAAGTTGTACCTACGTAGGCCACTGAGGGTTCAAACTGTCATATCGCTTAGATTATCTACATTACCTGATTGACAAAATTTATAAAAAATCAACCAATAGGTAGGTAAGTGATTTACAGACGTGGAAACAAAAATATGAACACTCTATCTATAGAAAGTATAGTAGGTACTACTGAAATCAGAAAAAACAAGCTTTCTAACGATATAAAACACGTCATATGTCTATTTAAAAAATGCAAGAGTGAAATACCGTTCAACTTTTATACGAACTTCTTCAATAACTCTTATATTAACTGAGAAAAATATTCGGGTCCATACATTTGACTAACTCAGTATGTTATTCACATATTCAATAATCCGGAAAGTAACGAATTTGTTCAAGAGTTTTTTCAATATTTTTTCTAGTTTGATCAATCATTGATGCAAACGAAAAACAAATTTATTCTGTCACTTTTAACATGTAATATTGTTTTGATTTTATTTAAGGATTCGTTAAAGTTCACTTGAAATGTAATCGTTTCCGTCTTATTTCGTATTATATTTGAAATTTTTTTTAATATGTTCTTGAGTGGCCCAGAATGGCCAGAATACATTTCGTATAGAACAGTTTTATCTTATTAAGTTGTGAAATTATTCATTTTGAATTCCTTAACGAGTAACCCACATACGTCTTTGAGGGAGGGAAGACGTAGCCCTTACCTTTTAGCCTGTAATGCCATGCACGGGATCGGTGACCGTGCTGGGATTCGAACCTACCAATGATTGGGCTGATAAACAAAAATTTTACCTTTGTGTTTCCCTGGTCAACTGAGCTAAAATCGGAGACCAAGAGAATCATAATGGCCAAGATAGACTTGATATATCGTAATCGCGTGATGGGTATAGAGGCCCTGCCACTAGATGCAGGGCGTGTCGGGGGTCACCAGATTCTACCATAATGCATTTGCTATAAATATGTTCAATTTATGCGGATTTAGCATATAACCATATATAAAGCGACGTTAAGAGTGTTATACTGCCACCACCGACACTCTTGCGGTATAGAATCAAAGAAAATATTTAAAACATAACATTTTTTAAGAAAATGAAATGGCCCAATGAAAACAGAATCGTGATTCATGTTATCAGATACTCTTTCAATATTCGCTTTCCTTTCTTGTAGCATGCGATCGAGACATGGAGTTACACTGAAGAAAGTTAGTAAAAAGAAGAAATTTTATGGCTTACTGAGGAGACATAAAAAAAGAAACGTACACGGAAGCACCGACTACACTGATCAAATGGTTCCTATCATTAAACTCACATTGACCTCCGATGATGAGGGGTATGAAAGTTTTTGAGGCTAGTCGAAGCTTTGATTTAACAAGTACTTCTAATGCTTTTTGTGAAGATAGTTGATTGAAATGTTGGCATTTCAAGCTGCTTCGAGAGCTAGTATTTTTGCCAAAACACTCACCAGTTCGGACCGTTTAAAAAATACCCGTTATTTGTTGAGGTTTAGTAGAATTCAATATGACGGTTTTTTTTGTTATAATGTAGGAATGACGAATAATAATTGTCAATACTAACAAGCATGAGCAATTCTGAAAAAGACACCGCAACGGCCACATACAGTGTATTGCAGTTAAACCGAGCCACCCTGAATAACTTTTGGTACAATGATTTTCAGGAAAAATAAAAAACACATCAACAATAGTATACAGGGGGACACATTTTGACATATTCATATTTGATGTTACTTCCCCTATCGCACCCCCAGATCATGTCACCATTTTTTTCAGTGGATCACCCTATATTGTTTCGCATTATCAGATGTTCCATGATGAACAGATTTCAACAAAGTAGAATACATTATTGTCTAAAGCTCATAGTTTGGAAGCTGAAAATTATTTTAGTTGGAAACGAGCCACTCTGAATGAACTTCTGTATAATCTGTTACCTAGGTTTCATAGGTGTTTTTTTTTTGAAGTATATTCAAAAAAGTCTTATTTTGTTCAATATTCTCTTCATTTTGTATTTGTCTCATTCTACAATAACGATTTCGTACCAGGTGAAGTTACAATAATTGGTGTTTCTGTTTTTGTGAATTCTTGAGAAGCAAGGCTTATACGCTTCGAGAACGGATTGAAATAGTGAGTTTGTACTACCAGAATGGAAATAGTGCTAGAGCTGCTGCCCGTATGTTCAATGATAATCATCCAAAAACGTTTCGGAATTATTGAACAAATTTATGGAAACTAGATCTCTTAACAATAAAAAGCATGACCGTTCAGGAGTTGTCAACGATGAAGCTATTTCTATTGCAGTTTTTGGGCACGCTGGACTAATGGAAAATACGCAATCTCTCACTAAGTTATCTCGAGAATCAGGAATCAGTCGTACAAATGTTTTCAGGATCCGTCATGAGTACAAATTTCATCCATATAAGAATAGACTAGTTCATGAATTGAACGAAGATGATTTCAATAGACGTATCGAGTTTTGTGAAAAGCTCACCGAACGAATCAACTTGCATCAGAATTTCTTGTATAATATTTGTTTTTCGAATGAAACTACGTTTAGTTTGAATGGAGAGGTGAATCGGCAAAATTGTCGATATTGAATTCGAATCCTCATTCATACCGTCAAGTTCTCACCCAACGACCTCAAAAACTGAATGTTTGGGCAAGAATTTTAGGTGACCACATCATAGGACCTTTTTTAATCGGTGATAATTTGACTGGTGTGAAATATTTGAATATGTTGGAGAATCAAACCATATCGTGCATCAATAAGGCAATTGCGGAGGATATGAATTTATTCGAAAACGAAATAGTTTTTCAGCAGGATGGTGCACTTTCTCATTATGCAACTCCAGTGCGACAATTTTTGGATGATCATTTTCCTGGTCGTTGGATTGGCAGAAGAGGTCCTACAGAATGGCCACCAAGGTCTCCGGATCTCACTCCTTTAGATAGATTTCTTTCTATAAGATCATTTGAAGTCTAAAGTGTATGGATAGAATCAACAACATAAGAAGATTTGAGAGAGAATGTCATGGGGCATTGCAAAGAAATAACTCCCGAGATTCTCAACTTTGTTGAAATCTGCTCATCATAAAGCATCTGATAATGCGAAACAATATAGGGAGATCCATTAAAAAAAAATTAGTTACATGCTCTTGGGATGCGATAGGGAAAGTTAGATCAAATGTGAATATCAAAATGAATGAAATTTGATTATAAAAATAATCAAATTCCATTAATTTTGAAATTATTGCCTTTCGTCAAGTACTTCCAGTTCCACATGAGAAACATTTAAATATTTTTCACGATGAAATTTAAATGTGAATATGTCAAAATGTGTCCCCCTGTATATTATTGTTGACGTGTTTTTTAATTTTTCCAACAGTTATTCATGGTGGCTCGTTTTAAATGGAATGCACTGTCTATTTTAGTTTCTAGAATAACTTGCGCATTCAAAACTGATTTACGAATTAGTGAGCCGTCCAAAGAACAATAAATTTTTTTAACAAGAATGATCATGAACAATTTGTGGGTGCAACTCAGCTCACTTTTAGACACATTCAATAAAATGAAGTGTCTTAACTTATCTTAACATCAATGAGGGATAACAGTATCTATCAAGAACAATAATTATTATACAGTGTTATCTCCAAAGTATGCACCATATGGGAAACATGTGTAGTGTAGAAAAACATGTGTAATATACGAGGCGCATTGAAAAACTTGATTTTGAGCCAGAAGTACCCTTATTGTGGAAAAATATCGAAAAGTGTTATTTGGAAGTTGTTCAGCTTTGGAAAATACATAAGAGAGGTTTCCTTTTTTAACAATTATTTCAAAAAATAAAACTAGGGTGAAACGTAAAATAAACTATGTCCTGTATACAGAGATTCTTTATGAAAACGCGTTTTTTTTCGAAAAAATATGTTTTTTTTTCAGAATAATCGGTAATTTTTAAAGCGCTTATGGTAGGTATTATCCCCGATAACATTATTTTTCTATATTTTCGAAAATAAGCCTACCCAGAACACAACTGACTGGCCTTTCAATCGTTGACCTTTCGACTTTTCATGTCGATAAATATCATCAACTACTACTACTAATAATGATAATAATTCTATTATATGCGAAGCCTCAAAACCTTATGCGTGGTATTTTTTTTCAATTCTGCTAAAAATACATTTTTTGTTCGAATTAATGTTATGTGATTCAATTCGTTTGAACCATTACTCCAAAGAATGGTTCCGGTTTTTTTGATATAGTAACTTTTCAAGTAAGCAATTTCCCCCGAAAAACCGTCAATGCCAAAAATTGATCTTCTTCGGCGAGATCACGAAATGGCGAAGGTAATAATTAATTTGAGTAGTTTTCTCCATTAATTTCAACCTAAAATTTGGCATTATTTGGTCCAAATGAATGAATATGTAACGAAGTTGCTCCATGTCTCGGTGTGTTACAATAATTTTTTTGGTTTCAAATAAGTTTTGATTTGCGAAATCTTAAATTTTCACCAGTCGCGGTTTTATCGCTTTCAAAATATGATTTTTTGATACCTTCTTTCAAAGAACCTCTGATGCATGCCCTAACTTCCAACAGAGCTTTGCACTAAATCTTTTTTAACTAAGTATGGAATATTCTTTTCATTTTGGATGTTTTTTTCAGGGCTGGCTCTGCGGAAAATTTGAGACCGAACTCCCTGAATTTATCCACGAACGTCAGGTAAGACTAGTAATAGGAATAAAAAATTTGTATCGAATATATTTCTCGCCGTTACTCAATACATCTACACATTTGTCAGTATTCACCTGAACACGACTGATATTCTTACTTTGATTTTTTCTGAATATGTTAATTCATACAAATATTATGGAGCGATTTATATTTTACGGATTACAGAATATCTACTTTCAAAATATTCAGGAAATATACGAGATATTCACATTTTTATAGGAAAAACTAGCAGATGTCAATTTTGAAATTAACCTGATGAAATATTTTTTTGTCAGTACAAATGAGTAATTTTTAACCAAGCAATAAGAGTTTTCCATTAATCCGGATTCCTCTAGAATAACGTTTTTCAGGCTGATAGAACTACATTTAACTTTTGCGTTAATTACCAAAAGTATTTTACCTGGCTTGTTCGGATTGGTAACAGCGAAGTGAGGAAAGTATACCAGATATTTTTGCATTTCTTCCGAAATTTTTTTGACAGTTAACTTTCTGACTTTCCAAATATTCAGATAATTCTTAGAGGAGGTGCAAAGACTCAACTCCTCTTCACTTCGTGGCAAGGAGAGCTAACATCAGATTGATTAAAGTTGGAATTGAAGTTAACTCATCACTTGCCAAAGGCATGTATCCTGTTCTTGCAACTAAAATGATCTATTGCCTTTCTGAGTTGCATCACGGTCCGAAATTGAAGTTCCTTTCTCTCTTGGACAAGTTAAAACATGTGCAGTTGTTGATTTGTTCTTCAATACAGTGAACAACTCTTGGGAAATCCTCTGGCGACTCGGGTCATGAAAGAATAGATCCCAGGCCACTAAAAGATCATACCCATAAGGACCAAAGCAGTCAATTCTAAAACCCATTCGAGGACAGCCAAGCCAACCGTCCCAAGGGTGCCGACTAGAAGATCCCAGGGTGCTTACTACAGGAATCCCCAAGGATTTCTCTGACATGGCAAACCCAGGTGCGGAGAAGGGAACAAAATAAACTAAAGGTACCTCCAAAACAGGAGAACCTTCCAAGGAACCTTCGAAACCACCCTCCTGGGGATCTCACCTGGTACGGCCTGCTTGTTGTAAGAAGTGACTAAAATACCATACCTTTAAGGGAAATCGAAGCAGAATATCCTCTGGAACCCATTAGAGGAGAACCAAGCAAACCAGAAATTGTACCTCCGCAAACCAAGGAAAATGGAAGGAAGTCAGCAGGGAGATTTCCCAAAGAACCCCCGAAATCCCTACAGGTGCCTCCAACTGAAGTAAAATATGTGTGTGCCCGAAGCCTGTGAAGTCTCCTACATGCAGAGGCTTCGACACTCGTCCTTCAAAACCCGTCCATCCGTGTCAGAAGAAGAAAACTTTTGAAAATCAGAGCTCCTGTCAAACTGAACGTTGTTTTCAGTCTCGGCAATTTTTCCAAAATCAATCAATCTCAATTCCTTCGACAACGATGACATGGCCTAAGAAATTAACTTCTTTTTGAAATAAACGAAACTCCTTTAGTTCAATTATAGTTTGACATTTTTTTACCTAAAAAATACTTCTTCCAAATTGTTCAAGTTATCTTCGAATGCCTTTTCCATTACCATAACGTCATCAAAGTAGACTATAAACTAGGATTAGGAAGTTTTCAAAGCTTTAGATGATCCAAATGGAAGGATTTTGAGTTGGTGCAAGCCATGTTTCACTTTTGTCATCGAGATGAACTTCGATTTGCCATAGTATCCGCATTCATTCGACGATAGTCCAAGCAAAAGCAGGTTACAGATACTGTCGCTTTTGTTGATTTTCCAGTTATAAGCATGTTGTAATCATTTAGCTTGTTCCCTCTATTTGGAAAATATGAGTATTTTTGCTTCTAGAGAAACTGGAAAAAATTGGTATGCGGGGTAAGCCGCACGATCTTTTGAAATCATACCTGTCGAACCGAAAACAAGTAGTAGATATTGATGGTGTGGTGAGCACTCCGAGGACAGTCACTTACGGGGTTCCTCAAGGAACGGTCTTAGGTCTCCTACTATTCACTATCTATATAAACAGTCTGTTGAAAATGACAACTGTAGGTAATATTATAAGTTTTGCTGATGACACGGTAATAATTTACAGTGACAACACATCAACAGCTGAAAGAGAAGACGGAAAAATACTTCAACAACATCTTCAAATGGTTCCAATGCAATAAATTAACTATGAATGCAGAAAAGACCAAATACTTACCTTTTACCTCCTACAGCAACAACTTGCCGAATATGGGTCCATTAAATATATCAAAATATATCCATTCCAGAAGCCAGCTCCATAAAATACCTTGGTATACATATTGACAGACACATGAAATGGAACTTACATATATCGTATCTAACAAGAAAACTACGTGGATTCATATCAAGATTCAAACTGTTGAAAGAATTCCTTGATATTTCTCACTTGAAAACTATATATTATAGGATGGGGAGGTGTAAATGATACACATTTAAATAGTCTCAATATTGTGCAGAAGAAAATTCTCAAAATAATTCTTGGCAAAGAAAGACGTACTCTACTGACAATCTGTATAACAAATGCGGCATTTTTGATATTAGACAACTCTATTGCCAAAATATGTTACAAGGGATTTACAAAAATAAAATTGAAATGTCGCACCCCGATCATCCTTATAACACAAAAAGGCGAAACCACAGCGTTGTGGTACCGAAATGTATTAAAACAGTGGGTCAGAGGCACTGCAGCTTTCTAGGTCCAAAAATTTGGGAATTATTACCTGAAACAATACAAACCAGCCGAAGCAACGAAATTTTTAAAATAAAAGTTAAAAATTGGCTTAAATACTATGATAGACAGATATTACAAAAATTAATATAAACCCTCAAAAAAAAATGGTTCTTCAAACTTATAATAATGTCATTGTAACAAAAAAGTGTTCATCAAACTTACAATATTGTAATGTATATGTATGTGACCCTAAACCCCGATTATGACACTCACTTTATGTGAAACCTACCTGGATGTGACCCTTTTACCAATTGTGATATTTAATCTTATGTGATACTCACATGGGATAAAAATCGTTTGACTGTGATATATGTGTATATGAGACTCTGAACCCCGATTATTATTACAAATACTTTATGTGTAACCTACCTCAAAGTGACACTTTTACCAATTGTGATATATAATTTTTTTATGTGATACCACTTCTTCCCATATGTTTTATACTTATACTCTATTTTATTTTAAAATTATATTTTAATCTTAAGTATTTTTATTAAATTTAGAGGCTATATCACGCACAAGGGTTAATCCACTGCGATTGCTCCTTCAGTGATGCCATTGTTTATTTCACACAGTATCAAAACTATACTTGATTGTACATTTATGATGACTAAACATATATTATTATTATTATTATTATTATGTAGGATTGTTCGGGCAAACGCCCTAATGAAGCCTTTGTCGAGAAAATGTCTAGAGTTTTTTATCGTATCTGCTCAGGAAGATTTCTTCATTGCCGATACGAAATATTTCTTTTCTAATATCAAGAAAGAAGTCGTTTTCCTCCACGATATTTAAACCTTTAACCCATTATATCCGCAACTAACATAGAATGTTTCATAGTGATAGGACCGATCTGAATGTAAGCATAAACTATATTATTTCTTATCGGTTTCAGGGATATATATACTGCTCGCATTTGTGGAAGATGCATAATTTCCAGCTTCATCTTGATCTAATCCAGTTTTTTGTGGAATTTCTTGCCCACTTCTCGTGCTACTATATTATTAACAGTTGATTATGAACGTCTTGGAGCCTTGTGCTGACTTCCTGGGCACTTTCGACTGACTGATGATTCATTGCAGAAGATCACCATGTTGTTGAAATTGCTGGCCTGCTCCTCTCACCTTTCTCATCTTCCTATTTCGAATATTTGAGGAAGCTCTTTCTGTTCCTGGACAAAAAAAGTTACGAGTTCTCTACTCTTTTTGACAGGTGAATTTGACCTTGGAGAAACCTTTCCCCCCTCAAATACAGAAAAATACACCGTTACGTCGAAATATTTTAATATTTCATTTCAGTTACATCCTATTCAGTACTTACTATTCAATACATTAACGGATATGATATTAAAAATATTCTATGAATGGATAATAGATTATCACACGTGAATTATTGAAGTTTTACACATAAAATTATCCAAACAACAAACACACAATTATATAAAAATGTTTCTTATACCAATAACAAACGTGTCACAAATACACAGTATTGAAAATGATATTGTACTATTTTGCTTGTAGGTACAAGTTACTGTACTAACTATTGCTCTCACAAGAATATTCGTTCAAATCCAAAATATAGGTTACCCTGCTTCCTGAACCAACGTCAACTGTTTAATGAAATTATCACTTATTGAGAACGGTAACATTATCATATCACTAAAATCGAACCATCTATTTAAACTAATACATATTTGATAACTTTGTTTAACAACGATAAAGAACTTATGTAATAAAGAAAATTATAAAATTGATAACGATAATGGCAACTATTTGACACGGAACTAAATTGAATGTTATGGCATTGGTTAGGTAAAATATATAAATTCATGCGATATTATAATATACTTATAATCTACAAAATATACCATTGTTAGTAAAGATGTTGAATATAGTAAAAGGTACTAATATGTATTTCTTCGTGCAGTTATTTTCTATGCAAACACTTTCCAGTATCCCAAATCCAGTAAATATTCCACCAGCCGATAGAGTTACCAACCGTTTCCTGATCCTGGACGGTATGCCTATTGCAATGAGGTTTTTATGAGGGATGGGAATGTTCTATTACTAGAGGGACAAAATGATTGTAATTGTTCACAGTGAAAAAGCGGTGACTTATAGTTGTGTAACATTAAAATATTGTTATTATAAAGAAATCGAAAGAATTTGACGTTTTATAGGTTTACGAGGATGGTCCCAGAAGTACCTGGCCTGACCTAGAGATGGCGGTAGTTGCTTGAATAATACCATTGTAATAGGAAGTACACAATCTAGACAGCATATGTGTCAAGTTTGAAGACGCCACGTTGTTTAGTATTTGTTTGGCAACCATCAACAGTAAACGTTTCAAGTGAATTTGTAAACATGGAAAAAATTGGTCATCGTTATGTGATACAATACTTTTATTTGAAAGGCCTTAGCCCAACCCATATAAAAGCTGAACTAGATTCTACTCTGGGTGAAACTGCTCCTTCGTTATCAACAGTGAAATATTGGGTAGCAGAGTTTAAACGAGGCCGTACGACCTGCGAAGACGAGCATCGCAGTGGTCGACCAAATGAGGTGACGACTCCAGAAATGTTGAAGAAAATCCACAAAGCGGTACTGGATGATCGTCGACTGAATGTGCGCGAGCTAGCAGACGTAGTAGGCATTTCGAAAATGCGGTACATCTCATATTAACTGAAAATTTGGACATGAGAAAGCTGTGCGCAAGATGGGTGCCGCGTTTGCTCACAATGGAACAAAAACAGCGTCGTGAAGATATTTCCATCGAGTGTTTGGCAAGGTTTCACAGAAATAAAGCCGAATTTTCGCGCAGTTTCATAACCATGGATGAAACATGGGTCCATCACTACACACCCGAAACAAATGAACAATCAAAACAATGGACTGAAAAGGGCTCCAAAGAAGGCAAAAACCGTTCCATCTGCAGGCAAGGTCATGGCGTCGGTTTTTTGGGATGCGCGTGGTATAATTTTCATTGACTATCTTGCAAAAGAAAAAACTATCAACGGCGAGTATTATGCAAACTTATTGCAACGTTTGAGCGAAGAAATCAAGAAAAAACAGCCGCATTTGGCTAGAAGAAAGTGTTGTTTCATCAAGACAATGCACCAGCTCACACATCCGTTATTGCAATGGCCAAAATTAATGAATTAAAGTTTGGATTGCTACCTCATGCACCCTATTCGCCAGATTTAGCCCCCTCGGATTATTTTCTGTTCCCAGACTTGAAAAAATGGTTCAGAGGTCACAGATTTTCCAACAATGAAGAGGTTACGTCGGCAGTTAATGGCTATTTTGAGGACTTTGTCGATTCTTATTATAAAAAGGGTATCGAACTCATTGAATATCGCTGGGAAAAGTGTGTGGAGCTAAAAGGAGATTACGTTGAAAAATAAATATATGTTTTTCCAAAATGTTTGTGTTTTCGTTGTTGGGCCAAGTACTTCTGGGACCACCCTCGTACAAATACCAAAAAAAAGTTCTAAGATTCCTTGATTTCGGTAGACCAAAAAATTACAACTACTTATGGTATACATTTTATAATTACAAATCGCGTTTTTCAACAAAACATATTCTGTACTTTATAGTATCTCTGAAAATGATTAATTTCAACACTTTGGAATGAAATTACTTCCATTAGGGTTGTTGCCTCTTTGAATATGTATATATTATTTTTCAAGCAAACTGTGTAAGAATCCTTGTAGGTACTTGTTTCGTCTCAAAATTGATCCAAAATTTCCCATGCATAATTTGAAGATATTATAATTCAATTAATGTTTTGTCTCTAAGAATCCCAACTGGAACACAAAACAACTTGAAATTTATTTAAGTTCAAGTAATTTTATATTATTTAATTGGACATTTTATTCCTAAAAATGAAAACGAAAAAAATTTATGGAAACCCAAAATAGTTGGTCAGACAATTTCAATTTTGAATGACCGAATTTATTTGAAAATGAGTTGACGAATTTCAGAATGTTTTTAGAAATTTTCAAGTTTTGAATTATGTTTGTGGAAAGTCACATATGGAACCTGTTTTAACCGTTTTAGTAGAATGCTGTCAAATTTTCAATGCCATTCTATCACGATTTGCTTCAAATCCCATTGAAATAATGAATTATCATTCACCTTCAGAAATTAAATAAAAAATTTGGATTGAATGCTGTTAAAATTTGCGCGATATCTCTCGAAGACTCAATGTTACTGTTTCATATCTTGTAAAGAATGCATTGAAAATAATCTGCATATCAAAAAATGTTTTAATTCATATAATTTCAAAAACTGATTTTCGAGATTTTTATTTCAATTTTCAAAGAATGTTGGTTAGGTATGAAACATTTTATAAAAAAAATATTCTTTGAAGATGTATGATCAAACATATTTGATTACCCTATCTATTTTTCAATAAGGATGAAAAAATTAAAATAGTCCTATTTGAAACATTTGTTCAATTTTGATGTATTTTGTTAATTGAAGATTTCAAATTATTCCAAGCAGATTATTCAAGTGCATTCTTCGTAAAAAATTTCCTCATAAAATTTTGTTAATTTTTCATCTTGTGACAGATTAGTTAGAATTGCGTACAAAGACATAAAACGCTTCAAGCACTACAACCAAAAAAAAAACATTTTCCCAAAGTAATATTCCAGCCGAACAATAATTGCCGAATTATTATTATTTATAAATCGATAATTCAGTGAATGTTATCGAAGATTCTAGTTCAACTATCAACGAAATTATCATTCAAACAATAATATCAGCCTTTTTTATAATGGCAATGAAGAAGTATTTTCGAACTTTGTTCGAATTATTACAATTTAAGAAGTGTTAGTAAAACAGAACGTAAAACCCGACTTGTTGAGGATATTTTAAAATCCATATTATTAATATTAAACTATTCAGAAGAAACAGTTCTTCTGATCTTCAACCTGACTAGAATATGTATTATATAATTTATAAATTCTTAGTAACTTCTAATTATTCTATGAAATATTTTTCAACAATTCCTAGAGAAAGGGTATATATTTTCTTAATGGAGGAAACTTCATAGTATCTATAAACTATTAAAAAAAAGCAAGGAACGCCCCTGATAGAATAAGAATAACCATCAGAACTGACTGAAATGATTCAGATATAATTTGTTGAAGTTTTCAACATAGCTGATAGAAAAAGTTTTAGGAAAAAGAATCAATTCCTTTGGGACGTTCACTGATTTTTCTGCAACGCTATTTGTGCAAAAACGTGTTGAGGTCGTTCAAATATTATAACAAATAATTTTTTTTCCATCGCTTGCTGTGTTGGCGTTTAACATTTTGGTTGCATCAATAGATTGACTAATTTGAATACGCGCCACCAGGCTACTAGGGGTGACGTAGTTCTGGTTACTTGTTCACTCCTGCTAGTAGATGGCGCTAGAGTAGCGTTCGAATCGGTTTTGGTGGAGCTCTCCTTTTGGCCGTTGTTGGCATTGTTCAGTGCTGGCGAAGTCATGTCGATGATCTGAAAGAACGATACAAGATAAACAATTATTTCTGGATATACATCAATTAAATTTTTTGTCAACTAACTGTAACCACAGTACAAAATCTCAGAATTTTATGCATTATAGTTCCTCGGATAAACCTGTGAATAACCCTGTCGTATCACGTCTGAGACTCCAAAACTTGCCAATAATAATAATTATAATGAATGCTTCTTCATATACACACTCAACCCAAAAGCATAGGAAAAAGGACGGCTAATAATATTATTTGCCTTGTAAAGTTACCTAAATTCCCACCAAGCTGAAAATCGGTAAGATTGTTTGAAATATCATTAAAAACAAAATTTGAAAGTTCCCCATCTTTCCCCTGTAAGGAAAAAATTTTATTCAAGGTCAAAGGTAAAAAAATTAGTTTTTCACGATTTTCAACAAAACGGTAAGTTTTATCATAAAAATATTTCAAACAAAAATTGTAGATCATAAAATTATCTACAAAAAATTAATCAATACTTTTTTTTCTACGACCCACCGTTTTTGAGATATAACGATTCAAAAAGTTGTAAAAGTTGTAATCGTCATAATATGCATGAAAATATATTGGTAAGACAAGCTAATAATGATGCTGATGTATTGATAATTGAAACAGCAATTGAGCAATTCAATTTGACAAATACAACTATTGTTGTTGGTGAAGATATAGACTTACTCGTATTACTGACTGCTCGAACTCCAACTGAAAAAACTATTTTCTTCTTAAAACCAGGAAAAGCTCAACATCAATCGGAAATGTATTCATCAAAAAGTTTATCTACTTTTGCAAAGTGTCAAAATCATGTACTATTTTTACACGCAATAACTGGCTGTGATACGACATCTGCATTTTACAGGAGGGGTAAAATAACAGTCTTCAAACTATTTGAGAAACAAAATTTAATTGAATGTGCTGAAATTTTTAAAAATAGTAGTTCTACTCGACAAGAAATTATTACTAACGGCATTCGCTTTCTTCTTTCTATGTACGGAGCTCCTAAAAAAACTACCTGCTTAGATAAGTATAGATATGCATGTTTCGTTAAAAACACCAAAAGTAAAAAACAAGTACAATTAGCTTGTCTTCCTCCAACCTCAGTTGCTGCTCATCAACATCTTTTTAGGGTATATTACCAAGTTCAAGTGTGGCTTGGTTATCAGCTAGACCCTACAGACTGGGGTTGGAAGTTGGTCAACAATTTATTAGAACCAGTGCACACTTTACTTCCACCTGCGCCGGAAAAACTGCTGAACTCGATTTTTTGCAACTGCAAAAAGGGATGCAGTGCTAAATGTGGTTGCAAAAAAGTCGGACTGTTCTGTTCTCCGGCATGTACACATTGTCAAGGCCGGTTGTGCTCTAATATTGAATCACCAACAGTAGAGGATCCGTTTGATTCCAACGAGGCAACATGCGATACATCGCTATTAACGCAGTTTACATGCACTCAGGATGAAGATGAAGAAGAACAAGAAGAACAAGACGAACAAGAAGATGAAGAAGAAGAACAAGAAGAAGATTTTGAAAGTTACGACTCGGACGATTAAATTTCACTACTTTTTTTTAACTTAAATTGCTTTTATCTTTTCAATCTCTGCTAATATCCATTATTTTTCAATAGTTTCAAATTAAACAGGATCAAAACTGACCCGTGGAATAGGCCTACTGGGGAAACCACAAAAAAAACGCGCTAAGTACACTACCTCATAGGTGGCGAGGAAACGTGTGCATATTATGACGATTACAACTTTTACAAGTTTTTGAATCGTTATATCTCAAAAACGGTGGCTTGTAGAAAAAAAGTATTGATTAATTTTTTGTAGATAATTTTATGATCTACAATTTTTGTTTGAAATATTTTTATGATAAAACTTACCGTTTTGCTGAAAATCGCGAAAAACTAATTTTTTTACCTTTGACCTTGAATAAAATTTTTTCCTTACAGGGGAAAGATGGGGAACTTTCAAATTTTGTTTTTAATGATATTTTAAACAATCTTACCGATTTTCAGCTTGGTGGGAATTTAGGTAACTTCGAATGTCTAAATAGACCGGACTAGAGACCAGTGACCATGCTGGGAATCGAACCCACGTCCCTCTGATTGATAGACTAGCGCTCTACCATTCAAAATTCAAAATCTAACTGACAATAGTGTCTTACGCTATCAATAAAGAGGGTTGTAACTTCATTGGGATATTAAAGATTCCTTTCCATCGACCTCGTTTTAACATGTCTGTTTAATGTTCTTCAATGCAAACGAAATCGACCATTATTGACCCCTATTAATGGACGATTTGTCAATAATGCATGATTTTTCGAAATCGAACATTAATGACACCTATTGATGTTCGATTTCGTTGCAAAGCCGTAAAATATGAATGTATAGATGGAATTTTTCTGTACCTTCTTTCAGTTTTTCAAATTCTACCTACCATAACAAATGTATTCAAATAAATACTTTAAAGAGTGAGGTCGACGGAAAAATATTGTAATCAACTCGTATATTACAATGCGATTAATGATCATCAATAAACATTAACGCCTTCATTGATACTCTACTCGAATGAATAATTATCAATTCGCTCAGCTATTGATAACAAAGGTCTGTTTATACCGGAAAAGTAATATATTTAAATATTTTTTCCGTTTTGAAAATAAACAAAATTTTATCAAAATCAGTCAGAAATAAAATCTATGGACCACGGGAATCAAAAATACATAAATAACTCTTATAATGATAACTAATATGAAATTAATGCGATCGAATAAAGTCTGTTAACTTCTGCCAGAGAATAATTTTTTGACATTTCGTTTACATAAAATCAATTTCAAAACGTAAAGTATAATCAAGATATATATATGAAAGAAATAAATTCGACGAAGAAAGAGAAAATTATTGACAAAAATGTAGGAATAATTTTTCATTCCCTGATGCATTTTCAAGATGAAGTTTTTTGTAATAACGGTGTATTAATAAAGAAATTAATTATGATAACCTGGAGATGTTGGTTCAGAATAAACTCGCTTTCCTTTTTGGATATGTAACTTCGAGATTTCTACCATCATCAGGGCAAACATAATACAAGATATTACTTGACGCATAACAAAACTTGACCATTATAAGTTGAAAGGTATCGATATTGTCCCACAAATTTTTGGTGCTAACAATTTATTTTCAAATTGTAACGATTAAGTTTTGTTGTACTTAGAGTAATATGCTGCAAGCGTTGTAACAAAATTTGAAATGAAATTGTCCAAATAAAGCTCAAATCAATGAGGCCTACCGAGAAATTCATGAATGGGGCCTCCCAGCTGGGATTTCACTACTCAATAACTTTTTATTGTAGAGCTGAAGAGTGACTGACGAAAAATGCACCAAGCCAGAGCGCTCTTATTTTCTGTTCGATTTGATGATAATAATATTCCCCAATGGCATAGTCTGTGCGAGTAGAGAACGGTTATTATTATTATTATTTTCTGTAGGTGATCAGCGAATATATTTGCTGATGATCGGCCCAGACATCAGTTTTCTTTGAAACTTTTTCAGATGGTTTTTTCCTGAGTTCACTGTTGGAAAAATGGATTATCGTGCAAAATAAATAAAAATATATTTTTCTCATTCAATTGTTAATGGAAAGAGAATCGGACAATATTCAACGAAATAGTTTGTTCATTCCACATTTTCTATTGAAATTTGTAACGTACATCCATTAATGAAACACAAAATGAAAATATCATGCAGATTGACTTCATTGGGTTCATTTGGAGGGAAGTAGTAGTCATTTCGCTCCATAATTTTTTCTTCTTCAATTCGGGACATTTTTGACATTGTATTCTTTTTGTTTGCCAAACCTTGATTCTGAGCATTAATATATAAATCAACATTTCCGGAATCTGCCAATTTTGTAATTTTTCAGTTTTTTTAGGGGACTACCCTTTTGGACTTTTATTTTTCGAATAATTTTGTTTTATATCGACTCGAAATTTCCAGATTATACTAATTTGATCATTCTGAATAGATTGGCGTTCTCAGAATTGTTCTATTTTCAACCGTTCACGAGTTGAAGAGTTCATCTCCCTCCATATTTTTTTTCCAGTCCTACTCGTGATATTTTGACGTTGAATTCCTTTAATATGTCAAACCTTGAATATGAGCATAAAGAAATGATATATTTTCGGAATCTGCATGAAATTTTGCGTACATAGTGCGGATTGTAAGTGAATCTGCCAATTTTGTATTTTTCATGATTTTTAGGGGTCTACCCCTTTGAACTTTTTTCGATTTATCGAATAATTTTGTTTTATATAGATTGAATCAAAATTCATAGATTATACTAATTTGATCATTCTGAATCGATTGGCGTTCGCAGAATTGCTCTATATTTAACCTTTCCCGAGTTGAAGATTCATCTGGATTGGGAAGGAGTCATTCGCCCCATATTTTTTTCCAGTCCTATTCGTGACATTTTTGTGAGACTACACAAATCATACAATTTTGGAATCTGCATGCAAAATCACGTACCTATATAGTGCAAATTTCACATGATATTTAGGGGTCCACCCGTTTGGACAATTTTTGAATTTCGAATGATTCTGTTCCAGATCGAATGACTTGTATTCACAGATTATTATTGACAACTGAGGATAGAGGAAATAAATTAAATTAGCCACTTTGAAGGCCTCTTACGTGAGGGGCTACCAGGAAATTTCCTTGTATCC
The DNA here is from genome assembly GCA_958502065.1 of Chrysolina americana. Lineage (NCBI taxonomy): Eukaryota > Metazoa > Arthropoda > Insecta > Coleoptera > Chrysomelidae > Chrysolina > Chrysolina americana. The sequence goes on from OY293412.1 coordinate 7,198,743, forward strand.
CGGTGGTATATAATCCGACACCGCATAATTTTCAAATAGGTAGTTAAAAAAATACGACCATTTCGCTCATTTATGTTCCACTGTCTTTGAGTATTTATTAGGGAGGATTATTATTATATTATTATTACTACAAATGCAACGTAATTTATCTTATATTTGATGGATAAACTAGGTGTTTTGACTTTTTTAAACAATCCGTACATTGGCCTTCAATGATAAGTTCGACCTAATTCATCGCTAGACCACCTATGATAATGTTTACGTAAGTACAGGTATGACGTAATGGCAACAAAATTAGAAATGAACTACCAATTACTTCATATTAGTGTGAAGTTAGCCACACTTTTCCAGCCACAGATTCTTTCCTTAGGTGGAATTGACGATTGGCCGTCTGCCATTTTACAGATATGTTCTCTATTAGTTTTTTGTTATTTGCAGCTAGAGAGAAGGATAGCTTAATTCTTCAAGGAACTATAGATATGTGTTAAATAAAAAACATCTAACTATTCAAAATTCCCCAGTTGAAAAGGAATTGGGAATAATATGCGATAGATGAAAAATGGTTCAAAGACCATTCGATTAAGGACATCTGTAATATTATTAACAGGGTTAAGTCAATAAGTTTGCCAGTTGAAGTTTTGGAAACCCAATAATTATTATTTCATAGATGTCGTTACTACCTTATCCATAATATTCTCGAGTGCCTAAAGAATAGAACCAGCATTCCCGAAGGAAAACAGGTTCAAATAACAAATTAGTGAAAAAAAAAAATAGTTTGGAGTGGTAAACTTCGTGACAGTTGGAAAAGGGTTGAAAATAATACATACAAATCAATTTGTTTGGCCGTCATGAAGTTGGTTTTCTGGTAGGAGTAAACTTGGTGAAGCAGCCGATATGCTGCACTGAAAAAAATACATAAAGAGGACAGAAAATAATGCATAACGCATTACGCGATATTTTGTGCCCTCCCTCCAACTGAATTTTTTTTATCGCATCACGCGGGCTTGTCCACCATGTTTACTTTTACCAGGAAATTAACTTTATTTTTTTTTCAGTCACTTTGACGGCCGAATAAATTGATTTGAATAGCCAATTATGCGTTATTATGTGTCCCCTTTCCAACTGTATTTTTTTCATCGAGGCACGCGGGCTCCTTCACCAAGTTTACTCTTGCCATAAAACAAACTTTATTTTTTTTTAGTCACTTTGACGGCCGAATAAATTGATTTGAATAGCCAATTATGCGTTATTATGTGTCCCCTTTCTAACTCTATTTTTTTCATCGTGGCACGCGGGCTCCTTCACCAAGTTCACTCTTACCAGAAAACAAACTTTATTTTTTTTTCAGTCACTTTGACGGCCGAATAAATTGATTTGAATAGCCAATTATGCGTTATTATGTGTCCCCTTTCCAACTGTATTTTTTTCATCGTGGCACGCGGGCTCCTTCACCAAGTTTACTCTTACCAGAAAACAAACTTAATTTTTTTTTAGTCACTTTGACGGCCGAATAAATTGATTTGAATAGCCAATTATGCGTTATTATGTGTCCCCTTTCTAACTCTATTTTTTTCATCGTGGCACGCGGGCTCCTTCACCAAGTTCACTCTTACCAGAAAACAAACTTTATTTTTTTTCAGTCACTTTGACGGCCGAACAAATTGATTTGAATTGCCTATAATGTGGTATTTTCCGCCCTCTTTTCGACTGTATTTTTTTCATCGCAGCACGCGGGCTCCTTCACCAAGTTTACTCTTGCCAGAAAACAAACTTTATTTTTTTTCAGTCACTTTGACGGCCGAATAAATTGATTTGAATAGCCAATTATGCGTTATTATGTGTCCCCTTTCTAACTCTATTTTTTTCATCGTGGCACGCGGGCTCCTTCACCAAGTTCACTCTTACCAGAAAACAAACTTTATTTTTTTTCAGTCACTTTGACGGCCGAACAAATTGATTTGAATTACCTATAATGTGGTATTTTCCGCCCTCTTTTCGACTGTATTTTTTTCATCGCAGCACGCGGGCTCCTTCACCAAGTTTACTCTTGCCAGAAAACAAACTTTATTTTTTTTCAGTCACTTTGACGGCCGAATAAATTGATTTGAATAGCCAATTATGCGTTATTATGTGTCCCCTTTCCAACTGTATTTTTTTCATCGCAGCACGCGGGCTCCTTCACCAAGTTTACTCTTGCCAGAAAACAAACTTTATTTTTTTTTCAGTCACTGACGGCCGAATAAATTGATTTGAATAGCCAATTATGCGTTATTATGTGTCCCCTTTCCAACTGTATTTTTTTCATCGTGGCACGCGGGCTCCTTCACCAAGTTTACTCCTACCAGAAAACAAACTTTATTTTTTTTCAGTCACTTTGACGGCCGATCAAATTGATTTGAATTGCCTATAATGTGGTATTTTCCGCCCTCTTTTCGACTGTATTTCTTTCATCGCAGCACGCGGGCTCCACCAAGTTTACTCTTGCCAGAAAACAAACTTTATTTTTTTTCAGTCACTTTGACGGCCGAATAAATTGATTTGAATAGCCAATTATGCGTTATTATGTGTCCCCTTTCCAACTGTATTTTTTTCATCGTGGCACGCGGGCTCCTTCACCAAGTTCACTCTTACCAGAAAACAAACTTTATTTTTTTTCAGTCACTTTGACGGCCGAACAAATTGATTTGAATTGCCTATTATGTGGTATTTTCCGCCCTCTTTTCGACCGTATTTTTATCATCGCAACACGCGGGCTCCTTCACCAAGTTTACTCTTGCCAGAAAACAAACTTTATTTTTTTTCAGTCACTTTGACGGCCGAATAAATTGATTTGAATAGCCAATTATGCGTTATTATGTGTCCCCTTTCTAACTCTATTTTTTTCATCGTGGCACGCGGGCTCCTTCACCAAGTTCACCCTTACCAGAAAACAAACTTTATTTTTTTTCAGTCACTTTGACGGCCGAACAAATTGATTTGAATTGCCTATAATGTGGTATTTTCCGCCCTCTTTTCGACTGTATTTTTTCATCGCAGCACGCGGGCTCCTTCACCAAGTTCACTCTTACCAGAAAACAAACTTTATTTTTTTTCAGTCACTTTGACAGCCGAATAAATTGATTTGAATAGCCAATTATGCGTTATTATGTGTCCCCTTTCCAACTGTATTTTTTTCATCGTGGCACGCGGGCTCCTTCACCAAGTTCACTCTTACCAGAAAACAAACTTTATTTTTTTTCAGTCACTTTGACGGCCGAATAAATTGATTTGAATAGCCAATTATGCGTTATTATGTGTCCCCTTTCCAACTGTATTTTTTTCATCGTGGCATGCAGGCTCCTTCACCAAGTTCACTCTTACCAGAAAACAAACTTTATTTTTTTTCAGTCACTTTGACGGCCGAACAAATTGATTTGAATATCCAATTATGCTTTATTATCTGTCCCCTTTCCAATTATATTTTTTCATCGCGGCACGCGGGCTCCTTCACCAAGTTTACTCTTGCCAGAAAACAAAACTTAATTTTTTTTCAGTCACTTTGACGGCCGAATAAATTGATTTGAATAGCCAATTATGCGTTATTATGTGTCCCCTTTCTAACTCTATTTTTTTCATCGTGGCACGCGGGCTCCTTCACCAAGTTCACTCAAACAAACAAAACAAACTTTATTTTTTTTCAGTCACTTTGACGGCCGAACAAATTGATTTGAATAACCAATTATGCTTTATTATCTGCCCCCTTTCCAATTATATTTTTTCATCGCGGCACGCGGGCTCCTTCACTAAGCTTACTCTTGCCAGAAAACAAACTTAATTTTTTTTCAGTCACTTTGACTCCCGAATAAATTGATTTGAATAGCCAATTATGCGTTATTATGTGTCCCCTTTCTAACTCTATTTTTTTCATCGTGGCACGCGGGCTCCTTCACCAAGTTCACTCTTACCAGAAAACAAACTTTATTTTTTTTCAGTCACTTTGACGGCCGAACAAATTAATTTGAACAGCCAATTATGCTTTATTATCTGCCCCCTTTCCAATTATATCTTTTCATCGCGGCACGCGGGCTCCTTCACTAAGTTTACTCTTGCCAGAAAACAAACTTAATTTTTTTTCAGTCACTTTGACGGCCGAATAAATTGATTTGAATAGCCAATTATGCGTTATTATGTGTCCCCTTTCTAACTAAATTTTTTTCATCGTGGCACGCGGGCTCCTTCACCAAGTTCACTCTTACCAGAAAACAAACTTTATTTTTTTTCAGTCACTTTGACAGCCGAACAAATTGATGTGAATAACCAATTATGCTTTATTATCTGTCCCCTTTCCAATTATATTTTTTCATCGCGGCACGCGGGCTCCTTCACCAAGTTTACTCTTGCCAGAAAACAAACTTTATTTTTTTTCAGTCACTTTGACGGCCGAATAAATTGATTTGAATAGCCAATTATGCGTTATTATGTGTCCCCTTTCCAACTGTATTTTTTTCATCGCAGCACGCGGGCTCCTTCACCAAGTTTACTCTTGCCAGAAAACAAACTTTATTTTTTTTTCAGTCACTTTGACGGCCGAATAAATTGATTTGAATAGCCAATTATGCGTTATTATGTGTCCCCTTTCCAACTGTATTTTTTTCATCGTGGCACGCGGGCTCCTTCACCAAGTTTACTCCTACCAGAAAACAAACTTTATTTTTTTTCAGTCACTTTGACGGCCGATCAAATTGATTTGAATTGCCTATAATGTGGTATTTTCCGCCCTCTTTTCGACTGTATTTCTTTCATCGCAGCACGCGGGCTCCTTCACCAAGTTTACTCTTGCCAGAAAACAAACTTTATTTTTTTTCAGTCACTTTGACGGCCGAATAAATTGATTTGAATAGCCAATTATGCGTTATTATGTGTCCCCTTTCCAACTGTATTTTTTTCATCGTGGCACGCGGGCTCCTTCACCAAGTTCACTCTTACCAGAAAACAAACTTTATTTTTTTTCAGTCACTTTGACGGCCGAACAAATTGATTTGAATTGCCTATTATGTGGTATTTTCCGCCCTCTTTTCGACCGTATTTTTATCATCGCAACACGCGGGCTCCTTCACCAAGTTTACTCTTGCCAGAAAACAAACTTTATTTTTTTTCAGTCACTTTGACGGCCGAATAAATTGATTTGAATAGCCAATTATGCGTTATTATGTGTCCCCTTTCTAACTCTATTTTTTTCATCGTGGCACGCGGGCTCCTTCACCAAGTTCACCCTTACCAGAAAACAAACTTTATTTTTTTTCAGTCACTTTGACGGCCGAACAAATTGATTTGAATTGCCTATAATGTGGTATTTTCCGCCCTCTTTTCGACTGTATTTTTTCATCGCAGCACGCGGGCTCCTTCACCAAGTTCACTCTTACCAGAAAACAAACTTTATTTTTTTTCAGTCACTTTGACAGCCGAATAAATTGATTTGAATAGCCAATTATGCGTTATTATGTGTCCCCTTTCCAACTGTATTTTTTTCATCGTGGCACGCGGGCTCCTTCACCAAGTTCACTCTTACCAGAAAACAAACTTTATTTTTTTTCAGTCACTTTGACGGCCGAACAAATTGATTTGAATTGCCTATTATGTGGTATTTTCCGCCCTCTTTTCGACCGTATTTTTATCATCGCAACACGCGGGCTCCTTCACCAAGTTTACTCTTGCCAGAAAACAAACTTTATTTTTTTTCAGTCACTTTGACGGCCGAATAAATTGATTTGAATAGCCAATTATGCGTTATTATGTGTCCCCTTTCTAACTCTATTTTTTTCATCGTGGCACGCGGGCTCCTTCACCAAGTTCACCCTTACCAGAAAACAAACTTTATTTTTTTTCAGTCACTTTGACGGCCGAACAAATTGATTTGAATTGCCTATAATGTGGTATTTTCCGCCCTCTTTTCGACTGTATTTTTTCATCGCAGCACGCGGGCTCCTTCACCAAGTTCACTCTTACCAGAAAACAAACTTTATTTTTTTTCAGTCACTTTGACAGCCGAATAAATTGATTTGAATAGCCAATTATGCGTTATTATGTGTCCCCTTTCCAACTGTATTTTTTTCATCGTGGCACGCGGGCTCCTTCACCAAGTTCACTCTTACCAGAAAACAAACTTTATTTTTTTTCAGTCACTTTGACGGCCGAATAAATTGATTTGAATAGCCAATTATGCGTTATTATGTGTCCCCTTTCCAACTGTATTTTTTTCATCGTGGCACGCAGGCTCCTTCACCAAGTTCACTCTTACCAGAAAACAAACTTTATTTTTTTTCAGTCACTTTGACGGCCGAACAAATTGATTTGAATATCCAATTATGCTTTATTATCTGTCCCCTTTCCAATTATATTTTTTCATCGCGGCACGCGGGCTCCTTCACCAAGTTTACTCTTGCCAGAAAACAAACTTAATTTTTTTTCAGTCACTTTGACGGCCGAATAAATTGATTTGAATAGCCAATTATGCGTTATTATGTGTCCCCTTTCTAACTCTATATTTTTCATCGTGGCACGCGGGCTCCTTCACCAAGTTCACTCAAACAAACAAAACAAACTTTATTTTTTTTCAGTCACTTTGACGGCCGAACAAATTGATTTGAATAACCAATTATGCTTTATTATCTGCCCCCTTTCCAATTATATTTTTTCATCGCGGCACGCGGGCTCCTTCACTAAGCTTACTCTTGCCAGAAAACAAACTTAATTTTTTTTCAGTCACTTTGACGGCCGAATAAATTGATTTGAATAGCCAATTATGCGTTATTATGTGTCCCCTTTCTAACTCTATTTTTTTCATCGTGGCACGCGGGCTCCTTCACCAAGTTCACTCTTACCAGAAAACAAACTTTATTTTTTTTCAGTCACTTTGACGGCCGAACAAATTAATTTGAACAGCCAATTATGCTTTATTATCTGCCCCCTTTCCAATTATATCTTTTCATCGCGGCACGCGGGCTCCTTCACTAAGTTTACTCTTGCCAGAAAACAAACTTAATTTTTTTTCAGTCACTTTGACGGCCGAATAAATTGATTTGAATAGCCAATTATGCGTTATTATGTGTCCCCTTTCTAACTCTATTTTTTTCATCGTGGCACGCGGGCTCCTTCACCAAGTTCACTCTTACCAGAAAACAAACTTTATTTTTTTTCAGTCACTTTGACAGCCGAACAAATTGATGTGAATAACCAATTATGCTTTATTATCTGTCCCCTTTCCAATTATATTTTTTCATCGCGGCACGCGGGCTCCTTCACCAAGTTTACTCTTGCCAGAAAACAAACTTTATTTTTTTTCAGTCACTTTGACGGCCGAACAAATTGATTTGAATTGCCTATAATGTGGTATTTTCCGCCCTCTTTTCGACTGTATTTCTTTCATCGCGGCACGCGGGCTCCTTCACCAAGTTCACTCTAACCAGAAAACAAACATTTTGTTTTTGTTTTTCAGTCACTTTGACGGCCGAACAAATTGATTTGAATAGCCAATTATGCGTTATTGTCTGTCTTCTTTCCAATTATATTTTTTTCATCGCGGCATGCGGACTCCATCATGGAGTTTACCTCTCCAGTAGAAAACTCCATTATTTTTACTGACTTGTTTTTTGAAACTGTACTCATATTCTCTTGGATTGCTGGTTCTATTCTTTTAGCACTCGAAAATATTAGGGATAAGGTAGTAACGACATCCATGAAATGATAATTATTGGGTTTCCAAAACTTCAACTAGCAAATTTATTGACTTCACCCTGTTAGTAGTATTACAGATGTCCTTCATCGAATGGTCTTTAAACCATTTTTCATCCTCTGAAAATTTCTGGTAAATATAGTTATTCATCTGATAAATGACGAATGTATGTACGAACTTTTCTGAAAGTCTTCTATCGCATACTATTACCAATCCATTCTCAACTAGGGAATTTTTGAATAGTCAGATGTTTTTTATCTAACACATAAATATAGTTCCTCCTCTCTAGCTTCAAATAACAAAAAAACTGAAAGAGAACATATCTGTAAAAATAATTGATGTGGCAACTCTGCAGCCGGTCACTTGTCAATTCCACCTAAGAAAAGAAACTGTGGCTGGAAAAGTGTGGCTAACTTCACACTAATTTACTTTATAGCATCCTTGTACGAATCTGATATCACCATATTCAAGTTTGTTCCTGATATGCTTTCATGTAATATTAATGTTTGGTTAAAATAATCAACAAGGATAAATTCTGCTTGTTAAGTAAACAATGAAAATTATAATTGAATCAATCACTTACAAAGAGCCATACACTCAGAAGTAACTTGCGCAATCTTTCTGTAGCACGTGGCAGGAAGATTAACACGAGGCAATTGTAATTTTTACTGTATACAAAAGATGAGATTAACGTTTGATAAAGTTTTTTAATTCTAAACAGCGTACGAAACGGTCTGAATTCACGGATAACCTATTGAAAATACAAGGAGAAAAGAAACACAGTAAAAGAGATGGTAACAGCAACAAAAAGAAATCAGTGCAAAGAATTTGGCAAAAACATGGAAAGAGATAGTAAATCGAATCAAAGTTAAGCTTTGTGAAACAATTCAACACGAAGCTAAGAAGAAAAAATTAATAGAACAAAGACACTATCCCAAGACCAAAAAAAGTGCAATCAAATGGTACACAGATAAGCAGAAAGAACAGGAATAGGAGTATATAGGCCTGAACAAAATCATCACTGATGGTGTGCAGGAATATTGCAGGAAAAACGTGGGGCTGTAACCCATCAATACTGCGATGGATGTACACCATGATAGTGAGACTTATGATCACCTACGGAGAAGTAGTGTGGCACGGCAGAACCGCCATAACGAAGAAAATCCTGGAGGAAATGCAAAGACTAGCATGTCTTTGTATAACAGGAGCAATGAGGTCGACTCCAACAGCAGCAATAGAGGTAATTCTGGAGCTCACTCCTCTCCGTATCATGTTGAGGAGAACTGCTTGGGAAGCAAACCTCAGGTTGGCTAAGTCGGACTCAAAGCGACAGCACACAACGTAAGGGTCTCTACCCCAACCGAAAGTGCACACCTTGCCGATCTTCCAACTGACGAAATTACCAGGAAATTTAGTTTCGAGAAATTTTTTCGAACGGAATTAAATACCAAGAGTGGATGGAGCATAGAATCCATTCGACCACTGGGAAAGAATGCCATCAAAGCGTTGAGCTCATATAACATCAACTCAAAGATGGTCTGGGAGTGCCTAGACAAACTCATTGATCTAGGCAGGATCAACAAGGTGATCCTCCTCTGGGTGTCGGGGCACGTCGGAGTGGAGGGCAATGAACAAGCAGATACCCTGGTACGAAAAGGTTGAACCAAAACGCCACTGATCGGGTCAGAACCATTTTGCGGATTTGGAAAATCTTACTTCCAAAAAGAACTCAATAAAACTGAAGAAGCAATGAGAGCAACATACTGGCAAAGACTTCCAGGGCTAAGGCAGGCCAAAGATCTCCTCGGCAACTTCAACCTAGCAAGATCGAAGACACTGATTAACCACAGCAAAACTAGTCTAAACACATTCACGGGATTTCTGACGGGGTACTGGAGACTCAAAAAACACCTAAGGAAGCTAGGCTTAGAGGAGCACAGCACCTGCAGATTATGTGGGAAACATCCAGAAACCCCACACCATATATTGATGGAGTGTTATGCTGTACATCACAAGAGATTGAATATACTGGGATCACACCAGCTGACTGTGGGAGAAATACCACGAATAGACCCCCTCAGAATCCTTAAATTCCTCAAGGAATTGGGCCTTGAGGGGCTGCTGTAAACGAGAATACCTTGAAATAGCAGAAGAAGATGGGGCACAATAGATCTAATTAGGTCGCAGTGCATCAGTTACCATCCATATACCATTACCATTACGATTACCATATGGGCCTGAAACCAAGTATTACAAAAGTCTAGGCAAATCGAGTCTAATATCAAACTTGTTTTATTCGGATTGTTGAATCTGTCTTAAGAACTTCAATTTTGGTGCCTCGTCTGAAACTCTAGGTCCATTGTAGTTGGCATTGTTGATAGAACCTGATGCATTACACTTTTACAGGAATATTTCTTTTTCTAGACATTTGAGCAAATGTTTGAGGTATTCTTCGTGGTTATTCATTACTGACACTGCAAATTAAAATCACTTCCACAATTTTTTCTAAAAAGTGAGCCATTATTTAAACTTTGAGGTGGAAAGCTAAGGTTCGATGACTTTGTTTAACTAAACGATTGAAAGTGTAGCAAGTGCACCTATAAGTTTGAACTGTTTCGATATAAAAAATGCCATCGTTTCGTTTGCTCAAATTATTGTCCAGTTTATGACTGCATCTTTAATTTGTGTCGAAGCAGAAAATAGAGCAGCGTCGACATAACTTTGCATAATCCAGACCAGACATGCTTCGTAAGAATTGTTTGTCGAACAATGAAATTGTAAACCGCCTTTGTGAAACATTAAACTCACTATTGTGGGAGGACGGAAACTATTTCATTTCAGTCAATAGACGAATAACAATAGAATTTATAGTTGCAGATATTGCAATATAACATCCAGGGTGGGCGTATAGTTACAATGTTTTTTATGACGTTCAAATGGATACAAATCTCAGTTGATTTTTTTATGAAAAGGAATGACACTTCAAGGTAGATAATTAATGGAAATATTATTGTTGTATAGTAGACGCATCTAATAAGTGTAAATTCATCTTGATTGAAAAATAGTAAGGAAATATAACTTCCAATTTACACAAAATAATAAATACTAATAACATAATATACTGTTATCGCTAACATGTGATTCGACACATTCAGACATCATCTGAGCAAGTGATAAACTGTGTTCCACTTATACAGGGTGTTCCAAATTGAGTCGGCACCATTGCCAACTCCGTTATTATTGATGCTACGAATTCGGTTAAATGGGCAAACTAGTAGCATTTTTAATGGCCTTCTCGATGCCGAAAACAAAAAAAATTAACAGTCTCGTTTTCAGAATATTTCATAAAATGATATTTCTTTCAATGGAACACCCTATATTTTTTCATGCATTTCGATTCGTGACAACAAATCTCATTTGACTTTTTTTCGTGAAGGTGAAAATAAGACAGTTTTATCAATATGAAACATTTAAAACAATCTGATTTGATAAAGCTCTATAAAAAATGTTCAAAAACCTTCTTGTTGAACACATATTTGGGCCCTTCTATTGACACTACGTGTGGCATTCAACACAGTTCGGCCATCAATTCTATCAACCTCATTTTTCAGAAATCTCCAAAAATGAAAATCTAGAGGTGTCAAATCTAGTGAACGAGGGGGCCACTTAACAGGACCATCTGTAGCAATCCATCTGTTTCCAAAACAGCCTCGCAGCATTCTCTTTACACCACTGACATTATGTGCTGGTGCTCCATCCTGCTAAAAATAGGTCATCTGACGAGCCTCCAGATCAAGAGCATCGAAAAAATCTTCCAACACTCTTGTTAATAAATTAATGTAACGGGGTCCGTTCAAAGAACCATGGTAGAAAAACGGACCAATAATTCTGCCTCTAAATAGACCACACCAAACATTAATACTGAATCATCTTTGCGGATTGTGGGGATGGACTGGAAATGGATTATGTCTACTCCAATAATGAAAATTATTTCTATTACTTATACATCCCACGATTTGAAAAATTTGCCTTATCGCTCCATATAATATTTCTATAGAAGTTTGGATCTTGTCTGCATTTATTTATAAACCACCGACAAAACCCCAATCGTCTCTCAGGATCGCCAGGTTCTAGTGTTTGCACTGGTCGTAACTTATAAGGAGAAATCTTATGTTTCTTCAGAATTTGTTGAATACCAGATAGTGGAACAGCTATTTCTCTAGATAAATCTTTGATGGAATTATTTGGATATACCTCCAAGTAGGATAAAACGTTAATTCCTGTATCTTGAGATATTACAAAACGTTCTTTTAGTTCTCCTCTTCTCAAAAACTTTTTCTTTGTTCCTGAATCGACGATGAAGCAGAGCAAAAAAACGCCGATTAGGTAATTCACGATCGGGTAACGAATGGCTGTAGTGTTGGAGTGCTCTTACGCTATTTTTCTGGCAAACCAAGTAGGATTCTAACATATCACATTTTTTTTTGATGGGAAAACGGCATTCGAAAAATATTCGAACAGTAGTTGACAGTTTCAATCATTTATGACATTGTTATGATATACTTGAGAATTTTTGACAACTAGTATTTCAACAAAGTTTCAAGGCAACTTGATTGCTCATAATAATTGTTTTATCGAATCAAACACATTTTTTCCAATCACATCCATATGACCCTCCAGTATTTTCTGTTCTGTACAAAAACGGCTTCAAATTTATCATTAGATCAGACATATTTTGATTCACAAAATAAATGCGGCTAGCGGAATGGCTTTGAGATGGAAATTATCGTTTTGTACATTAATACCAAATAGCTCAGTGGTGTCAGGCAGTTGAGAAGATCCTTCTTAAGCGATTGATAACCCTCGAGGAGAGACTCAAAATGAACCCCGCTGAACAATTCGGATTTCGTGCCGGTCACAGCACGACCTCACAGATCGTCCGGGTTGTTCACGAGGTGAAAGAGGCAGCTCACCGAGGGTTGAATACAGTCATGGTCCTGCTTGACATGCAAAAAGCCTTCGATTCGGTATGGGTGGAAGGTCTTATCTGCAAATTACCACGAGCAAACATGTCTTTATATATGGTAAGACTCATGAATTCTTACCTGGTAAACAGAGCTTTTGCGGTGAGGGTGAACAATACAAGATCCGCAGAGTATTCAATCGAAGCAGGTGTTCCACAGGGGTCTAGCCTATCCCCACACTTGTATCCTCTACATACTTATGATTTCCCTATGTGCGAGAGAACGAAAACGGCTATATATGCGGATGATAACGCTATATACACCCAATCGTTCTCCAGCGTCGCAGCTGCCCTGCAGGTCCGGACCCGTCTGGACAGGGAGATCATGGAGGATAACAAGATCGTGGTGAACCCGGCTAAGTTCGAGGCCATTAACTTCTACAGGAAATTCAAGTTCTCGAAAGTCCTTCAGAAGTTGAGGGTCAAGGGCAAAACTGTGGAGGTTAAGACCAACGTGAGATACCTAGGTGTACAGCTGGACAAGCGCACAACGTGGCATAAGCACCTGAACCTGGCTATTCAGAGGGCTGCAGCAGCGGTAAAACGCGTGTACCCTCTAATAGCCAAAGGTTCCCACATGAGGCTTGAAGCTAAGATGGCCATCTATAAACAGATGATCCGGCCGGCGATGTTGTACGCCTGCCCAGCATTCTGCAGCCTGCCCATTTATGAGGTTGGACAGGATGCAGAACAAAGTACTCCGGATAGTAAGTATGTATGTAAGTGGTCAAGTCCTTGATCATGTCGGGCAGGATTCTGCTACTTGATACAGAAAGCATTTGTGGCTGTCTCCCAGATTCTAGGCAGAACGCTGCACAGATATGTGTCAGATTTAATTCAACGTCCGTCGTGGTATTAGCCAGGGAAGTAGTTGTTTTCTGTCAGATATCTGCCTGAAATTGAGGAGAGAATAAGGGGTTTCTTTGCTGAAGTTCTGTCTCTTTCCTGAAGTCATCAGACTTTGTCTGATATTTTCAAATTAAACTCTACCCCGAGTTACTTTGGAGTGCTTTCTGAGGTTTTCTAGAGGTGGCGCTGCGACTGCCTTCTTACGAGACTCCGCCTCCACTCCAGAGAATCATTTCAAGTATCAGTGAATTGCATGGAATGACCAAGGACGTCGACGACTGCAAATGTTGTCGGACCTACCTTGCACTGAAGAGAGGCAATACACCTCGAAACCGGTATGTAAGTGGTCAAGTCCTTGATCATGTCGGGCAGGATTCTGCTACTTGATACAGAAAGCATTTGTGGCTGTCTCCCAGATTCTAGGCAGAACGCTGCACAGATATGTGTCAGATTTAATTCAACGTCCGTCGTGGTATTAGCCAGGGAAGTAGTTGTTTTCTGTCAGATATCTGCCTAAAATTAAGGAGAGAATAAGGGGTTTCTTTGCTGAAGTTCTGTCTCTTTCCTGAAGTCATCAGACTTTGTCTGATTTTTTCACTCTTCCTCAATGTACACTTTATTTGCTCTACAAAACTTGATTCATTACTGTTTTAAATCAACTGTCACCTTATTATTCGACAACATAGTATAGTACCATGTTCCCAAGTCAACTGTGCCAGTTTCTTTTATCTCAGTATGTCATTGCTAACACCTTACACCCAATTTCGAAACTATCCATTAACGCCCACATTTTGATAAAACTTCGAAGAACTAGTTTGAGATAAACTACGATACATAATGTATGGTTGCATTTTATGATTTCCATGTTTGGATAACGCCTCATTTGAATTACTGAGTGGGTAGATTCGGTTTCAATCGTACATGTGAATAAAACTGTGTCCCTCACCTCTGTAGGTTTTTATTTAAAGGGTAACTCAGGATGATATTAATATATATTAATGGCATTCAATAGATCCTAGATATAATCTCATGAAAGCACATTTTTTTTCCAAAAGAAATATAATTTTTAACTTTGTCTTGACGTTTAATCTCTTCTGATTTTTGTATATAACTATATGGCCTCTTAACAAATTTAATTTTGGACATGTGTTTACGAGGCGTGGTGGATCCGAAAGTCAGTAGTTGTGGATCTAGTTACTGTGTTGATGAATTTGGTTATTATACATAACTTCTTGAAAATATGTTGTAGACATTCTTTTTAAATTAGAATTGATATTTTAGTAAAGAAAAGTTTTAATCGTTTTTAACACTTCTAGTTGTTTCAATACAGGGTATCAATTTAAAAACTTCTCATCCTTAATATCTTCCTCCCTATATACAATATGAGGAATCTAAAAAACAGGTCAATTTCATTTTCAATGAGAACACTTTCAAGGAATATTTGTAGCCCTCGTGGTCCAACCCCCTAATAGTAGTAATTTTGAATGGAAAGAGGGGTCAACTGGCACATCATTTTGATAGGCGTTCAATTCTTCTTCCAATAGTACCCTGACTTGATGAGCATTTTCCGAAAAATGGCATTCTAAACTAACAGAAGTAATAATTAGGACTTGCGATGGTACCGTTCCAACCCTTTATTAGGCGTAACATTAGCCATTAGCTCCAAAAATTCACATCAAACTGTAGTCTAATAGTAAAACGTAGATGGTACTAAAACTGTGTTTATTAAATGCTAAATTTTCAATTCTCATCACACAAATTTTACAGACAGCTTTCTTTTTTTGCTACTTCTGCTGTAAAAAGTTTTTGTTTTCAGGCATATTTTTATTTGAGTTTCAAAACTACTACTCTCTTATACTGAGAAATTGTAGATAAAAGCAGTTAGCTGTGCCATTTATGGAAGTAACGACCCAATTTGTCACATAAATCAATTATGTAACAATAAAATTACGTCTGGTCCTGGCTAATTAGATATAATGGCAAAGTGAGCGAACGAGAAAAACTTTCCCTCGGTATATAAGGAAATTAAGTTGTCATTCTATTCGTTTTTGTGATAATAAGCCTTCATTAAACTGAAACGTATGGCATTCTACTTAATATGTCACATTATTTTATCCCCTTTTATCTGATAAAAGTTATACAATCGCATATTTCAGTTTCAGGAACTCTTCTGAATATTTGAAAACATTTGTACACAGCTAGTTACATCAAAACATATTTTATACATTCCTTTTCGCCAAAGAAATGATTTTACATCTACTGTTATATTAAAAATGTTCCTGAGTTTTTTGTAAAAGGAATAGGCCTTAGGGGGAAATATTGGTATGTTTGTAGCAAAACTCATTCATATCACTAGTTTTTGAAAGGCTAGGGTATTGAAGTTAGAAAGTGAACGTTTTTTGAAGGTTTTATTGGATTTAGGAAAATATATCGAATCACGCTAAAACGTATATTAATTAATTCAAAGTCAAAATTCACAAATTCAAAATATTTCTTGTCCGATATTGATATATAGTGTGAGAAAATCGCTGAAAGATGATGAAAGTTGCGAAAAAGCGATTTTTTTTATCTCGCTTGTCGAATTTTATAATTTTTTGTCATTACATTCAGTTTGAGAAGGAACACAATTAGAATGTGATACAGTTGAGGCTTTGCTATGACAAGTTGTCGAAATATACAGGGTACTACATTAAGCATTCTTATCATTCTTATCTCTGAGCGTATTTTTCAAAATATTGTTATAAAATAGTTGAGGGTGAGCCAATAGGATTTGGACGGAAGATTACCGATTTATAACTGAATTTGAAACAAATTTTAGATAAAAGTGGTGTACCGTCCGGTACTGCGTTTTCATCTAGAAGCTTCAGAATGATTTTTCAAACTATTTTTATGAGATTCTATATTCAATTATTCCATTTGTAATAATGGACTAAATGTGGATTTCAAGATTCGGTTCACTCTGTATACAATTTTGGAAGGATACTTTTTTCAACAAAAAATTTGCCCAAAATTTCCTGACCCTGTGGAAAGCAATACATCTTGCGGTATTTTCGAATGAACAATATATAGTGTGTTATTTTGAAATTTAAAATATCGGTCTGAAACTTTTATTTTAAAATCCATTAAGAGAGCCGTGATATTCCGCCTATGCCTTATTGGCGCACCCTGTATAGCTTGCGAATTTTAGGAATAACTAGATCATTATTGAAACAAATTATAAGATTCTTATATATTTCACAGTAAGCATCACCTCCCTAAAATTCCTGTTCAAGTATTTCTTTAAGAAAATATCTAACATTCTTACAAATTTTTTTGAAAATTTCGTTCTGTCATAGATTTTATAATTTTCAATTAAATTTCAATCTAAAAATCATGTATTTGAAGTTAAAGATTACACCAGAAGAAAAATTTAGTATGTTTGAAGGACGAGCAGAAATAACTGATGTTTAGATTAGTATGTGAATACTCTAACAAAACATAATAGAGAACATCTTGATTGATTTGGCCGATACTTGATGGATATTCATAATTACACAGAATTAAATAAATATTATATAATAAATAATAAATAAGTGTTTTTATTTAATTCTGTGTAGAATAGAGAACCACTATAACAGTGCAGAAATTATTGAAGAAATTGGTCTAGAAGAGGCAAAAAAAATATTACCTCCATTAATAATAATAATAATAATAATACTACCTCATAAACACTCATAGAGTGTACCCAGAGGCATGGCCTGTGCGGGTAGAGAATGGCTATTATTATTATTTGCCGTGGCGCTCTGGGACGATTAACTGATTTTTGGTGGCGTATTCCCTTTTCAGCTGTAGGAAAACCTACAGCACCAGACGTTGGGATTGGCATCTAGACAATTCACATTGCCTATCGACTCCTAAGAAATTGATAAAAAAAATCTCATTCCCAGGATTGGACAAATACAAGTGTAATTCAAGGGCCGGCATCTAACCGCCTAGCTACCGACCACCGAAACAAGTATTTGAAGAATCAAAACACAATTTGTTCATACGAAACTTCGCCAAAACGACTCATAGTGTCTCAACGATATTCAACAATCACAGTTGACAGGAGGGAGATTGGATTGACTCTCGCTTACCAGATTTGAGGAACAAGCATTTTTATCGCGATAAAAAAGGATGCACCTTTTTCATCGCTGTCAAAGTGACTTGAGGTCATCATTAAATGGGTTTCTTTCTACAGCAGTTGATTTATCAAAGGTAATACAAACAGGTGTAAGCCTCTGTGAGATCTGTTGTTTATTTTGAACATAATAATATATTCATTGTATTTTATTTCATGTATTGTTTTGGCAAAATAAACTTCTATTCTATTCTAATACTACGAGTGCTTAAAATTTTATCGATAATTTTTTATTTTATACGAAAACTCTTTGTTTGGCAAAAATATGAAAACAAATCGATTGATAAAATCACGAGTCCGTCAGGACGAGTGATTTTATCTAAATTCGGTTTTTTGATGTTTTTGCCAAATAAACTTGTTTGAGTGATGAAAATAAAAGATTATGTTTAAAATTTGAAGGAGTTATATTTGCAAAAATTATTTTTTTCACCAATCTGAAAAGTGAATAACCATTGTTAATAAGTTAACTTTCCATTCATTTTGATAATGTAATAACTGTTTGAAGGCAACTCGAAAAAAGAGGCGAAATTTTGATTGGCGATTATTTCAATGAATGTGGTCTTTCCATAAAAGAATCACAGTTTTGATCGTTTTGAGTTTTATAACTGAACATTTTTTGGAAGTCTTGAATAATTTGAAATAGGCGACAATTTTTTTAAAGTGTTTCAAAAAAACAAACTGCATTCAAGATCTCCCTACAGCATAACGCGCCTCTAATAATCAATTGACTATTCCTTCTTTTGAAGCTGTCAAAATGTACAATTCCCTACCCCAAGAAACAATTCCATATCAACTAGAAAACAGTTCACCAATTTGAGTAATAGTTATAAATCACTCATTGCTCTTTATTACTTCATTGAAGTTTCACTTCCGTCATTATAAGTTGAGTGCATGAATAATAGCACAGCTGACTTTTGATTTGTTATTTTGATTTTTTTCATGCAAGAGAACTTGAAAGAAATAATTTTCGGATGCATTTCAATAGTCGTCTCGGTATTAACCAGGAAAGTAGTTATTTGCAAAATCGCCTGTTGTATTTGTGCATTGAATTTTTTAGCCTAATCTGAACAATTTTAAAATAATTTACCTTTTTTTTTGGGGCAACTACGTTTCGTCAATCCACCCCCAGGGTTTCAGTCAGGAAGTATTCGTCGAGTAACGAGGGCGAGATGCGTCGTGTGTGTGCACTACAACCGCGAACTGGTTTACTGTGACATATAAACTCTATCGACTGGAATAGTGAGACTGTCACCGAGGCTGAAGTCGCTCGATACCAGTATACGCGACCGCGGAAATCGTACGGCGCAATGTCCGAAGCGGATTTCGCTTGTGAGAAGAGGACTGAAACGGGTAGGGTGGAGCAGGACCGTGTCGCGTGTTTTTTGGATATTTTCTTCCGGAAACAGTACTGCATACCGTTGAAATCATTAAAATATTTGTACATGAGATATAAAATATGACCATGTCATAGAAACGCAAGTGAAAGACACATGTGAATTGTCGAGCAGTTTTCAGACACAAGGGTCAAATACCCTGCATGGGCACGCCTGTATTTGAATCGTCCTTTATGTCTAAACTTATACACAGTATTTTTCAAATAGCCATACCAGAAAAAGTCATTTGGGGTTAGGTCAGGTGAACGTGGTGGCCAAGGCATTTCTGAATATCCACTTTCGAGAAAAAGCTGTGTCCATCCAATTCCTTACTGTCAAAGTACTGTGAATAGTAGCCCCACCTTGTAGAAAATACATCACTTGCCTTTTTTCCAACGTAAATTATTTCAGATTATAATCAGAAAACATGATGTGTGTTATATCACCAAAACAGTCGTGATATTCTAATATTTTTGTTAGATATGAACCAATGTAACAACCAGAGTCAAAAAACATTTTTTTTCATGTAGTGCTTTCGGGTGTGAAGAACTTGAGAAAGTTCAATTATTATCATTAACCGAAATAAAAATATTCCAGTCAAGTCTATTCCTAAAAGAAGCATATATTTATGTAGGGATCGAAAAATAGAAAAAAGGGATTTTAAGTTCTCTTGAATTATATGTACAGTGACCGCCAAAAAGTATGTACCAAATGGAAAGAAAGTTTATTATTGAAGTATTGGAAAAAATATTCTGGGGAAAAGTTTGTGCATGTCCGATAACCTAAAAATCGATTTTGACACATGCCACGTGATCGCTAGTATGGCGGCAAATTGAAAAAGAAAAATCCTATGAAAATGCAAAAAGTGGGGTAATATTTTAGGTTATCGGACATGCAGAAACTTTTCCCCAGAATATTTTTTCCAATTCTCCAATAATAAACTTTTTTCCCATATGGTATATACTTTGGCGGTCACTGTATGTGTATCTATCTGAATGTCAAACTAAATTCTAAGCACCTTTTTCAAAGAAACCTCTTTCGATATCTTGCCAATTCACCCCACTTCTTGCCCCTTCAAAGTATTTTTTTTCAATGTCTAGTGATCACGTGACATGTATCAAAATTCATAATCCCATCAGGACGTTTTCCATCATCGCACCTAATTCCCAGAGATTCAAGGACATAAGGAAATTCAGCTATTCATAAAGCATTTTTATTTGATCCTCAATTGCAGATGCCTATAGAGAAATGTCCAGAACCGAACTTGTCATCTAAACTCATGCGTGACACATATTGTGCAACCCAAACGAAGCCAAACTAGAATTTTGAATGTTTTGTTATCCAATTATCATTTAATACCATTTGTCAAATGGCACACTTTTATAAATAAGAATATTTCACAATATTACTAGAAATTTTCGTAGATAAAAAAAATAGATAAATTGTTTTAATTTTCATACTGTACAAAATGAATTATGTTCAATTACAACAAAAAAAAAATATCGGACCAAGTTTGATTTTTTAGTACAGGTGTCTTTCGGAAATGGCCTTGAAATATTTTGGTAAAAGCTAGAAGATCAAGGCTTGATGCTTGGCGGGTTCTAAAACCACCAGAATTTGGTAGGAGAAGTCGCATGAAACTATAAGAATCGGAGTGTGTTAGTCCATATTCACAACGCTAAGTCGAACTTGCATCATAGAGTGTAAAATAGTTTTGGAGAAAATAAATATGAATAATATCGAACCGTGATGACATCGAGCTCAAGGAATCAGTTTTCAGAAGGATAGAAATTATATAGTGCGAGTCTCTAATTTATTCCAACTTGGAGACTCGCACTGTATACAGATAATGGTTAGGTACCAACCAGTGTCCATTTCAATCTGTCCATAACTCTTATATCAGAAGCACAAATGGTGAATGTATTAATGATGTTTATCAGATTGAGATCTCTACACATGATTTTACATTAACTTCAACTTGAGGGCAGCTTATTGAGAATACGAGGATGTATTGATATCTAATTAGCCTAGACCAGTTCCCTGCATAAACAAAATATTGCCTTACCATAGCAACGAACAATAACTTATTAGAAGTGTCAGTGTAAAGTTTGACTTCAATAAAGTAAACCAGAGTTACGCAATAAGTTAAAAGAAAAAATATGTCCACGGAAATTGGAAAAATCGAAAAATTGGAGTATCGAGCCATCATCAAGTACCTGTATTCAAAAGGGTTAAGAGGTAAGCAGATTTACGAAGATATGCTTAATACCCTTGGTGATTAATGTCCTTCGTATGCGACCGTGAAAAATTGGACTGCAAGCTTCAAAAGAGGTAAATTTTCCATTGAAGATGATGACCGATCGGGAAGGCCAGTTTCTGTGTCAGTCCCCGAAAATATCGATGCAGTTCATGACATGATTTTAACAGACCGTCGAATTGGGCTAAAACGGATATCTGAAGCACTGAATATTTCATACGAACGCGTTCATCATATAGTTCACGTCAATTTGGAAATAAGAAAAATTGCTGCAAAATGGATCCCCAAATGTTTGAATGTTGACCAAAAGCGTGCAAGGGTAGTAGCATCGCGTTCGATCTGTGCTCGATTTGAAAACGATGTAGACTTCTTAAACCGAATTGTTACTATCGATGAGAATTGGGTACATTTCTACGATCCAGAATCAAAGCAACAATCGATGGAATGGCGACACTACGGTTCTCCAAGACCTAAGAAATTTCGTGTCCAAAAATCTGCTGAAAAAGTTCTTGCTTCAGTTTTTTGGGAATGCCATGGAGTAATCATGATTGATTTTTTGGATAAGGGTAGAACAGTAACTGGAGATTACTATTCGACATTACTGACCACTCTACGGGAAAAAATTAAAGAGAAAAGACGTGGAAAGCTATCTGAAGGTGTTTTGTTTTTGCAGGACAACGCCCCTGCACACAAATCTCATGTTGCCATGCAAAAAACTCGTGATTTAGGGTTTGAATTACTAGAACACCCCCCTTATTCACCAGATTTGGCTCTGTCCGACTATCATCTCTTTCATCAACTGAAAAAAAGTTTAAAAGGTTGTAAATTTTCTTCCAACGAGGAGGTAATAAAAGCTGTGGAGGTCTGGTTTGTAGAGCACGAAGAAACATTTTTTTTGAAAGGTCTAGAGACGTTGCAGGTTCGCTGTAATAAATGTATCCAATTAAGAGGAGAATATGTTGAGTAATAAAATATTTTGACATTGAAATTTTGTTTGGTTCTATAGTAGGCTAAGAATTTTTCTATATATCCTCGATGTCTGCGTTTGAATCACATATAGAACCATCATCAAGATACCAATAATTAAAATCAGTGTTAAAAGATTCTGTTGAATTTTCTATAGACAAACAAAAAAGAGCTGAACGTACAGTTTATGCTAATTTCTTTCAGATATGATGACTTAGTTATTGTCATAGTTATGATAAGTTGATTTTTGTTAGCACTTACTAATGAATGGAAAGTCTAATAAAATATTCCCAAAAACCTTGTTAAAGCCATTTTTTAAATCCATTTTCAGAAATACCTCAAAAATCGGATCAGAATTCTGATTGATAAAAAGTTGTGCGTGCGGCTTCTACAATTTCACTTTCGACAGATGTTTGAAATCCAAATCTAAACGGATGAAATAATTCACCCAAAGAGACTTTTATTTTGGTAGATGATAATTTTGATACCAGACGCCGAAGATTTTTTGTTCCTACAGATTGGTCTAATACTTCCACATTTTTTTCTCAGTGCAGTTACTAGGGCAGGATCGATAGATACATCAACAATTTTTTTTTTCGAAACTGTCTCAGATCATATTGGGAATCAAATTTAAGGCAAGCGGAACAGATAATCAGCCCTATGCTGTATCACTTCCGTTAAAAATAACGTCACCGTTATTCGCTATTTCCGTTATTTTGCTATTGCTTGGTTGCCCTTTATTATACCTTTTAGTTACACATATAATGAACCTTCGTAGATTATGGAAGTATGCTAATGATATTCCTATAGCCAAAATCAATAAACCCCTGGAATTCAATCATCTTCGATCCATAAGTGTATACTTAATTCTCCAAAATATTAGAAAAAAAAATTTAAATCCAAGTTAGAACGCAATCTAGAACATTTGGTACTTAATTTGTCTATAAAGCAATCAGGGTTTAGACAAGGTTATAGTTGTACAACAACACTTGTTGATACCTATTGCCGATGATTTACTGAGAAATATGCATCAAAATAAATTGAGCGTCCTAATTATACTTTATTAAACAAAAGCTTTCGAGTAATAAACTATAAAACCCTTATTCAGTAACACATTTTTTTGGTTTCACAAAGAGTCATGAAATCTTTTTGAATTCATTTTCACATGATAGGTTTCAACAACTTAGATTGGAGAGAAAGTTTCTTCTTCTTAAAGTGATATCGAGTGTTTCTTAAGGGAGTATTCTGAGGCCTTTATTATACTCTATGTACACTACCAATTTCCAAAAGTTGATGCGTCATTGTAATTATAATTTTTATGCTGATGACTCTCAGATATATTATTCATTTACACCTGATAATTTAATTGAGTAGTTCCTAAAAATTCATCCTGATCTAAATTCTTTATAACACACTTCTAATGACCATTCATAAAAAATAAATCTAAGTAAGTAGTATGCACTGCCTTTCAGCAAAGATACCACTCGCGAATTGATACTGGATACTTTACAACTGCAAATTGGTAATGGAAAAATATACTGTACTTTGAAAATGATTTATAGTCCAGATTATCACTGGATCGAGATTTAAAAAAATTGCCGTGTGAATCTCTGGTACTATCTCATTTAAATCACAGACTCAGAGGTTTATTCTCTGGCTTCCGAACCATGCTGCCATTTATATGTCTATCCAAAACTAATTGATACACTATGTATTTTTTTCATTTGTGTAATTATATGTGGGTGTATAATAAACGTATTCATCATCGATTCATCATCATTATTATGAGTTATTTCAACAAATTAACCAGTTGCAAAAATGTATTTTTTGAAATTATCTACGTTGACGATTATAAAACGTGTGTTATATTCTACAACACGCACCTGACTAATTTTTCTGAAAAAATTGTATGGTGCTAAATCAGCTCATTGTAAAACTAATCTACTTTGCGAGCAGATGTTTATTTTTGAGAGTGTGATGCTAACGTTGTCCTGATACAGTCCCGATTTAAAATAGTCACAAACCTTGACATTAATTGATGTGGTTCTCTACCTTGATCTATGAATTGAATACACAATTATCGAATAAAGTATCTATTAAATGGGCAATTAATTAATTGGGTCTTTCAAATACATTGTGAATTATAGTAATTAACAAATATGTTGAAGGAAACACCACAA
Source organism: Chrysolina americana (assembly GCA_958502065.1). Lineage (NCBI taxonomy): Eukaryota > Metazoa > Arthropoda > Insecta > Coleoptera > Chrysomelidae > Chrysolina > Chrysolina americana. The sequence goes on from OY293412.1 coordinate 7,223,261, forward strand.
CAGTTTATAATTGATCAACTGATTTGAGTCTTTAATTTTCGCAGCATCAGAGCAAGTGTAACACTAATTTTCTTCGATAACATACGGAAAAACATCTCTGGATTGTAGAATACCTCTAACTTAAATCACATTTTCAGAGATTCCACGTTTCTAAATATTATTTGAGTCAGCAACAAATTACACTATTGAAGTATGCGATATCCAGAAATAAAAACACGAGATGGTCTTGTTATTTTTATGGAACAAAAGAATGGGTGTCATTGAAAAAGAGCAGCTGAAATTTTCAGTTCATCAAAATTCAGTTACAGAATTTATTGTCTAGTTCACTTTGGTTTTTGGATCATCTTTCTGGCCATCATCGAACTCAAGTAGACTGATTTTAGATGAAACCTATACAGTGCGCGCGGAAAGTACGGAAACAAAAATATTTTACCCCGTAAGATAAACTAACAAAAGTTTGCCAAATGTACAGTTTCTGAGATGTACGAACAATATGTTCATTTTCAAATGGAAATACTAATCATACAAACTGAAAATAAATGGTCAATATTGATAATTGATTTCACGAAATTAGGAAAAATCTTTCATTGCAACCGTTCATATTAACAGAAAGAAAAAATTAAATGGATCATTCTGTATTTGTTCAATTATGAAAGAGTCTTTGCATAAATGTTTTTACGATATCTTCGTGTTTCCATACTTTCCCCGCGCACTGTATAATCACTACTGTATATTCGCTACTTATATTATCAATAGAAAGTGATGCAGAAATTAGTAATAATACCTAGTTACCAACTTTTTTGATAAAAAATCTGACGACTCGATGAGTTACAATGTTACAAATCTATAAATTGTGTTTTCCAAGTTATTATTACTTTTCTGAAGATGTACCCGACGCCAACACCAAATATTCGAAATGACCAAGTAATTTAAATAAACATCTACCCAGCCTGAGTTCTTGAAATTTCTGGCGGTACGTTACCTTTTAGAGATTTGACCGTAAATATTGTGAACGATACTGGAACAACTCTCTTAGTTGAAATACGTAACACGAAAACAATGTTAGGTATCATGTTCTTTTTACATAACTAATAAATATACACCAGACCAACCAATATACAACCAAATAAGTAGATCATATACTTATCAATAAGAGAAAACAATCAACAGTAAGAGACGTGAGGACATACAGAGGAACATGTACGGACTCGGATCATATGGTCACAGCTACGACCAAACAAAAAGTAAAAATAAAAATATAAAAACGAATTATCAGAGGTAAAAATGGGATGTAGCTAAACTAGATGGTATTTCTGTAAGAAAGGGGTACTCGGAGGAAGTAACAACACAACTAATGAGAAGGAAAAGAGACGATGATATCAAGACAGAGTGGAACAACATCAAAGAAAGTATAAAAGAAACAGCAATAAAACATGTAGGACTGATGCAAAACAAACCCATCAGACATGAATGGTACAATGACACATGTAAAAAAGTTACTGAAAATAAAATACGGGCTAGGGCTAAATGGATGAGGACTAAGAAAAACGAAAAAAAAGAAGAATATGAAACACTAAGGAAACAAGCGAAGAAGACGATTAGGCAGTGTTATAGAGATTGAACGAACAAAAAGGTGCAGGAAATTGAACAGGAAAGTAAATATAGAAATACAAAAAGTTTCTATAGAAAAATTAAAGAACGAAATGAAAAAAGCAAGAGTAAAACAAACGGAATAAAAAAGAAACAGTGATACAAGCAATACAAACAAGTTTGGATGGAATACTACAAAGAATTATTGGTAGATGAAGCCACAAAGCATGAACAGAGAGCGATAGTAGTGGAAGACGAAGAGGAAATGAGCGAAGAATAAAATAATATAATTAATGATTCCACCAGAGAGGAGATAGAAAGAGTTATTGCGAAATGGTAAGGAGCCCGGAAAAGATGAAATTAATATCGAATTTATAAAATACGGAGGACATAAGTCAAAGGAGAGGATGCTTACATTAACAAGGAGAATACAGACAGAGGTAAAAATGCCAAAAGAATTGGAGACAGAACAAATAATAACTATCCATTAAAAGGAGACCAACAAACCTGTAAGAATTACCGAGGAATAACACTACAACACCGCGTATAAAATAATGATATCAACAATAAAATTAAGGTTGGCAAGTATTACAAAAAACATTATAGGATCATATCAAAGCGAATTTACACAAGGAAAATCAACCATAGACGCGATTCATACACAAAAGCGAATGTAGATTTCCAGCAAGCATTTGATTCGATAAAAAGAAACCAACTCATGATAGCACTGAAAGAATTAAAAATCTCACAAAAACTGAGACAGCTGATAATAATGACGAAATGACGATGAAAACAACTAAGATCACAATTAAAACACAAAAAGGAGAAACAGAGTAATTCTTAATCAGGGGTACTCACTTTCGAACTTTAGAATATGTGGCGAGGAAAATCAACAAAAGGAATCTTAGGACAAGAGGAGCACAAATTATTGCGTACGTTGATGATATAGCCATAATTACCAAGACCAGAAGGGTAATGAAAGATGTGCTGGAAGAAATTATAGAAGAAGGGGAAATAATTGGGCTTAGGATTAACCAAGAAAAAACGAACATATTGAGATTAGGAACGGAACAAATACAGGAAAAAATCAAAATAGGAGCGAGAGAGTTTGAAGAAGTAAAAGAGTTCAAATATCTAAGAGTAACGATAAGTAAAACGGGAGAGAGAATACTAGAAATACAAGAAAAACTATTAAACGCAAACAGAGCATACTTCGCCAATAAAACATTAATGAAAAGTGAAATATTAACAAAGGATGCTAAAAGAAATAAGATCTCAGAGGAAGAATACAGAATGAGAACCAACCTAGAAATTAGATAGGAATTAAAAGAGATATAATATGTAGAATAAAACAACACAGAATTAGATGGTTGGGGAATGTATAGAGGGTTGGAAAAGGGGCAGTAACTTACTGAATGTTAGAATGGGACCCCGGCGGAGGAAAGAGAATAGGAAGACCAAGATGAAAATGGATGTAGGAAGTGGAAGAGGACATACGCAGGGCAGGAGTGACAAACTGGTGGTTTTACCCCACAAGGAGTGTATAGCCACTGTATATATAATAAATATACGAGTCATCGTCCTATAAATATGTACTATAGATTTTTCAATTATCAGAATATACAATACTCTACAAGGATTGGGTTGAAGAAATAACAAACTGAATAAATTTCGAATGGAAACATCCTAGTAAGTATTTAGAATTGTCAATATCATCGTTACTTGTTTTCTAAGAAATTCTGCAGTGCTACATTAGTTGATATAAGTGGTGACTTATCCTTCAAGAGAAAAAAAACTGATCGATCGATTGAAAGTCTGTAGCGTTGCTGAAACAGAAATTGTCAGTTTATCACTTGCAATATGCAATTATGTTCATATTTGCCACATAATAACTTTACTTATAATAACTGATCATGTACATAACTGGCACGATGAAAAGTGTGTGATAAATTCTCATTACTACATCTTTCATTCATAGACTTCCTTGAAAATATCAGTTTATATAAAATTATATAAAATCTTTGCAAAATAGGCATCAGCAGCAATACAATCTTCACGATTGCTTAGACATTTTTTATCTGTAATAAATATGTTAGAAAACGATGAAAGTCAAATGGAACCAATTTTTTACGCCAATCATGCAATTCGTCCATGGCGATTAGAAGATATGTGAGCGCATGCTCGGGTTTGACTAGAAGGAACTTCTGTCTTATTCCAATAATGTTGTTTTTCATATTGTTTAAAGAATACTTCTTTTCAATAATTCGGATCCATTGAAGATATGAATCATATTAGTGAATTAGTTATTTGTATAATAATTGAAAATTATGGAACTATTAACACGTACAACACCATAATAGAATATTATATAACGAGTGTTGTGAATGCCTTTTTAGTAACTAGAGTACAATAAACGAGTGTCCAGAGGATTTTAGTACATGCGGTAAATACCTTAATTTTTCTACTAACACATGTTAAATAAACAGAATTTTCAGTTGAATATGATAGCAAAAACCAATTATTGATAGTCGACGTTTCAACAAGAACATACATATTAAATTAACATTCTGGAACGTTTTCACACAAACCCTGAATCCAATATTATCTAAAGAAAACGTGAGCTAAGTGTGAGAATGTGTACATAGGGCAAGCAAGTAGGTACTTGAAACAGAGGATCAAATTGTATTCAAAAATAATTGTTGTTTTTCTGCATGCTGTCCGAAGTTTTTCCTATTTGGCTATTGTGTTTATCATAATTTATTTAATTTCCATTGATATTTCATTCGAGAATACCATTTTAATAATAATATTCCTATTCTTCAGTGTTCTGAAGACGAAACAAAACAGATCCGAAACGTCGATGATTTAACAATTGTTTTTATTCAATGAACTCACTAAATTTCTGCAAACTCAACAATCCAAGTAATTTTTTTCTTTTGTAATCATGGCAGTTTAAGTTGATAGACCACGACTCGGCTTTATTCAGAGAAGCAAACTAGGCTAAAGAAGATCCATGATTTTGTACAGAATCCAGTGTGTGTGGATTTTTCACCTGTGAATTTTGATAATATGATATAGGAGTACGAAGGTGGGAATAGTTTTGATCAATATTTTCACTGGCGTTTCGCAAGGGTTGAAATAGGGATGTCTAACACTATTTTTTTTCAGTACGTTAATTGTTCCGGCAAAAATTCAGACATAGGCACATGCGCAAAATTAATTTTAATTGCAGTCACATTTATCTAATAATTGAATGTGTCATAAACAATAAGCTAAATAATATTCTTACATCCTCTTACTGTGTATGAGATGGAGATGGATTTCTCTGATTAGTCAAAAAACTTTGTGTCGTATTTCCATATTATGTCCTGCCATCTTTGGTTGAACCCAGCCGTTGCATCTATGCCGTGCACACGTGTCGTTTTATTTTATGCATTTTAATTTTAGATAGGGCAATTGGATAATTTGCTTCCTGCTTTCTGGTTATATTTTCGTAAACGAAATTTTAACAAAGATCGCTGTATTTATACTGCAAGCATCATTAAAATGATTAATTATGAGAACACTTGCGTTATTACGATAACGACAGACTTTGGACATTTTAATGGGCTTTTTGATTTTTGATTGATCCTTATTTCCTTTTCTGTTATTATTAACTGAATACGAATTGTGAAACATAGCTTTGATTTGTGGTCTAAACAAAATATATATATATATATATATATATATATGTATGTAAATAATAATTCTCAGGATTTATTTTATGTTAAGTGATTTTTATTCACTTGTTTAAAAACTAATTGAATGTGTCTGTAAATTTGAATAATTTCGATTCAAAATGAAAGTAAGTCATGGAAACAATCATCAAAGGTGTTCAATATGCCCACCTCCGTTATTTGAATATGAATTAATTCTTTGTTTCATATAATCAAAAATGCGTTATCTCTTCAATAATTACAGATAGGTGTGACTTCATTATTCGAGATATTGCTTTCGATTCTACCGAACAAATACCCAGTCAACACTGGGCAAACATCCACAAAATAGGGGTATCAATATCGTTAAAAATGGGATTTCGATGTCCTTGTGGTATCATTACATATCGTTTACATTCCTGCGATATTACACCGCGACATCCCTTAGATATCAAAATAAATTATTGCCGAATATAAACTGTCATATTGTTGTCATTACTGCGATATCACACCGCGACATCTCTTAGATATCAAAATCAATAATAGCCGAATATAGATATCTCTGCGGTGTCATATTGCTGTCATTACTGCGATATCACACTGCGACATCCCTGTGATATCTAAATAGTGATAGCTGGATTTAGATGTCCATGCGATGTCAAATTGTTACTTGCCATAGACGTCATACTGCGACATCATTTAGACATCAAAATCAAGATATCTCTGCTACTATATTTTTATTGAGTTATTTTCAGATTAGGTGATAATAGGACTTTCACACACATTCACTTGACTGCCGACCACAAGGACGCCATCTGTCTTCCACCACGGTCGAAAGGCGAATCCTCAATTTGTGTTAAATGTTTATTTTGAAGTAACGCGCTAAGTTGGCAAGGAGTTGGCAACACAGATCGTATTCAATGTTGGCCAACCTAAAAGCGGTAGGCGACTGCGTGACCGGCTTGTATTGTATACCATATTTAGTTTAGTTCTTTGTATCGATGCATTGATCGAACATCGAAGCTTTGTCGCTTTGAATGCTTTCTATACTGTTCATATTCTGATATTTCCAACTGAATTGATCACATTTGGAAATTTTAGTGTCCATAAACTGGAAGTGAAAAGTGGGTATCTTTGTTGAGTATCAACAAAGTGAGATTTCATTATTTCTTTCCTTACTATCTGGCATTGTAGCTTTCAGTGGTCTGCTCATATTGTTTCATTGATTTCCGGATGTGGTGATGAGTCTTATTTACGTAGAGAACTTTGTTCCAATTGGTTCAGGCATGCTAATCAAAGGCTCGACAGGAAAAGGAAAAAAAGCAATTGACTATTAGTTTTTAAATTAATTCATTTTCATTTTTTACTTTGTTGTCAATTTTCAATTTTGTACTTTGTTAATGTTGAGCCAGAATTTTTTAATTTTTTTTTATTTATATTTTTGTTGTATTTATTTTTTCATATTGAAAATATATTTTCTGTTTCTATTTGTTGTTTCTGTCTGAATATCGCATAGACGTTGACGTCTCTTGTATGTAACAGTGAAGAAATCGCTGCTATGTTGCTCTGTTACATCCCTGATACGTTATTAGGAGGCATCTATGCGGCGTCTCCCAATTACATCGCAAAGACGTCTCAGAACTATATCGCACAGAGGTTGCCAGCATGCATCATGAGTGTGACAAAAGTGAGTCGCTGGGAAGTCTGTGCGACGTAACGATGCAAGTCACAAGTCACGAAGTGACATCGCAGTAATATCTTAGAGATGTATCTGTGTTGGCTGGGTAAAGTATAATTTTTTTTATAAAATCCTTCCAAAAACCGAATTGTTTTGTTTGCAGTATATGCTGTATCATTGAGTAAGAATCTGAATTGAGAAAAAATAACATAATTGAGTAGATCTGAAGAAAATGAAAAGTAAAAATTGACGTTTTGAAATTGAAGTAAATAGACCAGGCTGGTGAAAGACAAAGGCCTATTCAACTAGGAACCACTGACTAGAGATCAATACAATAGACTCCAGCACGTATCAGTGTAAAGGGTAATACCTCCTTATGGTACCTCGTTTGTCAGCCTTGAATAAACCAACCAGGAATCGATATTTCAAGAAGTATTAAGTACCCAAACACTAAAACTTCGGCAATTTCACTCGACGCACGTTTCTCTAACAAAGTTAGCATCCTCAGAAGCTAAAAGCTCACAAATCTAATTATTTTATTCTATACTCTAATTCTTCCAGATAGATATGATGATGAGAGTAGTGTTGTGTTTTGCTTTGGACACACCAGTCAAAAGCTTTACTGAGGTCTCGAGGAATTCCTAATGTAGATTTTTTGTTTTCGAATTCCTCTTGAATATAGGATATTAGTTTCAGCAATGCCTTCGAAGTGCTTCTGTTTTTTCTGAATAAAAATTGTGCTTCTGAAAATTGTTTTTAGAAAATTTGCTATTCTAATGGCAAAAACTTCTTCTACTCGTATGGTTTTTGCTGAAATAGGAAATAAGGCAATTGGGTGATAGTTAGAAAGGCTGTTCGAAATAGGGCCCTTATCTGTATTCATACTTTTTCCACATTTCGCCATTTCCAGACTCATGAATGGATCAACCTAATCAATCTCAAAGTTGTCGTGGAATTGGTGGTTGATTCAAAGCGTGTCACAATCTATTTTTCACTTCTCGAAAATCCGATATGAGTTCTTTGAACCGTCCTCTTATGGCACTGCTAGTTTGACCCACATTCATTCTCTTGAACTCCTTATAGCTAATTTCATAAATACCCGGCTTTATATTGCAGGTTCTGAAAATGCCGTCGAAACCATAAGTAACAAGTAACCCAAGGTTCATGAGGGATAACAATATATTTAGATGAACTTTCATATTTTTGGAAGAAGGAATTTTTTTATAAACAGGTAGTAAAGGCTACAATTTGTTGTCTATATTTGGAGACCGAAAGCAATTTGATAATTTGTAAGAATGGAACAATTATTAGGTATATCGTGTGGAACTTTGTTCCAGAAGAGTTCAAAATGCACATTTTTCTTTGGGACATTCTGTGAATTTTCCAAATATCAGAACCGAATACGTTCCTGGTTTGAAACATCGGAATGGAAGAGAGTACGATCAATAATTCATTGTGTAATGCTGAAAACAGCTGACTCCTAGTATCTAGGTCGGTAGGTAACGTAAGAGTTGGCGTTGCTTTGATGGGAAATCTAACATTAAAAACAAAAACAGTCGCGTAGTTTAGCTCCAATGCAATGGCTGGCCTGACATTTAAATGTCATTTTATTAGTGAAAGCTGTTAAATAATGTTTTGTTTGGAAGAATGAAATGTCGTAATGAAGACGAAACGTGAAATTTCAGGAGAGTTCGGATCTTCAGTGTAGGCCAAGGTGGAGAAACGATTCCTTTTTTTAATGCGGAATAAAAATCGAATAATTTCGACATTGTTCTTTCTAATAATCCTGCAAGATAGAATATGAAGCAAATATTTGATAGGAAACGACTGCTTCTCTGGCTGATTCCGTTAGGGACCTTTGCGCCGTTCGGGTATCAGCAGTCGCATGTGGGAAATGTACTCTTTCCGAAATTATTGGGATGATATCTATTATTCATCTGGTATTACACTTTTTCCATCCTGCAGAACCACCGAAACTATTTCAATGAACATATTTTTTGACATATGAATCGATTGGACCTACCATAACTACAACGTAAAACGTAATAAATAAAACAGAGACTTGATTAGGGATATTAATATCGATTGGATCACCGAACGGCGTGTGTGCACGTGTTTGTGCACTATTGCCAGGTACAGTTTGTTTAATTTTTTAATGAAATATGTATGGGTTTGGTGATGGGATTGATCATTGTATATCATTATTTTGTTATGATACATTCTCAGAATATATCAAGAGGTTTTCCAGTGCTTGACGGAAGGTCCTTACTGAATTATGATAAATGGTTGGCAAACAAATAATTATTTCTGTATGCACCTATACAATAAGAATTTTTTTATATAACTTATTAACAGAAAACTGCCCTGTTTGAGTGCTGGAGGAATTCTGTACATATATACAGGGTCTTTCACGACGAGCGTACGTTAGTAATATATGGAGAACCATTCAAAAAAAAAACTTTAAAATTTGTGGTAGAGGGTTTTACAATATGGCCTTCTCAACTAAAATATTTTCAACTTCCGGTCTCTTTCCGTTATACCGGAAGTATAGGGCAACTTCCTTATTTCAAATATAACACCCTATATTTCATTACATTTTTGAATTTCCCAGAAGATTTTAGGCCCACTTTGTCTAACAATGTCTATACCCAAATTTGTTAGTTTAAGAGTTATTCATTTTTTTCTGAAAAATTTGACAGTTACCGCACCACCCCGAAAAAGTCATAACTCATAGACAGTAACAGTTGGAAATATGAAATTTCACAGAATTACACCTGAAGCAGCAAGTCATGAACAGGTCATTGAATTTTCAAAAATAACTTACAGGGTGGTCAAAATTAACACCCAAAACCTTAAATTGAGAAAACTGATGAAACACGATTTTTTCAAATGGTAACCATGCACTATTCTATTATTTTTGGATACTACGGGAAAAAAGATATCAAATTCGTGAAAATACCCTATACCTTAAATATACCCCTGGCAAGATATCCATTTTGGAAAATATTTGAAATGTAAGTCATTCGAAGCAATACCAAACAAAGAAAGCTTTGAAAACAAATGAACTAATATTAATTCTGGCAATTCCAGTGTCGTTGGTAAAAGGTAACTCAAAATGAAAATGGATGGATTGAAATAAAATACTACCAGAGAGGTGAATTATATCTTTGTTTATTGATATTAAATACAGTCATTCTTCTTTCCACTCGAGTTCATTTCAACAGATGTTCGAAGACATTTCCATTCTGTTCTAAACAAGAATTGTGTAGCTTTCTGTATGGAGTCAGGAATCAAATTATTGAAAGCTTTACAGAACCCTTCGTTTCATGTTTTCTCTATCACTCATAGGATCTGCATAAACATTTTCTTTGATATATTCCCAGAAGTCCAGTGGCATCAGGTCTGGAGAGCGAGGAGGAAATTTGAATGGCCCATTGTAAGAAAGCCACTGATCTTCGAACATATCATTCATCAACCAACCAACGGCAGCAGTACTATGTACAGGAGCTTCGTCTATCTGATACCATAACTTGGAAAGGTATTGTTCAGAAACATGCTTTATGGATTCACCAATCCTAATTATATGCAAATATCTATCGCTATTCAAATTCATAAAATAAACATAAAATTCGGTTATCCTTTATAGCATAAAAAATAATAAAACTCCATGAATCCTGAAAGTTGAGCTGGCGAATGACCTTTGAATTTTCTGCTGCCCAGAAATGACTATTATGGAGGTTGTACGTACCATTCTTGGCAAATTTGGCTTTATCTGTCCATATCATGTTGTTCATCCACTCAGGGCCTCCTGTATCTTGATGAGAAAGCATTCGCAGAATTCCACTCGTGCATGTAAGTCTTGAGGTGATATTTCTGCGTCATTCAACGAATTTTCTGGATAAGCTGTGAAGTAGGCCTAAACTACAATTTCGTTGTTCTCATTGTTTAGGAGTGTTTTTTTTAGGTCTGTGTAGATTTCGGAATCTTTCTGTGAAAACACGGCAAGTTCTGTCGACTATCTTATTGCATTCGCCATAAATAATTATTAAATTCAGGAAATCTTCATTAGAATACCCCAATCGAGACATTTCGCACACAAATAGAGAATTATGCAATACACGTTAATTACATCGCATCAAGTTCTAACATACTTGTTTGTTTCCAAAGGTTTTTCGAAATCGGATATATCTTGCCAGGGGTGTATTTTAGGCTTTACAAATTTGATATATTTTTTTCCTTAGTATCCAAAAATAATAGATCAGTGTATGGTTATTTCATCAGTTTTCTCGATGTAATGTTTCGGGTGTAAATTTTGACCATCCTGTAAGTTATTTTTGAAAATTCGATGGACCTGTGTAATTCTGTAAAATTTCACATTTCCAACTGTTACTGTCTATGAGTTATGATTTTTTCGGAATAACTGTCAAATTTTTCAGAAATAAATCAATAGTCTCAAACTAACAAATTTGGGTATAGATATTGTTAGACAAAGTGGGCCTAAAATCTGCTGGGAAATTAAAAAATGTAATGAAATATAGGGTGTTTCATTTGAAATAAGGAAGTTGCTCTCTACTTCCGGTATGATGGAAAGAGACCGGAAGTTGAAAATATTTTAATCAAGAAGGCCATATTATAAAACCCACTATCACAAAATTTCAAGTTAATATTCCTAACGAACGCTCGTCGTGAAAGACCCTGTATACAGGTGAACTAGTCTATCATGTAAAAAAAACTGTAGAATTTCAAATCAATCCGTAACGATTTATATTTTTTTTTGTCAAATACAAACAAGTTACGCCATTGAACCAAACACACTTATTCCAAAACTATTTGTTAAAAAAAATCTCAATTCAAAACATTTGCTTGTGAGCAGTATGTATTCAGTAAGAGTTAGGTTGAAACCAAATAATAAGTTGAAATAATTTCAATATTGAAAGATGCAATAAGTACCTATATGATTTTCATTCTCAACATTCTGAATGAACATATCTTTAAATTTGTAGTGGAGGCCTAGAAGGGGGGGAAATTGGGCGAATTGGACGAATAGGGACAGGTATCGGACGAACTGGGCGAACTGGACGATTGACAGGTGGTTTTGGTTTGAAAGCACTGCGTCCTCCTGTAAAAAACAAGTTGAAATCAGATGGATATTTATTGAATAATCGCCGAAAATGGATGAAAACCTTGTCATAAGCTAGCTGAAAAGTTAACACTTCACACAAGTTTGTATTAATTTTTCCTATTTTATTAGATTTCCACCAAGTATTAGGCTTCTTTAACGGAGTTAAGTGACCACATTCAATTAAACTAAAAATACTTCTATTTTCCAAAAAAACATTTTGTTAATGGAGGAACGGTGAGGTGTTTCGAAAGAGAAAACAAGTTTTTAGTTAATTTGCGATAAATCGAGCAAAGGTAGAAAATGCCCTTCTCTCTACACATTTTCACAAAATGGAGAAATGAAGCACTATCTGACAGAAAAATACTACTTCCCTATACGGGCATTGAATTACATCTGTCATGCATTTGTGCAATGTTTCCCGAGAAGGGCACTATTGCAAGTGTTGATTGTAATAAAGCCATTGAATATTATTATTTATTCTGTTGGAAATGACCACCATTTCCATACATACATGATAGGTCACACAACATTAGAGTCGTCTTGTTCCACAAAACAACGATAACATTCAAAAGCCTTATAGTATTCCCCTATGACTAAAGCCGTGACTTACAATTTAGTCAGTCACCAGCCAACCGCGAGGGAAAATAACAAAACAGCATTCTTCGGTATCACATACTCCAGGAAGTGTGAATGCAATAAATCGAACAAAGTTTGAAAAGTGTGTATCAGAGAGTAATCGAATTAATAAAAAGAAAAATAATTCCAAACAAATGGATGAAAGATGTGATTCAATGTCCGTATGGGAAAGTAGTTGTTTTCTGTCAGATATTTACCTCACTTTTCCTCGTTGTGGAAATTTTGAACGCCGCCGTCATGGATTTTTGCCAGTGGTTCCTGGAAAATTGTAACCAAGATCGTGATTTTTCGTTAAACTGTATTTGGACAGACGAAGCTTATGTGAGCAGTGCCGGCATTTTTTACCGCTACAATTCTCATACTTGGGCACAACAAAATCCTCTTCTATTGTGGAGCAGACAAGTCAAGGAAGAACTGAATTTAGTATGTGGGCAGGTGTGAAATATATTTGTAACAAGACAGGGCCTTCTCAAAACACTGCGATAGTCACCAACTTCTTGGCTGCAAATTTTGGTAATATTGGGATAGCTAACCAAGGACCCAACCGTTGGCCGGCCAGGTCACCGGACCTTACGCCTATGGACTTTTACCTCAGGGGAAGGTTGAAAGATCCTATTTTCAAATTGCCGACCAATTCTAGATACGAATTGGAAGCGGCAGTGATGAAAAGTTTTTCTTCTCTCACTCCTACTAATTAATTCGTCAAAAAACGTTCAGAAAAGGTGTGGCCTGTGTGTAGGAGAAGCTGGTAGACACTTTAACCACTTCTCTTAAGAAATATATTTCATTGTTTGTTCTTTATCATTATTATTATATTTGTTGGAGTTTCATTTATTACTAGTCAATATAGTATACATTGTTATTAGTTTTATTGAAACTATGAGTTTTAATTACTGCTGTGAAAAGCTTTCTCAACATTTGATAGCTACTACTAAACAATTTTTTCTGTTTCATCGCTGCGCTGTCCAAAGCCTACTTATTCAAAGTATGCGTTTTAAAGTCTACCTAAAAAAATCTAAAAGCTCTTTATTCCAAAGATGACTCTAGCAAAACATCAAGTGGACTACATTTTTGGAAAGGTAATTTTAACCTCTATTGAAATATGCAGGAATATACAGGGTGTCCCGTTAAAAAATATATTTTTGCATCAATAACTATGGATATCTTATTTGACAAAATAAGTTTCTTACACCATTGAATTCTACGTATAAAAGTGCTCCAGGAATGTTATTATAGAAACAAGAAAATTTTTACAGAAAAAAAGTTACAGCAACTTTTCGAAAAACATGCTGTAACTCTGAAACGATGATAGATATGTGATTTCCACCATTAAGTTTGTCATAAAATTTTACCCTCAGAAACAGCCATCAGTTTTCATCTATCTATTAGTTTGAAAACAGGACTTTTCCTTTTTGGCCCACTCTGTACTACTCGTACTTTGTGAGCAACTCGTACTATCTGTGATATCTCTCACAAAATTGATGATTTCTCTAAGACACCTCAAATTCAAATTCAAATATCACTCGTTCAACTAATGGTGGTTACTTCGCGACGACTTCAGCCTTCAAGCTCTCCCATGTACGTACTGATGCGGATGTGGTTTTTACTTTCCTAATATTAAAAACTTCAGACCTTCACACTGACACAATATATATGCCCACTGCTGCTGTGGACAGTTTTTTATGACTGCCCAAGCTCTTGTACGATTTTTTACATTTCAATCATTATCGAGTACCCATTCTGATACATTTATTTCGATATATTTTTTATGCACTAGCGGGCGGTAAAGTACACTTTACCGCCCGGTTCGCCGGCCGTAAAGTGGCACTTTACCGCCCGTGGGCGCATTATGGCCCGCGGGCGGTAAAGTAGACAATATACTAAAATTGTCCATATATACTTACGCACATCATTTCACGGAAGACCTACCACGAAACAATGAATTCAGTTCAATAAAGAAATACTCATTTAACAACTTTTATTCATAATCTACATTTTTGCTCCATAACCCTGACAATTAGAATTTTATATTAACTATGCAATTGTTACAATTTTGAATATGGAGGGTGGGATATTCACTTTTCTCTTGAAAATAATTATTTCCTTTTGAAACATCCTCACCACTCATTTTAGATGTGGATGGTAGGTCCAAATAATTATTATTTGGTATCGGTTCATCACCAACGCTGGCAATTTTTTTGGCAATATTCGATCTATTTGAAATCGATTGTTCAATGTAGCTCTCTGCTACTGTAGTTGATTTCCAACCAGCGTGTCTTTTGATATTGGTGATACTTTCCCCAGCATCAGCCAATAAAGTAGCTGAAGAACGCCTGAAACAATGACCCGTATATTCTTCTGGGCCTGGTAGCTTCAAAAATGCTGCAATTTTTCTTGGAATTTGACCGAGGATATTCTTTCCAACAACTTGTTTTGTACATTTGTTATTCTTATAGAATATAAAATAGACTAGCATATCTTCTATAAATATCCAAATAATTAACTGACTGGTTTTCAGTACTACAGATGGTGTTCGTTGTATTTTAGTTTTTGACTCTCGAATTGTAATCAATAAAGCATAAGTTAGGTCTTGAATGTCATCAAGCTTGAGATTTGTTAATTCTTCTCTACGACAAGCACCATGTACCCCAAATATTAATGCAACCTATAAAAGAATCAATAAGTTTTTTAATTACTTAATAAATATAGGTAGGTATAACATACCTTCATCATCAGATATACATTATCTGGAGCTTCTTTTAGAAAAGGTTCGATTTCATCCCTATTCAATATTTTGGATTTCTTCGGCTTATATCCATCATTCTTCCGTTTCAAAATTGCTATCAATTTTGGAAATTTGCTTATGTTTATATTATTATACAAATTCAAAGTAGACTTTAACATCGAATAGTATGACCACAAAGAAGCTGGTTTTCGATTCTTGGACTTCCCAAAAAAATATCCCAGTAATATATCTCCTCTAATCACCTTCACATTAGTTTCATTGCGCAATTTTATGAACTCATTATACGTCTTTTCGTAAAGTTTCTTTGACTTTGTTGGTAGCAGTTCGAGTTTGGCACTCTCAGCCTTTCATTCAAAATTTCCATTGGTATGTATATATTATGTTCTTCATCTGATGATTCCATAATTTTCGTGTTGAGTTCACTCACGCACTTTTTCAGATAAACATGAAGATGACCGTTTACCTTGTTTGTTGAATTTGTTAATGATAATAATAATAATAATAATAATAATAATAATAATAATAATAATAACGTTTATTTATCAAGGTTTACAGGAGGATGCTTCCTATGTTTGATATAAACGTTGGAATATATTCGCGAGTGTCAAGCGCTTATAAAGGATAAGCACTAAACACTGTGTGCGAATACATAATACATATTGAAATAAGATAACAATAGACAACAACCAGCTTGCTTAACAACGTCATAATTAGGTGGGTATATACTGGGTATTCTGTGTACAATTTGAATAAATGAATCTATTTCAGTATACAGAGATGATTATTGACACGATAATTGCGATATAAATATATATACAGTGTCCGACTAAATCTTGGAACCATATGGAAAACTTTTTTATTAATAGTTTCTCACAAAATGTCATTCTTCATAAAAGTTAGTTTCCCATATTGTTCCAAGATTTTGGTGGACACTTTATAAACCGCTAGTGCATAAAATTTTGTATGTATCACGTGCGTAAAATGCGTTTATGGCCTTCGGCGTGTAATGGCCCTCGGCTAACGCCTTCGGACCATTATCCACGCCGCAGGCCATAAACGCCTACTTTACGCCCTTGATACATAAATAACTATAATATTACGGGTGAATGAGGTTGATACATACTGAGATTTGGAGTTTTATGTCTTATCTTGATGGTTTAATAAATAAACATCAAGTGCCTTGGATTGTTATGTACATAACTCATCACAGGATCCCGTTCTTCAACTCCTATTCACTCAACATTGAAGATATCGAAAAAATCCAAACACCATGTGCTCAGAGAGTTTTCAGAAATTGCAAATATACAATAAAATAGTCGTTCTATACATTTTGTGTCACACATCTTTTTTTCACTCACCTAGTGATGGCTGAGTTTCTGCTGAGGAGTCTACATCTAGGACACATAAAGCCAGCAAAACTGCCAGAAGCAGAATAATAATCTTCATCTTCTCAAACTTTCAAAGTAATATCAAAAAGAACAACTTTCATCTTCAATTCTATTTTTCTCGAACTTCCTTAAATACCAGACTTTAGTAGTTAGTTTTTTTGCATGAAGTTGATTTAATAATCATTGCACATGAAAATTAAGCAAAGTGAAAAATCAATAGAGTACAGTGGTGTACCAATTCAGGAATAGCTCGTGTATAAATACCAAAAATGGTGTTTTTTTGTCGCGAATTTGTATCGTTTTGATTGTGGCTGCGTTGATAATAATACTTAGTTTTATTTTATGAATGTTATTATTGTATTTTTATCGTAACCATTGATATAATTTTTTTTTTTAAATTTCAAGAATGTAGTAATTACGACACTAGAACTTGTTAAGGTATATAGCCATCCATCTCTTGAAGGAAACAAGCCATTAGCAAACGTTTCTAGAGCTATAGCCTGCTTTCTTTCTAAGCATGTTTGGTATTGGTAAAGGCTGATTCAGATACTAGCGTATTAACAAAATTGTTATTGTTAGACAGAATAATAGAATTGTGCAAGATGTGAACAAATGAATCATAAGTCGTATGAGAAATTCTCATCAGATTAAAACATTTAGTATTACTGAAGCCTATCA
This sequence comes from Chrysolina americana, assembly GCA_958502065.1. Taxonomy (NCBI): domain Eukaryota; kingdom Metazoa; phylum Arthropoda; class Insecta; order Coleoptera; family Chrysomelidae; genus Chrysolina; species Chrysolina americana. The sequence goes on from OY293412.1 coordinate 7,240,794, forward strand.
GAACCGCCAAAAGTTTAGAAAGTAACATCAATTCATTACCTTCTTTCCCTTGAACCTTACAGTAAACTTTGAACATTATTGGATTTTTTTTTCTTGTGACTCTAAAGTTATAAAAAAATATATTGAAATGTTTTTTCTGCTACTGATTTGGATTCCAAACTTCTTAAAAGTATCTCCATTTATATTCAATATCTCTCAAGTAACGGCTCATTCTTGAATTCCTATTATTAACGTTTAATGCACTTACAAAAATTCTTACTTCTAACGAATAAGCAAACCGTATATTCTTAATTCTTGTTTTATTTTCAGGTGAGTCAAAAAGTCAATATCCGAATTTCCACTACCAGAACAGAAAAAACGGTTCACTTGGAAAAAAGAGAAACACGAAAGGTATATTTCAATGTTATTTTTAAGTATAATACAGGGTGGGGCAATAGTGCGTCAAAGTCCGATTGCTTGAGTTCTAAGATAGTTAGGACGATAACTCAAAAACCAAATATAACTAGAGAACTGTGTCTATATCTAGAAATTATTGTCGGATATACAGGGTGAACCAAGGAAAATCTACAGGGTCAATTGCATTTTTTTCAAATGAAATGCTATGTACTTCAATCCATTTTTTCAAGAATTTTAGTGGTCTCCATCCATACCTCCAATATCCTTTACTATCTCCCAAACACTTGGGAGTTATAATTTTTTTTTGTCAGAATAATGCTAAGTGCAGATGCATACCGAAAAAACCACCGTTCTCAAGATTATGGAATGCAGGAGGTCATGATTATAATCCTATTCGTCAGACATATGAGTGATATTTCTGAATCATTATCATTTCCAAAAATTATACAGGATGACTGAAAATGATTTTTCAATTCGGAAGTTTTTGAATTAAATTTTCTCGAGTTCTTCAAATGGAACACTCCGTATATTTTTCGACCATGTGATATAGGATTGAGAGGAGAATATTTTTTGTATGTACATCCCTGGGGATATTCCTAGCCGTTTTCGAGTTATCCACTCGGACAATTTTTAGTAGCTCATTTTTACTGACACCTCTTATAAGGATGATGGAAACACATCGTTTCAATTATTTTAACGAATCCCAACTTCCCAACTTCTTTTATCCCTCAACTTTATTTGGTGTGTTTGATTCCTGATATGGAATTATTTTCGTTTGCTATTGTGTGCTATTAATTGAACAACATTTATCGTGGGTACATACATTCTGACAGATGAGGGAAATAATCACTTATAATCTCCCAAGTGCTTGAATTATTGCCGGAAATTTTTCGAGTACATGAATTTAAAAAAAAATACTTTCGGCAATTAATTCAAGCACGCGGGGGGTTCGGAAAGAAAATTTCACACCAAGAAATGAACATCATTCAACAATTCATAAGAATTAATTGCCGAAAGTATTTTTTTTTTAAATTCATGTACTCGAAAAATTTCCGGCAATAATTCAAGCACTTGGGAGATTATAAGTGATTATTTTCCTCATCTGTCAGAATGTATGTACCCACGATAAATGTTGTTCAATAAATAGCACACAATAGCAAACGAAAATAATTCCATATCAGGAATCAAACACACGAAATAAAGTTGAGGGATAAAAGAAGTTGGGAAGTTGGGATTCGTTAAAATAATTGAAACGATGTGTTTCCATCATCCTTATAAGAGGTGTCAGTAAAAATGAGCTACTAAAAATTGTCCGAGTGGATAACTCGAAAACGGCTAGGAATATCCCCAGGGATGTACATACAAAAAATATTCGCCTCTCAATCCTATATCACATGGTCGAAAAATATACGGAGCGTTCCATTTGAAGAACTCGAGAAAATTTAATTCAAAAACTTCCGATTTGAAAAATCATTTTTAGTCATCCTGTATAATTTTTGGAATGATAATGATTCAGAAATATCACTCATATGTCTGACGAATAGGATTATAATCATGACCTCCTGCATTCCATAATCTTGAGAACGGTGTTTTTTTTTTTGTATGCATCTGCAGATGGCATTATTTTGACAAAAAAAATTATAACTCCCAAGTGGTTGGGAGATAGTAAAGGATATTGGAGGTATGGATGGAGACCACTAAAATGCTCGAAAAAATGGATTGAAGTACATAGCATGTCATTTGAAAAAAATGCAATTGACCCTGTAGATTTTCCTTGGTTCTCCCTGTATATTCGACAATAATTTCTAGATATAGACACAGTTCTCTGGTAATATTTGGTTTTTGAATTATCGTCCTAACTATCTTAGAACTCAAGCAATCGGACTTTGACGCACCATTGCCCCACCCTGTATATTTGGTGAGCTTAAGATGTAGATTTCTTGGCACAAAACGATAACGGTTTTGCACATATTCTTAAAGATCTCAGAAACAGTGGAAATTTGATAATGTGACTTCCAGCAATCATCATTATAATTTGTGTGATGTAGAAAGTCCTGCTATAAATTATTTGAACTTTGTGATCTAGACTTACAAAAAATATCAGACCAATCAATAGGAGGAAACCGAATTGGTACATATCTCAGTGGAATATGAAAAATTCTAGAAAATGTATTTTATAAAACATTTTCTGGTCATGCAAAAAGTGATTATTATATTTGTTGCATGAATAACTTTGTTTATCGAATTTTAGAGATTCAAAATACTAACAAACTGAGGGTTGAAATGAGGGAGAAACAACTAGCAAATAAATCTTATTAAAAATATAATTTGTTTCCTTGAATGTCAACTGAAATATAAATCTTTTTTGTATTTAGTATTGCCTAACCGGTTGATAAATATCTATGACTACGAATTATGAACACAAATTTAAATGTTACAAACTGTATTTATACAGTCTTGAGAAATTGAATTTGAACTATCTATGACGTATATAGTTATTTTTCACTTTATAAGTAAAACACTGAAAAAAATACACTTTTTTGTGTTCGAATGTTTGTAACAAATAATGAATAATAGTTGTGAATCAAAATCATAGAAATAATAGAATATAACTGAGGACTGTCTTCCATGTGATGGTTTGAAGTTAAAACTTAAAAAAAAGTACTGTCAATTTTTCACAGAAGTTATAGTTAACATTCATCAAATGATTCTTTCCTGATTCTATGGCACTATTCAAGGAGTATTTTCCAAACACCAGTAAAAATTTAAATCAACATTTGAAGGCATAGTTGCAAATTTCCTAGAATTTACAATTTACTCTTTATACTCGTCGATAATAATTTGTCCTATGATTTTTAACAGCTTGTTGCAATGTTATCGCCATAATAATATTACCTCCTTCCTGGGAGATAGACAACTAACTTTACGTACCACAGTGATTCACCATGTCAAGTAGCAATTTTTGAAGAAATCTTTATCTTTAAATAATAACCAGTCTCTTTGGAAAGTGGGTGGCAGTTTAGCTACTGTCTATCAGATGGCGCAATCTGTATAAAATCTTCGGATAACTGATAAATAAACCAACATAGATCAATGATTATTTTAGTTAATAATATGAATATTGATAATTGATATGGTTGGGGATCAACTTCAAATCTTTACAGAATAATTGGGACTTAAATATATTAGGCATAGGCAGTCATACAGGAAAAAATTCATTACTCAACCGCTGAGACATAGGGACAAGCATTGTTTAGAGATGAGCCGAGTTGATACGTATATGGGAAACTATTTTCTTTGAATAGAAAACCATATTTTTCATTGCATTATTCTAAAAATGAATTTCAATATAATTATATCCAATTTATTTGAAAATTTTCACAGATCCAGCCCTTCTTAAAAAAAATTATCCTCTGAAAACACAGAGAGTCGTGTCAAAAATTGATAGAATTTGCCTGAAAAAGATCTGAAGCTTCCTGAATCTTTAGAAAAAATTATACAGGGTGCACAGAAATTTAACAATTTTTTTTCAAATGATCTTATTTTTATCAACGCTATGCTAAAAAATAGTGGAATTTTATGCTTAATCTTATATCCAAATTAAACGGTTTTGCACGAAAGCGTATAGAAAGACCACACCAATTTTATTTTCAAATTACGACTTGATATCTCGGAATTCCGACTTGGTAACTCGGAATTCTAAGTGACTAACTCGAAATGTTTTGATTCCGACTTAGTTTCTCGGAATTTCATTTGGTAGTTAGGAAATTGGAACTCCAAAATACCAAGTCGAAATTATGGAATTCGGAATTCTGACATACAAAGTCGGAAAAATAGAAATTTGTGTTACCCAGTCACAATTCCAAAATACGAAGTCGAAATGATAATAAAATTCCAAGTTGATAGATCGGAATTTTGCGATACAGTCGGAATTATAGAATTCCGAATTACCAAGTCGGAATTCCGAGATACGAAGTCGGAATTATAGAATTCTAAGTTGGTAAGTTAGAATTCGGGAATTTGGAAAAAAAATTGGTGTGGCCCTTCTACGCCTTCGTAGTTTTGGTAGAAACTTGGTGAAACTAAAATTTCCCTGTAGTTATCAGAGATATCTGAATTATTATATAATTAGTAGGCTCTTTAGAAGATCAAGAGACAAATACAAAAATTCATTTGGACGGATTAGGTAAAATTTATGTCATTATAAGGACATGTTCATTTCTGCCTGAAGTCATTAGGAGCTACATTCTTTCTAATATCTCGGAGTTTGCAAGAATAAAAAATAGAATAATAGTGTCCCTTCTAATCCTTCTTATACTTCCATTTCCAGGAAGATAAATGAGCCACATAATTTTAAGTTCTTACTGAAAAATTTGTGTTCTATTTTTTAGATTGGTTATGATGTCCTCGCTATGATAATTTAAATGTTAAGTCTATACGATACGATGTTAGGTGGTTTTCATTATAGGTATAAACTATTTTTTTATGCGGAACACGCAAATAGAATTTTGCATAATATTCGCATTAACAACAAATAGTCCAAGAAATTAACATTTACCCGAGAGCGCAAAATAGTACTATCGCTCAATCTAGGCTTTCAGGTATAATTCCGTCGGTAGACGCCCATTTTCAATAACGCAGAGAAAACTAACACATGTATGTACATAACGATTGTTTATGTAGACCTGTAAATACGATAACGACTGCGGTACGTACAATAACTGGTTAACCATTTTATTGATAGTATATAGGCACGGTATATCAATATTGCTGTGGACGTCCTTCGAGACTGAACGTTGCGCTAATGTGGATTTATGAATTTCGATTTGTTGTTTCTGAACCCATAAAGATCAATCAAGAATAATGTGTCGGAAACATTTTTGAAATTTTATTTTATTAATTTTGTAAATTAATCAAATTATCTGAAAAAGTGTAAGGTTAAGAAAACGCGAAAAAAATCGAAGTTTTTCAAACTGGTTCAGATTTGATAGGTGGGTAGGAAACCGAAAAATGAACATCTTTTTGATATAATATTTTTCAAAAACTTGAGAAATAACCTAACATTTTGAAATTTTTTTGAAAAAATGTCATATTTGACAGGTGTAGCCAATCGATGGAAAACAATCGTAAACGTCATTTTGCATTATTTTCAAAGCAAAAACTGTTCACGAACTCTAAATTTGCAATAACTGAATAATAAAAAAAAGTCCCATATGATGAGGACTTCAATGGTGACACTGTGTTCCTGCATATTTCAATAGCACTTAAAATTAATTTTTCAAAAATGTAGCAAACTTGATGTTAAGCTAGAGTCATGTTTGAAATAGAGGGCTTTTAGGTTTTTTCATGTAGACTTTGAAACGCACATTTTGAACAAGTAGGCTTTATCATGAAATATGATGAACCAGAAAACGAAATGTCTGTTAATATAAATGTTAATGTTGATATAAATAATGAATGAATAAAATGTAGAATCAAGATTGTATTTTTCATTATTCCAACAGTATAAAGTGAATAAAGTGGTACTTTATACGGTTCATAAGTGTGGATAAAACTTCAATTATAAAGTGATTGTGGTCGAAATATAGTTTAATTACTCTGTGTTTGTTTTCTTGATTTGGTTCGTACTAGCCAGCTGTATATTCCCTATTAGACTCATGGCACTCTGAACCTATAATTCACCATACGAACGCTCGAGTATGTCACAGTTATTTACCGCCGACAAAATCCCACATAGTTCACTGAAAGTTTGGAATGGATGTTCCCATTCATATTCAAAGCCCGCATAATCATTTAAATCCATCTCGGCGTACATTGTCAAAATATGCAAACCCTCCGAATTATCTGCGGAATACATTTAATTGACTAATGTAATTTCTTCGAGGTGTGCCGCCTCCGGAAATTAAGGTGCCAAACTTTGGAGAAATATGGCTATTTTGGAATATCAATCGGGAGGATCTCCATTGGAATCATACAAATAGTCCGTGTAACTGAATGAAATATGGTTTCGTTTATAAAGATTTACTGGTACGCACAAAGAGAAGCTGTACAGGCGTGGACAATTTGTTCGCTAATATAAAGCGTTGACCCTTCCGAAATGATTTATTTTCACGAAAGCTGGGAAAACTTCATGAAGAAGTACGAGAATGAAAGGACTATAGAACCCCTGTAATGGCTTCAGAAATGAAACATTTTAATATTCATATAGAAAACTCGAACGAAAAGTGTGGGTGAAAAATAACGATAGCTTTTTTCTTATTTTCGATATCCAAAAAGAAGAAGTCATATCATACAACATCGTGATAACTCGTTCCATTGATTTATTTTGTGGAAATTCATGTTGAGTATATGGTCGAAGATAAAAACAAAAGTTTTATCTTCATCCTATGTTCATCGTGATAACACTGATAACTGAGAGAAAGTAGGCAATAGAGACTAAAACTATCCAAACGATCAAGGCGAAAATTTGCATAAACGTAGTTTTCACTCCCGGAAAGAATGTTTTTTACAACTGCATCCCAAAGTAACTTTTGACGCTTTCAGAAATGTCATCTCAAAAGTAGAAATATTCAAAAAAGGCTCAATTGCCACCGCTTCAAAAACGAACCTATTCTTGCATAGAAAATAGTGACAGGAAAGTCAAAGCATTCCCAGACTGAGGACAGTAATACAAAATGTTTTCGAGGAGAGTTTGCCAAGTAGACTTGAAAGTCAGTGAATTTGAAGCAAAAGATGTAGGAACGGAAACCAGAACCAATCGGTAGAAAACAATTTCAGAAGACCCCGAAACCTTTTTATTTGAAGTATCTTGTATTGATTTGAGTTCGATAATCAATAAACTCGATGATACTACGAAATCCTTGCAAAAACTTCAAGGAGCTTGAAAGACAATTCCAACAAAACTCGAGAAGCTTGAAAGAAGAACTTCTACAAAATTCGAAAAATCTGGGAAAAATATGTAAATATGGCATACTTCCAGGAACTGGTGAGTATATGTCATGAAAATTATTAATATTTTTTATTTATTTTATTTATAGACCAAATACTCATAGCTGAAATCAATAGTGATCGTTAAAGAAAACATTAATATATCAGCATTCAGTCAACTGATGGTCTTTCTGAAAGTTAATTCAAAAGAATACATTCCTAAAAAATCAAAGGTGTTGGAAGGTAGACAAGTATTACTTTTCATAAGAAAAGCTCCAGATGATACTTTTCTGCTACATAAAGTTGTTCTAGTAATGGGCGTAATTGGAGTCTTAAGATCTGATGAAATGGTCAAGATGACAATTGATGACATTGATGACATTTTACTGATCAAGGTACCAGAAACCAAGACCTGTACGAAATAGGAGCCTTGAACTTAGTTAAAAAGTACATTGCACTACGACCAAAAGGATGTAAACAATGATGTTTTTTTTTAACCTACAGAAATAATAAATGCATTGAGTTACCTGTAGGTAAAAATACTATAGAAAGTGTTCTCCTATCATGGCGAAATAAAACCCGCAAGGTTACACCGGACATTGTCCACGCCGAACGTCGTCAACGTTTCTTCTTCAAGGTGGTGCTTCTTTTGAAACACTAAAATTACATGGAAAATGGAAGAGTAGTACGATAACGGAGAGCTATATTGAAGAAAGTATCTCCTCGAAGAACAAAATTGCTACAATGATAGCCCATTCCGTTTCCGAAAAAGAAAATGTTAACGTTTCGAACGAAACCGAATGCACATTAAGGAATCATCGGTCAACTCACAGAACTTTAAACTTGGTACTGATTTTTCAGGAACATTTGAAAATTGTAATTTCTATTTGAGAGAAACTAATTAGCCCCTTTTTTATGTACAATTATAAATAAAACTTTTCTGAGTAATTAATTTATTGAACTACAGAAAAAAACATTTAGCGGTCGTTATGATTCATAATGCCCTCCATAACGCCCCGGGCGTTATGGGTCTGTAGTCAAGATTTTGGTGTGCTGTAAGCATCTTTCTCGAACCAACGTGAAGACTGTGGAGTGTTACTTCCATCGAACTTCAAAGTGCAGATATGGAGAATCTTGCAGGTACCGACACACTCTAATGATGTTAGGGACTAAACGCCTTTAAGAAGGGGGCAATGCAACGATCCTGGAGCCGGACCTGATCGCTTGTTGGAATAATGACATCATCACTAGAAAATGCTTCAGTCACATCGAAGTATAAACGGGAGCCATCCAAGAATCATCTAGACATGTCAACGAGTGTCCTAAAGTATTCTAAACAGCGACCTCTCACGTCATCTCTCCGCGAATCTTGACGTGAGATGGCATATTACAATCAGTTAGTTGAAGTTTACATTTAGTTAAGTCACAATTTGCAAATAGATTGAGTTGGCCCAGCGTAAGTGACATAATTTACTGTAGTTGTCAAGTATGAAAGGAATAAAAAATAAGAAAAAAAAAATTTTTACAAATCACCGAGGTTTTCTAGTACGGAAAACTGAAATGGGTATGGTTATAGGACAAATCACGCAAGCTTATAGAAAAATCATGAAAGAGGGGCGACACCACTTGACGGAAGACCATAAAACTAATAATGAAATATGGTGGATTACATAATCCAATCTTACGCAATAAAACCTATACAATAGGTAAAATCGTCGGCAAGTATTCAACAAAAAACAACTACTGCCCCCTACGACCATTGAATTATATTTGTTTAATACTTGGCAAAGTTTTCTACAAGAACCACTTTGCAATGCATTTCAAATATCAAAGCTGAAATTATTTTTCGATTTAATTGGGGGAACACCTCCGTAACGGTTTCATGGTCATTGCCAATCATCAGCGAAGGCTAGTTCGACCCAATTGAATCAAAAAATCCTTTCATCCTAATTGGAAATCCCTGAGACAAACACTGAGGAGGTGTTCCCCAATTAAGTCGAAAAATAATTTCAGCTTTGATATTTGAAATGCATTGCAAAGTGGTTCTTGTAGAAAACTTTGCCAAGTATTAAACAAATATAATTCAATGGTCGTAGGGGGCAGTAGTTGTTTTTTGATGAATACTTGCCGACGACTTTACCTATTGTATAGGTTTTATTGCGGAAGATTGAATTACGTAATCCACCATATTTCATTATTAGTTTTATGGTCTTCCGTCAAGTGGTGTCGCCCCTCTTTCATGATGTTTCTGGCTTCATGTTGAAGTCGACACGTAGTCGGAGTGCATTTTAAACTGGAAACCAGAGATGGCGCTGAATTCATACCTCAGTGTTTGTCTCAGGGATTTCCAATTAGGATGAAAGGATTTTTCGATTCAATTGGGTCGAACTAGCCTTCGCTGATGATTGGCAATGACCATGAAACCGGTACGGAGGTGTTCCCCCAATTAAATCGAAAAATAATTTTAGCTTTGATATTTGAAATGCATTGCAAAGTGGTTCTTGTAGAAAACTTTGCCAAGTATTAAACAAATATAATTTAATGGTCGTAGGGGGCAGTAGTTGTTTTTTGTTGAATACTTGCCGACGACTTTACCTATTGTATAGGTTTTATTGCGGAAGATTGGATTACGTAATCCACCATATTTCATTATTAGTTATAGAAAAATGATCTCACGAAAAGGTATATCGAAAGTATTACTTGTGTACGTGATCCTGGGTGAGACATGGATACCAATTATACTGAATAATCGAGGATATAGTAACTATTGGAACTGACCGCAGATCCAATTCAGTAAATTTTACAATGTATATTATTTGGATTGATGCTCTACTTAATAGCTATACTATAATGCATAAACGTATATTCAATTGAACATAATTCACACTATACTTGTTTGGTAATGAGAAAGGTGGCCAAACACGTAAGGCTCATTGTAAACGAGTTCTGATCGAAGAATAATAATTATGTCAGTTTCAATGTAATAATGTTAGTAAAGTATTGAATTGCTAATTGCTCTTATGATGTATAACAAATTTAGAAAACTTTGTTGAATCGAGCTGAAACATTAATATACTTAACTCTATAACAAACTGAATAGTTTTTTATGATCAACAATCACTCATTAGAGCAAATACTGATGAATGAATAATAATAATAATAATAATAAATCTTTATTAAATCCTTTCAGATCACAAAAAGATATAGGATACGTCAGTTAAATTAGATAAAATTATCAATAATGATGACATATTACACGAGATAATAATTAACAAAAGACGATCACATTTCACGATACATTTTCAAAAACATAATAATAAAAAAAAAGGTGTAATGATCACATGATAATTTTAAACTAAACAATCAGTTGACTTAAAAACAGATTGACCTCACCTACCAAGATATTCACCAACACTGTTAAAACAACCGTTGAGTAGAAATTCTTTTAGTTTTGATTTGAAATTTTTTTCTATGGTCTCATCTCTTATATTTACAGGCAGATTATTGAAAAATGTCACCCCTGCATGAGATGGACTATTTTCAAACGATTTGGTTCTATGTTTCTGGGCTCTTATGATTTTTCCGTCTCTTGTAGGATAAGTATGCATATCTGAGATTCGATTATATTCGTTCATATTTTTTCTCAGTGACAATACACATTTATATATATATAAACACAGGGTAGACACATAATTCCGTAATCTATAAAATATTGTTTACAAGAATCTCTATAGCCCAGGTTATAGTTATAGTAGAAGATATTTCAATTGGACCTTTTATTTTAACGCGAATTTAAAATAGGGAAACTCTTGATTCGATGTCCCTAAGGGGAAGTAGATGTTTTCTGTTTATATGTCTCATTTTTCCATTTTGTGGAATTGTTCGCTATGTTCGCTAGGTAGGTACAATGAAACCTTACCCGAGAAAACAAAAAATTTTTGTGACTGTTGTAATTGTGTCTATAGGAAGGTTCATTATCAAAACTCACAAATTTAAAAGAGGGGAGCTGTTCAGTTCTAGGTAGTCATTGAGGGTTTTAAAGTTAGTGTTTTTATTCAATTTATTTATTTCCAATGCTTCCAATAAGTTCTGCCTGCATGTATGCAGGATTTTTACGTTTTCTTCATTCATTATTATTGTTTCTTGTAGATGTTAATATTTTTTATGATGATTTTTTATCCGATAACAGATGCTCACGGTACCTTACGTTGAAATTTTTCCCTGTCTGGCCTATATAAGCTGCTGAACAATCCCCGCATTCTAATCTATGTATATTTTTTTTGAGTTGAATAATATGTTCCCCAAATTATTTTTGCTCGTAAATGACGCTATTACGTTAAATTTTGATGTTTTCGTAGGGTCTTCCTGAGTAGTTTATACTAGCATATTTTTTATCTACTTTAGGTTCAACATAATTTGGATAATGTGGTAACAAAATCGTAGTGGAAACTAGATAAAATAAACAGATTGAACAGAATTCAATTCAGGAATAAAAAAGAATTGCTTGTGTCCCTTCCACGCCTTCGTGATTAGTTGCAATTTTCTTGGAATTCAAGCGGGCCGCGTCATGTTGAAAATTGTGGTTTGGCGTTGGGATTGGATAAAAAATGCATCGTCAGTTTTATATCAGTTGCTTCCTGGAAATGTGGTGGATTATTGATATAAATAAGAAAAAATAGAAGACATATTTCATTTTTTGAGGGAGAATCGTTTGTTGAGTTCGCTCTTATGAAACGGCAGAGTGAGAGTATTTCATATTCAGATTGTGAACATTCGTAATTATATCCTGGACAGGTTCGTCCAACCAACGGGGCGTACTTTCTCATTGTAATAATAATAATAATAATAATAATAATAATACATTTATTATTCACCATAAATACATGAAATACAAAGAATAAGAATGTACAATTGTAAATAATAGGAGAACTGTTAGGCCATATGGCCGATTCTTCCACAGTTTCCCAAGATGATCCTAACTAAATGAACTTCAACGAAAAATAAATGAGAAGAGAGAAAAGAAAAAGAAGAAGAAAGCGAAAGAGAATGAAAAATTTATCAAGAAATACTTTCCTCTAATAGGGTACATAAATATATCGTGTGTAACAAGTAATATTCATCATTGTCGGGAAAACAGAAATCGTTATACCATATTTTGAATGCATCATGCGACATGGAAAAATTTGGAAAATCCATTATATCACTAAAAAAGGTAACATTGTAGCAGAAAGACCGTTTGAATAATTGCTTTTTGTGCTTTGGAGTGGTTTGCATATTTCTACGACGCAAATTTAGGATATGTATAACAGTTCTAAATGTAACTTTCCTATATAAGTAGTCCGGTATTTTACTTTTCAAGATTTTGTAGACAAAGCTTGCCATGTGGTATCCTTCAATTTATGCGAAATGCGCTGTGGTCTTCTAATCCCATATATCAATCTCAAACACGAATTTTGAGTCTTTTGAATTCTTCTGATGTCAGTACCTACTATCAATACATGGACCGTAAACAACATCACAGTGATTGAAGTGCGACAGTACTAGACTATCACAGAGCTGAGTTTTTAATTTGGTGTTGAGAAAATATCTATGTCCATAGATGAGCTTCAAAGAAATATACGCATTTTCAAGTTTTTGTATAACATGATATTTGAACCGTAGTTTAGAATCCATGAAGAGTCCTAGATTCTTACATATGTATCCTTGAATTCGATTGAGTCGTTGCCAATTTGTATACGCAAAATATTCAGAGCCTCATTTCTCTGTTCATCTGAACCAAATAGAAGTGCAACCGATTTTTTTGAATTTATTTTCAGTAAATGCGTGTTTGTTACATCGAGAAGATCATTCAAATCAGAGTTAACCATCGTTGGCTACAATTGTATCACAAAATCTGAATGAGTAGTACAGTTGCGTGTCATCTGCATAGAGGTGATATTTGCAGGTTAGAGCAAAGGTTGTTAGTATAAATGGTGTACATCAAAGGACCCAGAATACTTCCTTGGGGAACTCCTTGTCGCAAATCCAATAGGTCGGATGTGATGAACTCTACCTCGAAGAGAAAGCAAAATAGGCAGAGGTTTGTGCACCAACTTTTGGCAAATTATAGCCATTCCTTCTAACAAACAACAAATCCTCCAGCTTTCTTGCATACTGTCAGATCCCTGTCGGGCGTACTTCACTCTGCAATGAAAACAAAACGACAGACAAGAATCGAAGACAAGCACCGTGTTCGCAGACTTGATCTGTACCGAGCTGATATTGAGTCACCCTGCTCGTACTACTATGGTATTTTATCTTCAGTTTCGAGCGACTGTTCGATCGTGTAGGTTCATTTGCCACGGATTTAAAGTGTCTTGATCGCGTGGGCAGAGCACCACGGAACGGCGAAGACGGCGGAAAGTGAGAGTTCTTCTTTTATTTTGCTTAGTTTCGCGGTTTATCTCGTTTCGGCCTCCGTTGAGGACGGAGAGGATGCCGCGGATTTATCTCCGATAGCTTTATCGTCGGTTGGAGTGTTATCAGCTGTACTGTGTGTATTATTGTGTTGATGTTCTGGAACGATGCCCAATGTCGTTTTTTTCTGACTTTATGTAGGTATTCGATGGGTGATAGTTGATTGGAATTTGGAAATGAGAAATGAGTAACAAATTTTCTCCACGAGCATCGCAGTATATGACCATTTCTCGACCCATTCTTATTTCTCTTGAGATTGAAGAAACATTTTACAACACTTATGCAATTTGAATGCATTATATTATATTGTGTCAAGAGAAACATTCTCACACTGGTGTAGCAATGGGAACGTAAACCAAAACTGTAATTTCATGACTTTTGAGTAACTAAATAATATACTGGAAAGTCTATAGCCAGACAAATCAAATAATTAATATGACAATCATTACGAACTATTTATGGACTAGGGACAAAAAAATATTTTTGTTCGTAGACAAAATATAGTCTGTTACTCGATGCCCAGATCTTTTGTTCGCATCAAATTTTCATTTTAATCTTGTTACATAAAATACTATTCTAGCTACTTATTTTTTTCTTGAACCTCGATTTGTTAAGAGCTTCTTAGAGTAAGTATCGATATGAAAAGAGGCTGTAATGATCAAGATAGAAAGTACACAAATGAAGTTGGAATTGGCGTTTTTGAATAGTATCAATATGAGTCTGTAGTTTTCATGGAGTGTGTTTCTTGATTTTCCATGCGAATGGTGATGCGATCAACTAAGTTGTGACTCGTAACTTCATCTGTGGGGAAATATTAGTTGAACAGATATAATTCAATGGTCGTAGGGGGCAGTAGTTGTTTTCTGTTGAATACTTGCCGACGACCATACCTATTGTATAGTTTTTTGCGGAAGATTGGATTACGTAATACACCATAATTCATTATTAGTTTTATAATCTTCCGTCAAGTAGTGCCGCCCATCTTTCATGATGTTTCTGGCTTCATATTGAAGTCGACACGTAGTCGGAGTGCATTTTAATCTGGAACCCAGAGATGGCGCTGAATTCATACTTCAGTGTTTGTCTCAGGGATTTCCAATTAGGATGAAAGGATTTTTCGATTCAACTGGGTCGAACTAGCCTTCGCTGATGATTGGCAATGACCATGAAACCGGTACGGAGTTGTTCCCCCAATTAAATGGAAAAATAATTTCAGCTTTGATATTTGAAATGCATTGCAAAGTGGTTCTTGTAGAAAACTTTGCCAAGTATTAAACAGATATAATTCAATGGTCGTAGGGGGCAGTAGTTGTTTTCTGTTGAATACTTGCCGACGACCATACCTATTGTATAGGTTTTTTTGCGGAAGATTGGATTACGTAATCCACCATAATTCATTATTAGTATAACGATTATTTCAAAAGACAAACATGTGCCACGAGTCTTCATCAAAAACCGTTGCTGAAAAATCGTTGCTGCAGCAACCGCAGAAATGACAGTCGAACAATTGGAGTGATGATAATATAAAAAGGCAATGTTTTATTGTGAAAAGAACGGGAACATTTTAACTAATGACCTGTTTATCTGTATTTCGTCAATATTGCTAATGATGTCACTATTCACAGTTAAGTTCAAATTAACAGTGCTGCTCTAGTTAGTAACAATAAAAAATCCTACAAGAACATTTTCACCTGAAAGATTTCACACAACTACTACTACTAACCCGAAAGATGTACGTATTTCATTTACTTCGCCTGATTAAGATTAAGAAAAAGCTTCCAAATGTTGAACTGTTGATGATTTTATTGAAGTCGTTTTTATGAAACCACTCAGAGATCAGCGAATCATCCTCATCTGAGACTAGTTTTTCATAACATATTCAGTTCAGTTTTGATGTTAGTTGAATATATTTTTAGATAAAACAAAGAAGTATTTGAATTAATACCCTAAAAAGGATTATCTATTTGGTATTCTAAGAACGACAGGGCGTATGTGTTTTAAGACTGTTAATTATTTTCAAGTATGTATTTATAATGTGATTAACGAAACTTAGAGCGCGTAGGAGTTATTTTAGGTGCGACTACTGAACTATTTTGGTCACATAAAAATACGGAATTATTATGAACGGAGGTAGTAACATAATGAAGTCTTCAGTTATTTTGGTGGAGTATTCTCAAAACTATAATGAATTTTTCAATTCATGTTTTCATAAAGTTAAAATTGTTATTTCCGTCAACCAGCTGCACTCTCCTTCAGTCTTCGAAAGTGTTCAGAAGACTTGTGCGAGCATGGGAAGACATGGCCCTTACCTTTTAACGTGTGATGCCTTACGATAGAATTCGAACCCATGCACCTGAGTGTCTAGTACAGATGTTTTATTGAAGGGTTATTAAGGGTCTTTTGTACTTGCGATATTTCGAAAAAGTTTGTTGAGCGGGGTTTCTAGTATCATTTCATCGTAACAGTAAACTAGGATTGCCCAGAATAAACTCCAATCGATTAAGAATTATGGAATTGGTATATATACTCTGTGAATTTCAATGATAAAAAATACAAAGTTACCGGATTCACTTGAATTTGCATATGCGCATATGTATGCATATAAAAAGTGTTGAATTTTAATAAAATTAATTGAAAAATGAAATAAGAAAAAAATTGGAGAAAGATGACCTCTTTCAATTCTATATAGATGAATTTTTCAACTCGAGAACGGTTGAAGCTAAAGCAATTCTGCGAACGCCAATCGATTCAGAATGATGAGATTGATAACTAGAAAAAAGTCATGAGGGGTAGACCCCTAAAAATCAGAAAAATATACAAAGTTGTCAAATTCACTTGAAAAAGCATACTTATGCGCTTATGTATGCATATAAAAAAAGTGTTGATTTTTACGAAAATTAATGGAAAAATTACGAAAACTAAAATTTTGGAGAGTTCTTTAACTTTATTAACTCAATAAATGAATACCTCTTTCAATTCTTCAAAGTTGTCAGATTCACTTGAATTTGCATATGCGCATATGCATGCCTATAAAATTTTAAGAAAATTAATAGAAAAGTGACGAAAAAAAATGTTTTGTCAAAATTACCTCTTTTAATTCTAGATGAATTTTTCAACTCGAGAATGGTTGAAGCTAACGCAATTCTGCGAACGCCAATCAATTCAGAATGATGGGATTGATACTCGAAAAAAGTCATAAGGGGTAGAACCGTAAAAATGAGAAAAAATACAAAGTTGTCTGATTCACTTGAGTTTGCATATGCGCTTATGTATGCATGTAAAAATATTGTTGATTTTTATGAAATTCAATAGAAAATTGAAGAAAAAAAATTTGGAGAAAAATTATCTCTGTCAATTCTAAATAAATTTTTCAACTAGAGAACGGTTCAAGTTGAAGCAATTCTGCGAACGCCAATCGATTCAGAATGGTGGGATTACTATACTATGTTAATTTCAAGTCGATGGACGGAAACGAAAAACAACCCGAAAAAAGTCACAATCTACCCCTAGAAATCAGAAAAAATACAAAGTTGTCTGATTCACTTGAGTTTGCATATGCGCTTATGTATGCATTTGAAAAGTGTTAAATTTTATGAAAATTTATAGAAAAATTACGGAAAAAATTTTTGGAGAGAAATGACCCCTTTCAATTCCAGATGAATTTTTCAACTCGAGAATGGTTGAAGCTAACGCAATTCTGCGAACGCCAATCAATTCAGAATGATGGGATTGATACTCGAAAAGAGTCATAAGGGGTAGAACCGTAAAAATGAGAAAAAATACAAAGTTGTCTGATTCACTTGAGTTTGCATATGCGCTTATGTATGCATGTAAAAAAATTGTTGATTTTTATGAAATTCAATAGAAAATTGAAGAAAAAAAATTTGGAGAAAAATTATCTCTGTCAATTCTAAATAAATTTTTCAACTAGAGAACGGTTCAAGTTGAAGCAATTCTGCGAACGCCAATCGATTCAGAATGGTGGGATTACTATACTATGTTAATTTCAAGTCGATGGACGGAAACGAAAAACAACCCGAAAAAAGTCACAATCTACCCCTAGAAATCAGAAAAAATACAAAGTTGTCTGATTCACTTGAGTTTGCATATGCGCTTATGTATGCATTTGAAAAGTGTGGAATTTTATGAAAATTTATAGAAAAATTACGGAAAAAATTTTTGGAGAGAAATGACCTCTTTCAATACTAGATGAATTTCTCAACTGAAGAACGGTTGAAGCTAGAGCAATTCTGCGAACGCCAATCGATTCAGAATGGTGGGATTAGTATACTATGTTAATTTCAAGTCGATGGACGGAAACGAAAAACAACATGAAAAGTCACAATCTACCCCTAGAAATCAGAAAAAATACAAAGTTGTCTGATTCACTTGAGTTTGCATATGCGCTTATGTATGCATGTAAAAAAATTGTTGATTTTTATGAAAATCAATAGAAAATTGAAGAAAAAAAATTTGGAGAAAAATTATCTCTGTCAATTCTAAATGAATTTTTCAACTAGAGAACGATTCAAGTTGAAGCAATTCTGCGAACGCCAATCGATTCAGAATGGTGGGATTACTATACTATGTTAATTTCAAGTCGATGGACGGAAACGAAAAACAACCCGAAAAAAGTCACAATCTACCCCTAGAAATCAGAAAAAATACAAAGTTGTCTGATTCACTTGAGTTTGCGTATGCGCTTATGTATGCATTTGAAAAGTGTTGAATTTTATGAAAATTTATAGAAAAATTACGGAAAAAATTTTTGGAGAGAAATGACCTCTTTCAATTCTAGATGAATTTCTCAACTCAAGAACGGTTGAAGCTAGAGCAATTCTGCGAACGCCAATCGATTCAGAATGATGGAATTAGTATACTTTGTGAATTTCAAGTCGATGGACGAAAACGAAAAACAACCCGAAAAAAGTCACAATCTACCCCTAGAAATCAGAAAAAATACAAAGTTGTCTGATTCACTTGAGTTTGCGTATGCGCTTATGTATGAATTTGAAAAGTGTAGAATTTTATGAAAATTGATAGAAAAATTACGGAAAAAATTTTTGGAGAGAAATGACCTCTTTCAATTCAAGATGAATTTGTCAACTCAAGAACGGTTGAAGATAGAGCAATTCTGCGAACGCCAATCGATTCAGAATGGTGGAATTAGTATACTTTGTGATTTTCAAGTCGATGGACGGAAACGAAAAACAACCCGAAAAAAGTCACAATCTACCCCTAGAAATCAGAAAAAATACAAAGTTGTCTGATTCACTTGAGTTTGCATATACGCTTATGTATGCATTTGAAAAGTGTGGAATTTTATGAAAATTTATAGAAAAATTACAGAAAAAATTTTTGGAGAGAATTACCTCTTTCAATTCTAGATGATTTTCTCAACTCAAGAACGGTTGAAGATAGAGCAATTCTGCGAACGCCAATCGATTCAGAATGATGGGCTTAGTAAACTATGTTAATTTCAAGTCGATGGACGAAAACGAAAAACAACCCGAAAAAAGTCACAATCTACCCCTAGAAATCAGAAAAAATACAAAGTTGTCTGATTCACTTGAGTTTGCGTATGCGCTTATGTATGCATTTGAAAAGTGTTGAATTTTATGAAAATTGATAGAAAAATTACGGAAAAAATTTTTGGAGAGAAATGACCTCTTTCAATTTTCAGATGAATTTCTCAACTCAAGAACGGTTGAAGCTAGAGCAATTCTGCGAACGCCAATCGATTCAGAATGATGGGATTAGTATACTATGTTAATTTCAAGTCGATGGACGAAAACGAAAAACAACCCGAAGAAAGTCACAATCTACCCCTAGAAATCAGAAAAAATACAAAGTTGTCTGATTCACTTGAGTTTGCGTATGCGCTTATGTATGCATTTGAAAAGTGTTGAATTTTATGAAAATTGATAGAAAAATTACGGAAAAATTTTTTGGAGAGAAATGACCTCTTTCAATTTCCAGATGAATTTCTCAACTCAAGAACGGTTGAAGCTAGAGCAATTCTGCGAACACCAATCGATTCAGAATGATGGGATTAGTATACTATGTTAATTTCAAGTCGATGGACGGAAACGAAAAACAACATGAAAAGTCACAATCTACCCCTAGAAATCAGAAAAAATACAAAGTTGTCTGATTCACTTGAGTTTGCGTATGCGCTTATATATGCATTCGAAAAGTGTTGAATTTTATGAAAATTGATAGAAAAATTACGGAAAAAATTTTTGGAGAGAAATGACCTCTTTCAATTTCCAGATGAATTTCTCAACTCAAGGACGGTTGAAGCTAGAGCAATTCTGCGAACGCCAATCGATTCAGAATGATGGGATTAGTATACTATGTTAATTTCAAGTCGATGGACGAAAACGAAAAACAACCCGAAGAAAGTCACAATCTACCCCTAGAAATCAGAAAAAATACAAAGTTGTCTGATTCACTTGAGTTTGCGTATGCGCTTATGTATGTATTTCAAAAGTGTTGAATTTTATGAAAATTGATAGAAAAATTACGGAAAAAATTTTTGGAGAGAAATGACCTCTTTCAATTCAAGATGAATTTGTCAACTCAAGAACGGTTGAAGATAGAGCAATTCTGCGAACGCCAATCGATTCAGAATGGTGGAATTAGTATACTTTGTGAATTTCAAGTCGATGGACGGAAACGAAAAACAACCCGAAAAAAGTCACAATCTACCCCTAGAAATCAGAAAAAATACAAAGTTGTCTGATTCACTTGAGTTTGCATATGCGCTTATGTATGCATTTGAAAAGTGTTGAATTTTATGAAAATTGATAGAAAAATTACGGAAAAAATTTTTGGAGAGAAATGACCTCTTTCAATTCTAGATGAATTTCTCAACTCAAGAACGGTTGAAGCTAGAGCAATTCTGCGAACGCCAATCGATTCAGAATGGTGGGATTAGTATACTATGTTAATTTCAAGTCGATGGACGGAAACGAAAAACAACATGAAAAGTCACAATCTACCCCTAGAAATCAGAAAAAATACAAAGTTGTCTGATTCACTTGAGTTTGCATATGCGCTTATGTATGCATGTAAAAAAATTGTTGATTTTTATGAAAATCAATAGAAAATTGAAGAAAAAAAATTTGGAGAAAAATTATCTCTGTCAATTCTAAATGAATTTTTCAACTAGAGAACGGTTCAAGTTGAAGCAATTCTGCGAACGCCAATCGATTCAGAATGGTGGGATTACTATACTATGTTAATTTCAAGTCGATGGACGGAAACGAAAAACAACCCGAAAAAAGTCACAATCTACCCCTAGAAATCAGAAAAAATACAAAGTTGTCTGATTCACTTGAGTTTGCATATGCGCTTATGTATGCATTTGAAAAGTGTGGAATTTCATGAAAATTTATAGAAAAATTACAGAAAAAATTTTTGGAGAGAATTACCTCTTTCAATTCTAGATGATTTTCTCAACTCAAGAACGGTTGAAGCTAGAGCAATTCTGCGAACGCCAATCGATTCAGAATGATGGGATTAGTAAACTATGTTAATTTCAAGTCGATGGACGAAAACGAAAAACAACCCGAAAAAAGTCACAATCTACCCCTAGAAATCAGAAAAAATACAAAGTTGTCTGATTCACTTGAGTTTGCGTATGCGCTTATGTATGCATTTGAAAAGTGTTGAATTTTATGAAAATTGATAGAAAAATTACGGAAAAAATTTTTGGAGAGAAATGACCTCTTTCAATTTCCAGATGAATTTCTCAACTCAAGGACGGTTGAAGCTAGAGCAATTCTGCGAACGCCAATCGATTCAGAATGATGGGATTAGTATACTATGTTAATTTCAAGTCGATGGACGAAAACGAAAAACAACCCGAAGAAAGTCACAATCTACCCCTAGAAATCAGAAAAAAATACAAAGTTGTCTGATTCACTTGAGTTTGCGTATGCGCTTATGTATGTATTTCAAAAGTGTTGAATTTTATGAAAATTGATAGAAAAATTACGGAAAAAATTTTTGGAGAGAAATGACCTCTTTCAATTCAAGATGAATTTGTCAACTCAAGAACGGTTGAAGATAGAGCAATTCTGCGAACGCCAATCGATTCAGAATGATGGGATTAGTAAACTATGTTAATTTCAAGTCGATGGACGAAAACGAAAAACAACCCGAAAAAAGTCACAATCTACCCCTAGAAATTAGAAAAAATACAAAGTTGTCTGATTCACTTGAGTTTGCATATGCGCTTATGTATGCATTTGAAAAGTGTTGAATTTTATGAAAATTGATAGAAAAATTACGGAAAAAATTTTTGGAGAGAAATGACCTCTTTCAATTCTAGATGAATTTCTCAACTCAAGAACGGTTGAAGCTAGAGCAATTCTGCGAACGCCAATCGATTCAGAATGGTGGGATTAGTATACTATGTTAATTTCAAGTCGATGGACGGAAACGAAAAACAACATGAAAAGTCACAATCTACCCCTAGAAATCAGAAAAAATACAAAGTTGTCTGATTCACTTGAGTTTGCATATGCGCTTATGTATGCATATAAAAAAATTGTTGATTTTTATGAAAATCAATAGAAAATTGAAGAAAAAAAATTTGGAGAAAAATTATCTCTGTCAATTCTAAATGAATTTTTCAACTAGAGAACGGTTCAAGTTGAAGCAATTCTGCGAACGCCAATCGATTCAGAATGGTGGGATTACTATACTATGTTAATTTCAAGTCGATGGACGGAAACGAAAAACAACCCGAAAAAAGTCACAATCTACCCCTAGAAATCAGAAAAAATACAAAGTTGTCTGATTCACTTGAGTTTGCATATGCGCTTATGTATGCATTTGAAAAGTGTGGAATTTCATGAAAATTTATAGAAAAATTACAGAAAAAATTTTTGGAGAGAATTACCTCTTTCAATTCTAGATGATTTTCTCAACTCAAGAACGGTTGAAGCTAGAGCAATTCTGCGAACGCCAATCGATTCAGAATGGTGGAATTAGTATACTTTGTGAATTTCAAGTCGATGGACGGAAACGAAAAACAACCCGAAAAAAGTCACAATCTACCCCTAGAAATTAGAAAAAATACAAAGTTGTCTGATTCACTTGAGTTTGCATATGCGCTTATGTATGCATTTGAAAAGTGTTGAATTTTATGAAAATTGATAGAAAAATTACGGAAAAAATTTTTGGAGAGAAATGACCTCTTTCAATTCTAGATGAATTTCTCAACTCAAGAACGGTTGAAGCTAGAGCAATTCTGCGAACGCCAATCGATTCAGAATGGTGGGATTAGTATACTATGTTAATTTCAAGTCGATGGACGGAAACGAAAAACAACATGAAAAGTCACAATCTACCCCTAGAAATCAGAAAAAATACAAAGTTGTCTGATTCACTTGAGTTTGCATATGCGCTTATGTATGCATGTAAAAAAATTGTTGATTTTTATGAAAATCAATAGAAAATTGAAGAAAAAAAATTTGGAGAAAAATTATCTCTGTCAATTCTAAATGAATTTTTCAACTAGAGAACGGTTCAAGTTGAAGCAATTCTGCGAACGCCAATCGATTCAGAATGGTGGGATTACTATACTATGTTAATTTCAAGTCGATGGACGGAAACGAAAAACAACCCGAAAAAAGTCACAATCTACCCCTAGAAATCAGAAAAAATACAAAGTTGTCTGATTCACTTGAGTTTGCATATGCGCTTATGTATGCATTTGAAAAGTGTGGAATTTCATGAAAATTTATAGAAAAATTACAGAAAAAATTTTTGGAGAGAATTACCTCTTTCAATTCTAGATGATTTTCTCAACTCAAGAACGGTTGAAGCTATAGCAATTCTGCGAACGCCAATCGATTCAGAATGATTGGATTAGTAAACTATGTTAATTTCAAGTCGATGGACGAAAACGAAAAACAACCCGAAAAAAGTCACAATCTACCCCTAGAAATCAGAAAAAATACAAAGTTGTCTGATTCACTTGAGTTTGCGTATGCGCTTATGTATGCATTTGAAAAGTGTTGAATTTTATGAAAATTGATAGAAAAATTACGGAAAAAATTTTTGGAGAGAAATGACCTCTTTCAATTTCCAGATGAATTTCTCAACTCAAGAACGGTTGAAGCTAGAGCAATTCTGCGAACGCCAATCGATTCAGAATGATGGGATTAGTATACTATGTTAATTTCAAGTCGATGGACGAAAACGAAAAACAACCCGAAGAAAGTCACAATCTACCCCTAGAAATCAGAAAAAATACAAAGTTGTCTGATTCACTTGAGTTTGCGTATGCGCTTATGTATGCATTTGAAAAGTGTTGAATTTTATGAAAATTGATAGAAAAATTACGGAAAAAATTTTTGGAGAGAAATGACCTCTTTCAATTTCCAGATGAATTTCTCAACTCAAGAACGGTTGAAGCTAGAGCAATTCTGCGAACGCCAATCGATTCAGAATGATGGGATTAGTATACTATGTTAATTTCAAGTCGATGGACGAAAACGAAAAACAACCCGAAGAAAGTCACAATCTACCCCTAGAAATCAGAAAAAATACAAAGTTGTCTGATTCACTTGAGTTTGCGTATGCGCTTATGTATGCATTTGAAAAGTGTTGAATTTTATGAAAATTGATAGAAAAATTACGGAAAAAATTTTTGGAGAGAAATGACCTCTTTCAATTCTAGATGAATTTCTCAACTCAAGAACGGTTGAAGCTAGAGCAATTCTGCGAACGCCAATCGATTCAGAGTGATGAAATTAGTATACTCTGTGAATTTCAAGTCTATCGACAAAAGTGAAAAACAACTCGAAATAAGTCATAAGGGGTAGACCACTAAAAATCATAAAAAATACAAAATTATCAGATGTGCGTATATTAAAAATGGTTTGAATTTTACGAAAATTAATTGAGGAAATTTGAAAACAGAAATTTGAAGAGAAATGACCCAAAAGGAGTAGCCCCCTAAAAATCATGAAAAAATACAAAGTTGTCAGATTTACTTGAATTTACATATGGGCATATGTGTGCGTATGAAAAGTGTTGAACTTTATGAAAATTAATAGAAACATTACAAACAAAATTTTTGGAGAAAAATAGTCTCTTTTAATTCTAGATGAATTTCTCAATTCGGAAACGGTTGATGCTAGAGCAATTCTGCAAACGTCATACGATTCAGAATGATGAGATTAGGTTACTCTGTGAATCTCAAGTCGATCGACGAAAACGCAAAATATCTCGAAAAAAGTCATAGTTTGTTTTCCATTAATATTACTCATTTTGAAACTTTCAGTTCTGTAATTGTCAGAATAAAATTTTGACTGACGTTTATATAACCACAGTTGCATCATAAAAATCAAAATCATAGTAGCCATGAGCGCGTATGTTATCACGAGGTGTGGTCATATTACAGACAGTTTGCTCTATGCAGGTAGACGGTTTAGAACATAAGCGAATCGGTTTTGATTATGGAGTTATTCTCGGGAAGGCATTAAACTCTGACTGCTAACATTAGTACAAAATAATATAAAATATGTAGCTGTTTAAAACGTATGGCCAATCTCACAAAATATCTGCTAAATATGTAGTGGGTATGAACGATGTTTATCATGATGATAGCACGATGAAGTAGGATGACAGATGAGTGCAATAAAAAGTTTATTGCACTAGTGCAATAAAGAGCTTCTTTTTCCACTGAATATAGTTCAATAAAGTTTTGCTTTTTGCATGAATGTAGAAAAAGAATGTTTCGAACAATTACAAGCTACAGTTTCAATGAAATGTTTCTACTGAAGCCCTGGTCAGCAGTTTTTCAAAAAATTCAAAATATGAACTACCCACAAAGGTGGGTGGATTTGATATGGTGTAAGGTTTCCCTCCATAGATATCTTTTTTGCATTATGATTTCGATTTCGAAGTACAAGTATGAATTCAATAAAATATCAAATTCTGGTCAGCAAAGTATTTTTTCCTATCAGCTAGCACAGAATGCAAAGTGCCGAATATGCATGGAAATTGGTGATTCGGCTAAACGTACTGTCACTGATATGTATAGAAACGGTCGATCATCTCTTGAAGCATGGACTCACAAAATCTTTTGATGTTACCACTGGGGTTCTACAGGGAGAGTTATTGAGTCCACTTCTCTCCAATTTATTTATATCCGACCTGGATGATTTCTTCTCAGACAAAGGGGCACGCCGAATTAGCATTGACAAAATAAAAATGACTTGCTGATGCTGTCCTATGCCGATGATCTCGTTATTCTAGCAGAGTATGAAATTAATCTCGCAAAAAAATTGGGAATTCTTGAAAAATATTGTCGAATCGATAAGATATACTTCACTAGCTTGGTATATAAAAAACTCTTGGAGTCCATACTTTCAGGAAATTGGCGTTTTCGATTCATATTCATCATTAGCAACAGTAACTGACCATAACTGGATCTTATCATGTCGATATTTTACCGGGTGTTACTCTAAGGCGTTAGATAATCCTTAATGCGAATCTCCACGTCCATGAAAGTTGTCGCGCCAATTAGCGGCCATTTTATTCATTAGGTCTGATTGCAATGTTCGATGTAGTTCAGGAATCTGATTTAATTGATTGGTTCTTTCTTCCGGTCGGTATTTATCTCTGAATACTTTTTGAATGATTTCTAAGCGTGCATTCACTAAATAGATGGCCAATAAGGGTCACATTTTTTGTCAGTAGTTCCCGACCTTGAACTCGTAAAATGGCTATAGACTAATTTTACTCAAATTTTGATATGTTGTAGATCTTGGCATATTCATTACGTAGTCCAATTTACAGATCTATGACAATTTGAATGCGTACAATTTTTTTATCTCATTAAGAAAATTATATAATTAATAAGAAATGTCAATAACTATTACTGAGGTTTAAAAGTTAAACTGAAATTACTCATGAAATAATCACCTCCTTATTTCCAGCCACCCTCATCACCCCCTGATTTACAACCAACCGTATTCAAACACTTTCAATAGAAATCCCTTATACTTGTGGTAAAAATGATCTCGCCTTCCCCTTCTCATGAGACAAGAAATTTAGTATTATCTTTGTGATTACCTCTGTACTTGTAAATCTGGTGCCCGGACATCAGGTTGTTGTGCACACGTGACTAGTTTCATTTGGAATATGGGATACGTACTCCAGGTATCTGGAAATACGATATCCATCATCTACCTACCTTATTGAATGTAATTGAAGACGCTGGGAATAGGAATGACGCAGATACTAATATCTCCGAGAAGGTGGGCCAAAGAATACTAGATTTTTTTTATAATAACAATAAATGAGAAAACTGTTAATACGTAAAACCAATAAAATGAAGAATTATTCATTTATCAGAATAACTTTACCTATATAAAACCTAAATATAGCAGAATGAAATGAATAGAACTGATTTTTGACCCGAAAGGAAATCCATCTAATGTGTATGTATGAGAACTGATAAAGCATCATACGCGAAAACAATAGGAACTATTTTTCATAGATCTGAATTCGTTAATAAACGGAAGTGACTGAAATGATATATCTAAGTAATCGCAAATCTCTATAACCTAAGCTATTCATATCATAAAACCGTCAAATTGAAAAAATAACGAAACATAATATCATCGAAAAATTATTTAATAGTATCTAAAAACATAAAACCAACAAATTATCCGAAAAAAAAGTTTTTTCGAAAAATCCAAGAAATAATATATAAAACGATCAGAATCGAAATCTAGCAGAAATTTCAGAAACCTGCTCTATTAGCTCTTAGATGGCGCTAACTTCTAATTGAACAAATCGAATATTCTGATTCGGACTCATATTGATCGTTCATTTATTTGTTCCTTCCTCGATTTATTCGAGAATTCAATTGTTGGGTGGTGATTTTCAAGAATATCGAAGAAAACAGCCAATGTTATTCATTGAATTTCACTGAACTCATAATCCCATCATCCTACGATCAACCTTAGCAATATGTCAGATCTCAATTATTACCCCTATATCGGCAAAATACTACCTACAACCTACCATAAGGACGCTTTCGGAGGATGTAGCGTGTCAATCAACAAAACATTTGGAGGCGGAATCATATTATTTTCGTGATACCTAATGCTGGTGATAAAGGGTGGTATGAATAAAAGCTAGCAATAGCTTATGCTATGAGTTTGTCTCTCTCATAACTCAACAAAATAAATACGTCCATTTAAAAAAATCTGAGTGGAAGCATTTGCTAAAAGTTTATTCATACTACCCAAAATTTGATGTGAGCCTTAGCATTTTAGTAAAATCAGATGGTGAGACAGAAATGAGAAGGAATTAAATGGGGACATGAGAATTTATTTATTTAAGTATATCAACCGTACGTTACGCCATCTCTAAGAGAATAGATCAACCGGCGATTCAATATTCTGATATTATATTTTATCATTATTATGAGATATTGGGTCGTATGAATAAAAGTTAGCAAATGCTTATACTATATGTTGGTCTCTTTCATTACTAAACAAAATGAATAAGTCGGTTTAAAAAAATATGAGTAAATGCATTTGCCCAAGGTTTATTCATATGACCCATTGTATCTGTAATTTGACGGTTTGATCGGATATCCGTCTTCACATTTGTGTTTATTCTCATTTTATGGTATTACAGATTGTGATTTTTCAGTTCATCAAATTTTGGTTCTTCAAAAGTCTGATGTGATCGTTTCTTATTCAAAAATTGGTTGTTGTAATGTTTTAGTTTCACAAAGTTATTTTTCAATTCTTTTCCATTTCTGTGAAATTATTTCCTATCTAGTTCGATTCTCCATAAAATCGTTACTAAACTTTGTTGGCTCGATAGTTTTAAATCATAGTCTATTTCAGATCTATATTTTACCGTTTTTATGGATTATATGTAATCGTAAAAACTAATGTTTGGCAGGTTTTGTGAGTTAATCCATCCATTATATTTTTTCTAAATACTTAAAATTTGAAAATACCTCTTCGTTGCATAAAATATTCATAATCCGTTTTTTCATTTCATTTCTATATGTCGAGGTGTTAAAAAACTAATATTTAATTACTTGTTTGTTGAAAAGGGAGGGGAAAGCATGTTTTACCAGCAATTCAATGAGGTATCACAAGTACAGATTTCTTGTGAGAGAATTTGAATGCGGGTGGCAGTAAACCAGGGCCGTGGCTGGAAGTTAGGAGGGGGGGTGATAAGGAGGATTATTTAATATGTTATTTGAATTTAACATTCATAATATTCTTGTAACAGTAATAAACAATTCGCAAAATTGTCACCCTGTCCATGGAAAACTATACACTGTTGGACAGGCAATCATATGAATTATCCAATCAGAGCACAAAAATCAAATCGATGCATAACACCTACCCATAATATCAAAAATCCAATTTTGACTAAGTAATGAGGATGAAAGGAACTACAACATATAAAAATTTGAGCAAAATTTACCAAAAGTCAATTAACGTAGTAAATGTGCGGGGTTCTTCAATAAAATTCCGAGACTATACTCAAAAAAATCTCGTTCCTAATATCAATGAACAGCATTTATCAACTCTATTTACATTCATGCTACGAATATTACAATGCTCTGCCCAAGAGTTGGAAGATTATATTAGTGATTCAATGAATCATTGTTTTGCGACTGATAGCTCATTTTTGATGAAATATTCATTAATTCACTTGTACATTTTTTATTATATATATATTAAATCAATATATGTAAATATATTATTTTAACGACACTACACAATGTTATTGTTGTTATTTCCGTCAAACGGCTGCACCCTTACGAGCACAACCCTCAGAAGTCTTGTGTGAGCTGGGGAAGAGGTAGCCCTTACCTTTTAACGTGTGATGTCATGCATCATAAACTTCATACATTGAATATGTAATTACTATTGATTGCCTTATGAACTAACTTCATGATATCCACCATCAGGATCGTTAATATCAATAAACCTCATACATTGGATATATAATCTCTGTTCATTGCCTCGTCGACATACTGCCTAGATGATTGATATCAATGAAAGTCATACATTGAAAATGTAATAGCTGTTCATTGTCTCATCGAATTGAATTTCATTCTAACAGTAAGTAGTACACAGGACGATAAATCTATTCATGAATTGATCAAGTTACATTGTATCAGTAAAGTCCGTCGTTGGAGCCATTTTGATGTACAATTTCATTACCATCATGATTATTTTTATTATATTCATCATTATATTTTGTTCAGTGTAAGAAGTCATTCAAACAGTTTTAAATATTCCATAGTCTATTTTTCCAAACTCTCATGTATCTGGGAGCTTTTGGGGTTTTCTTCTTTCGTCTGTAACATCCTCATTCTAGACATGCCCTCGCAGTGGGAAAGTATGTGTACTTGTTCTCTTCTTCCTGATAGAACGAACCTACATAGATTTTTCATTGCCAGACCGATTGAACTCATATATTTGCTGAGCCTACATTACAATACCCTGATACTTCATGAAAATCCATATCAATTCGTACAATTAACATTGATTACTTTCACAGATTATGGGAATACAGAACCTTGTTTTCGCCATGCAATGGCTTCTTCAAATGGTACTTTCACATCGAAACACTCGGTACAACATTTTATGTCACACTGGCATTTTCCCACCTTTATATCAACTCTCCGATTTGAACGAATGTAAATATTATTTTTGCACGGTTACTGATATGTAAAGAATTTCTTATATATTCAGTTTATAAAGTAATTATACTTGTTAATATGCTCATAACTAATATGAGATAATCACACTAGAGAGTTTATTAAACAACTCGCTGCAAGATGAATTATTATCTAAACGGCAACGGGTACCGTTACCGAAGTGATTTATCGAAGGATTTTGTTACTAATCTTTTAGGGATTCATTCATTGCACAATGGAGAGTAAGTATAATCGATGCCGGGAGGTCTTGGTTCCATTTTTGTACTCTGTCAAGCGTTTTTTTGGTACTTCTTTCGGTAGTTTCGATGAAGACTCAACCAACTGCAAGGCAGCTGGCGTTCTTTTCTGTGGTATCTTTGGCTGATCTGGAAAAGTTTACTGTTGGAAGACAATGTATGAAGGCTAATCACACAGACGTCTTCAGTATTACCCATCAATTCTTCGATTGCCGTTGTTATTGAAATTGTTATAATTTGAAAACTAATGCTATTTCGGTTTGCTCAAGCTTCATTGCCGTGGCGTCCCTCAGGGTAGCATACTGGGACCGCTTCTATTCATAATTTTTTTGATAGCCTCATGCAAGAACTTCCTTGCCATTATGTAGTAGCATTCGCTGATGATGCTGTTGTTACGACTTCAAATGCAGATTTATTATCCAAAATTTCAACTAGTGCGGTCAACCAAATTATAAACTTTTGCAAAGCTAAGGGGCTTGTGTTGAATAGATCAAAAACCGAAATGATACTCTTCAGCCTTTCTGCTCTCAATAGAAATCTTTTTGTTAAACTTAACAATAAAACAATTGAACAGTCCAGGGTCACACAATATCAAGGAATTTTCATTGATGAGCATCTTACATGGTCATGCCAAGTTGATGCAGTATTAAGAGCTCAAAAATGAATAATTAGAACGATCTAATCAAAATCCAATATGTTTTCTTGCAAAACATTATTTCCAGAATAAAACTTGTTGACATTTCACTCACTGTTCATTCTCACATCAATTATGCAAGACCAAAGACCAAGACCTTGTATCAATGAGATGTTAGAGTAAGCCTGGATTTGGCCCTACCGAAGGCCCTACATAAGGCATCTTTTATTAGAAAAATCCTAACCATGATTTTACTTATCGTTTTTTTCTTCAAGTTCTCATGCAATTATCAAATGAGTAATTTTTTACAAGCTATTTTTGAGATATTATTCAATATCATTTAATAATAATTTTCAGTTTTTAATCAAAAAGAAATGTCATTCCAGCACTCAAATTATTTGTGGTAATTTCCTCAAGAAACTGCCTCCCAAGAAGTAAGTAACCCCTATAAGTCCTCGTGGAACTTAGATAAAGAGAATGGATGCTATATTTTTGAACATGCCATTTAAAGCTAAAAAATTCGAGCTTTTCATTGCGATACACCGATCGACCTTGAGAAAATTTGTCACTCATTTTTCAGGTCCCTAGATAAGTGCCGATCTAACTGAATACTTATACCTTTTTTTCAGAAAAATATACCCAGGATTTTAAATTCTTTTAATAGATTCTAACATTCGTTTGTGAATGTGAAAGACGATTTCCTATAAGTGATGTGCTATTAATATAGAAAAGAGTTTCTCTTTGTGTTGTTTTGAAGTGAAAATGTCGAAATGGTGCTCCAAAACGCGTCTTTAAGTCTCCCAAATCGCCGTCAGCATCATTCTTCGGACGATAGTGTGCCTCCCCAGGTTCCCGCCAGAGGAAGATTTGTTTCTGGATCCAGTGGATTGAGGTATGGGTGTATTATTAGATATTTATCGAAAGTAGAACCAGATGTTCTTTAGTCAATAAAGTGTTAAAAAGGGTCATACTATAGGAGAAGAATCCAAAAAGTTACCGAGAACCGTATTATACAAATTCACCCGTGATATGCAGATCATATTTAAAGATAAGACGTTTGAATAGTGCTTCAGAAATCAGTTATATTATATGAAATGGACCGGTTTCATAGGAATTGCAAATCACCTTTTCATTCAAAAACTGTTGATTAAATAATTAATTTCAGTTGCGAGAAATAGCCAATGAGATTTATCAAAAATTAAGCAATATCTCCTCCATTAACTTGAAGATGGTCCATAAGTATAGTTACCTACTGTTTAATTTTAAGGCGGAACGTAATTTAAACTGAATATTGATAAAAGTAATACTTGTACAGGTTGTTTCTTCTATCATATGGTAACATTGCTATATTCTAAACCGTAACAGATATGAAGACGATTAAATGGGAAAAAGGTAACTATTGTGGGGAACAGTATTTACAGGGACTTTCCCTCTTTCCAAATTATTTAAGGAAAACTGAAAATGCTGTTTTTGTTTTTTTATATACGAATAGAATTGTTATTTAAAAAAAAACTAAGAAAAAAGTTTTATTTTATTCAAAATGTACCATAACGATTTAACAATAAATATTTAATTAAACGTTTCGTGTCAGTACGGCCACAATCAACTTTTTTTATGCTATTGATAATATACAGGGTGTTTCAAATTAAGTCGACACCATTGCCAACTCCGTTATTATTGATGCTACGAATTCGGTTAAATAGGCAAACTAGTAGCATTTTTAATGGCCTTCTCGATGCCGAAAACAAAAAAATATTGACAATCGCGTTTGAAGAATATTTCATAAAATGATATTTCTTTCAATAAAATAAAAATATATCTAGTCAAGATTGTTCTTGCCCAGAATTTGCCAACAAGCAATAATTTCTGTAAAATCTACCAGAAATATTCCACATAAGAACAAACACAAAAGCTACAAGATACGCAAAGTTCATCACCTTGATGAAAGGGATTACGGAAGGGGAGTACGATACGCAAAGTAGTCAAGACGTAAAAATGAGGAAGTTGGAAATATTTCTAAAAATATGTAATATGAACGGACGAATAAAAATTATTATTATAAGTGGAATAATACAAATGAACATTCACATAGAGAAATTAAATTCCAGGAAAGGTTCGTGGTTGGAAATTTTGAGAACAAATATACTAAGTCCTGTCTTTTATGATGATCATTCGAATGGTGGAATGTATTTCCAGTTTTTATCCAATGATGGTCACTTAGATGAATTGTCACTGAACATCCGCCGTGAAAATAAAATATTTTCAACTAGACGGAGCCCCTCCCCATAATGTAACAATAGTAAGGGAACATTCAGATGCAATATTCCCAACAAAATAAATTGGAAACAACGGACCAATTGCTTGGCCGGCTCGATCCCCAGACCTTACTCCTTTAGATTATTTTGTCTGGGAAGAACTCATTTCGAAGGTATTGGAAAAATATAAAAACTTGATTGCTGCTGCAGCAACAATGTGGTGCTTCTAGATAATCCATCTCGCGTGTACGATACCAACACACCCCGCCGCTATTCAATTTAACAAAGCAATAACTTTGATGTTCTTTCAGTTTCTCATTGATAATAAACATGTGCTCGAGACCTTATGAATGTTTTGATTCATGGGAGCAGCAGATTGAAATACCAGTGACCACTTATCCGCGAGGTCAGCAAAACCAACAGGGCAGCGTCAGATTTCTGAAAAAGAAAGACTTCCTCGTAGGTTACGGAGATATAATTATATCTTCTACGATAAGCTGTTCATTCATAATCATAGCGTACGGAATGGAGTTACCACACCGCAGTATCTGTTAAAAATCATAGTACACTGACCAGTCTCAGCTAAGTGAAAATTTTACCGCTGGTTTGTATATTTCGGATCGCATGATTGTCTTTGAAAATTTTTTATGAGAGATAGAGCTATGAAATGAGAGGGTGTACTTACGAATGTTCTTGAATATTCTCAGATTGCTGATTTTTTGGTAATTTTCCTTTTCCATGAATCAATCTGTGACCGAACGTAACCCTGCCTTATCTGATCGTCTAAAATACTGTCGTGTTGATCGTCTGACTCTCCTGTTGCTCTGGAGAGAAAGCTCCCTGTATGAAGTAAGTATGTAGCCTAGTTTCACAATAGAAGCCCACTCCTATTTTCCAGACACCCAGACTTATGAAGGAAAGCCCCTTTTTGATTCAACACCCTTTTCCCACGTTGTGTTTTTTCTTCTGGTTCTTTCAGGATACAAAGTTCTGCACAACTGAAGAGAAATGAAATGCAGAAAAAGAATAAATTTTATATTACAACTTCTGGAAATACATTATTAATTTTTGTAATCGAATATCAAGTATTATATTTCCAATAATTTCATATGAGAATAGAATTTTCAAACAATCGAATTCAGAAAAGCAAACTCTAACTTGAGAAAATATCTGAGAGCTTTTAAACTGAATAGGTACAACATCTCCAATATGTAAAGGTCTGAATAGTTATTAAGATTCGATGAAATTAGATTGTCGCCAATTGTGCAAATGGGCATCAAGTACATCCAAATTCCCACAATCATGGAGTTTGGTCAGGTTAAAAAATCATTTTGGGTGCACGCCATCTGTAACCAACCCGATACCGTCCAACCCATCTTTTTGACTTATTGTGCACTGCAAAATGTGAGCGAATTCTGTTCATGATTCTTTTTGATTTTCAAATTGTGAGGAAGGATCCATATCTATGTATGAAAGTAACATTGCAGTAAAAGTAAACATACTTAGTTCAACCATCTCACAATTTAGCGACAGATAGGAAAAATAACCCGGATAATATTTCATTGAAATAAGGGTTTTTAAGACCTTACACCCTGGAGACATAAACATCAAATAGTCCTTAATGAATTTGTGACTAAGATATTTTCCCATTTATAAACACTGAATTTTATTTTATAATTTTAAAATTCTAAAAGAAGTAATGAGGGATAGTGAATGATTTCTGTTCTGGATCATCTGGATGCTTGGTTGCAAGTCTAAACTCTGAACCTGTGCAGCCTCTTGGTCATGTTGGTGACTCCATCTATTTGTCAGTTCTGGTACCTGTAAAAGAGAACTATATTAAAATAATATCCCTAGTGTTCCATCTGATCATGTAGGTGAATCCATCTTTCCGTTAGTCCCGGTACCTGTGAAAGAGAACTATATTAAAATATATCCAACTCAATTCAACTAGTCTAATACTTTGAGGAAGTGGAACAAAACAACCGAACAAGTAATGCTTTATTACTGAGTTCTGCAAAGTAATCAAAAGTATTATATTAGCAGAGAGTGAGAGTGTGTTCCTCTAATACTGTCTCAACGGCGTAGTTCCGGAGATCATATTATTAGAATGTGTAAATGTTTATCCCTCTAATACTGTCTCAACGGCGTAGTTCCGGAGATCATACTATTGGAATATGTAAATGTTTATTCCACTAATATTGTCTCAACGGCGTAGTTCCGGAGATCATATTATTAGAATGTGTAAGTATTTATTCCTCTAATACTGTCTCAACGGCGTAGTTCCGAAGATCATATTATCAGAATGTGTAAGTAGTTATTCCTCTAATACTGTCTCAACGGCGTAGTTCTGGAGATCATACTATTGGAATGTGTAAGTGATTATTCCTCTAATACTGTTTCAACGGCGTAGATCCGGAGATCATATTATTAGAATATGTAAATGTTTATCCCTCTAATACTGTCTCAACGGCGTAGTTCCGGAGATCATACTATTGGAATGTGTAAATGTTTTATTCCTCTAATACTGTCTCAACGGCGTAGTTCCGGAGATCATACTATTGGAATGTGTAAGTGATTATTCCTCTAATACTGTCTCAACGGCGTAGATCCGGAGATCATATTATTAGAATGTGTAAATGTTTTATTCCTCTAATACTGTCTCAACGGCGTAGTTCCGGAGATCATACTATTGGAATGTGTAAATGTTTATTCCACTAATACTGCCTCAACGGCGTAGTTCCGGAGATCATACTATTGGAATGTGTAAATGTTTTATTCCTCTAATACTGTCTCAACGGCGTAGTTCCGGAGATCATACTATTGGAATGTGTAAGTGATTATTCCTCTAATACTGTCTCAACGGCGTAGATCCGGAGATCATATTATTAGAATGTGTAAATGTTTTATTCCTCTAATACTGTCTCAACGGCGTAGTTCCGGAGATCATACTATTGGAATGTGTAAATGTTTATTCCACTAATACTGCCTCAACGGCGTAGTTCCGGAGATCATACTATGGGAATGTGTAAATGTTTTATTCCTCTAATACTGTCTCAACGGCGTAGTTCCTCAGATCATACTATTGGAATGTGTAAATGTTTTATTCCTCTAATACTGTCTCAACGCGTAGTTCCGGAGATCATACTATTGGAATGTGTAAATGTTTTATTCCTCTAATACTGTCTCAACGGCGTAGTTCCGGAGATCATACTATTGGAATGTGTAAATGTTTTATTCCTCTAATACTGTCTCAACGGCGTAGTTCCGGAGATCATACTATTGGAATGTGTAAGTATTCATTCCTCTAATACTGTCTCAACGGCGTAGTTCCGGAGATCATACTATTGGAATGTGTAAGTATTCATTCCTCTAATACTGTCTCAACGGCGTAGTTCCGGCGATCATACTATTGGAATGTGTAAATGTTTTATTCCTCTAATACTGTCTCAACGGCGTAGTTCCGGAGATCATACTATGGGAATGTGTAAATGTTTTATTCCTCTTATACTAAATTAAACCTGGAAGAAAAACAATATTAGAAACATTCATAGAAATAAACAAGGTAGATACTACAATTCGAATTATCCTGAAATAAAACAATATTATATTCACAAATAAATAAATCATCAATTCTGTAATATCTCTCCTCTAAAGAAAACTGTTCAAAGGTGACGTCGGAAAATCATAAGCGTATCGCGACAACATCGCTATTGAGAAACCTATAGTTCTGTGTTCTCTCACGCTCTGTGACCGTTTACGATCTGTGACTGTTTACGTTCCGTATCACTCATATCAGTAGTTCGAAAATGTTGAATGTAAATAAAACGTCATTTTCAATTGAACAAAATTTCAAATTCCCAAAGGAAAATTATTCTTACCGTCTGCTTGAAGGTCTCAGACGAACTGCCATCTCCTGATTTTCGGCCTGGTATTTATAGTAAAAAATGGTTTCCATAACTACCGCTTCGAAATATGAAATTCGATGTATTTTGCCCAAAAATGGAATCCTGCTCTGCATCTATGTGAACCCTGAATCTGGAACTCACAGAAAAAGGTGCTAAGATAACTGATCTTTCCTCAAGGACAGCCTTTGCACCAGCGGGATGCCCCATTCACTCACAAATCCCTTTTGAAAGTTGGAAAACTCAGGTTGTTGAGATCTGACGCTTGGGACCAGTCTTTGGAAAAAACCCTTTTGTGCCCCCTTTTGTCCTGGAGAGTGATTAATTATAGTGTCAGTTTATTGAGAAAATATTCTACTACGACTACAGAAGAGGAATCTGTGTACTGAGTTCATCACTGTTGTCCTAGGTGTCCATAAAGTCAAACTTTCGAATCACCAGTTACAAAGTAATAAACTTCTCCTTCTAGTTCTCCAAAGCGAATATGTTTAATGCTTAGAGAGTGATATAGACATCCAGGGTGTGGATTCTATCCTGTCGATGTGTAACGTATCCCTTATCGGGGCATATTTCTCTGCTATACTTGGAAGTCTGCTCTGCAGGAACGGTTGGTGTATACTTTAACTACTTGTTTAGTACTTCCTGTATAGGTAAAATCCCAGAATTATATTAAACAACCAACACCCCGGGGCACACTATCTCAAATCTGAAATTATTATGAAACGAATGAAACCTATGATCTAGTACTTTGTTCTTCATAATGGTTAATGCGTTTTACAAATAATTGGAAACCTTACAAAAATTACTAATTGCAATTTTTGAACATATCTGGAATAGATCCATCTCCCGATAGAAATTGTTTTTTTTGTTAACCAGCTGTTATCCCCCTACGAACGACAGCCATCAGAAGTCGCAACTTGTGCGAGCTAAGGATTAACGAGGTCTTACCTTTTCACGTACGATTCCTGATTAATTAATGAATTACTTTACATTTTCGATATTTTGAAGTAATTTCTTGATGATAAATGTGTCCTGTAACACATAAAATCAGTATTTTCAGAGGATAAAGGTGTTATGTTTGATTTTTTTACAATTTTTAACACTGTAAAGAAAGAAAACTGGATGACAAATACATGGTTGAAGTCTCCTTCTATATACATATTTCTGAAACAAAGTTCAACTTATCTTCTGGTCACCCAAAACAGACACATGCACTATTTGTGACGCTGGAGAAAATTCCAACAGAGCATGAAAAAAACTGCAAATTTGCTTTTCATTAGTAGACAGACGAGTACTATCCTTTACTAGCAAGATATGTTATGAAACGGTAGATCTATGTAGACCATGCCGTTGCCAAAATTATCCACCTCAGAAGCTTTTGATTTGAAGCAAATATAGCTGTATAACATTCAAGCAACAATTTTTTTTTCACCTGGACGAAAGACATTGCCTACAAGGGCAGTGAATGAAATAGTTATTTGCTACGATTTTGAAAATTATTTGAATTGACCATTCAGTAGTTTGGTTCAATTCATATGGTGTAAAAAAATGAAATTTTCTATATTCTTTTCCTTTACTAATACTTACTACTCAATAAATTTTATAATTTTAAATTTTCCGTTGTCATTCTCGACTAATATCGGCAAATAATTACAATAATAAATGATTTTCCGAGTAATTTTATTTTCGTCGAATCGAAATTCATCAAAATCAAAAACAAAATTAAAAAGTTCCAATTTTAATCACTTTTTATTTATTTACTTGAAACCTTAAAAATGTGACATGACACTATCATCCACTCATGTCTTCAATTATTCGTTAAAGATAAGAGATATATTCCTCTCTGATGTTTTTATTAACAAATATATTTGAAGAAATAGGTGATGCTTCATGGAAATATCCACCCACCTATGTTTTCAAAGCTGTCTAAAAATGTATTAAAGTCATCAATGGCTTTATAATTTCTATAGCTATCATTTTGTGAGTAATGACGGTATTTGTAAGGAATGTTTGAAATATAAGGCCTGTTGAATAGTGAAGTTAATTATTTTTATTTCATCTTCGTAGCCTATAATAATGGAAGCCATATATAACAGATATATTCAAAACTGACAATTATATCCATTGAGCGCAAGTGAATGGTTTCTTTTATTTTTTCTTCTCTCTTTGTGAGTTTATTTGTTACCGTATTTTACTTCATAGCCGTCAAGATATGTTTGAAATGCCATTTTGGCGATCGTTAATAGTTCCCTCTGTCAGTGACCTTTTTTTTTATATTTTCTGGGTTGTTTGTTAGTATTGGTAGTTGTATAATAAAAGGCTATTCCCGCGGAAAGAGATTCAGCAAAATTATCATAATTTTAATAAATCTGAATCTAATAGAATTAATTAATCAGGATTTGTATGTCCAAGCAAAGCATTTATTACCTACTTTGTGGAACACATATCGGAAAAAGTTAGTTATTACCTATTCAGGCCTTTTCTCTGCAATCCATTCCAGGAACTCCAGGATATATAGCTTTCAATTAACCAGTTTACTTTATTTTGACTTTAATACATCTTCAACACTGTCTGAATCGCTATCTGTACAAATAAACCTCAAATTTTTATTAATTAAGATCCTGGCTAATGGTCCAAATAGAAGATAAGTTTTGACGAAAAAAACACACAATTCGGCTCTGAATTTTTTACTGTACAGAAAAAAACTTTGAGAATAAATGAGGAGAAAAATGTACTCCAACAAACGTCCGTCTACGGTAGATAGTTTTATGGTCAATAATTCTCTAAAACATCGTCAGTTCTTTAATTTTCAATACTTCAATTGTAATAGACCGGCAAATTCAATATCCCACCCTATTGTCCTCAGATATTTGTCGAAAATTGAAAAATTACACAAATTTCCACTTTTTGAAAAACGAACACTTTCCTTGTTGTTAAATGTTATGAAATCAGTTTCTTCGAGCCTGCGCCAATGGAAATAGCTTTAACGAATTGGAGTGTGAGATTTACTTATATTGTTTATACGAAGTGTGGTTCAGATCGTTATGTAACGACACTAACGACAAATAACTATGACCATTTACTTATGTAAATCGTTTTCCATAAAAATAACTCAAACATATTCTTCCGACACGCGAGATACTAAATTAAGTTTATCATCTCGACTAAAACAAACCTAGAAACTTTACTGTTTCATGAATTGTATATCAGTTCGGTTGATTATAATCGACCGCTTGTACGGGGTGTGTCTTTGTGATAGGTAGCTTTCTATCGCGGTTTTCCAGGATTTATGAAGAGATATTGGCGATCGGAGTAGATATGAATAATTTATCACTAGATTATTATGGGTTTTATCCAATTAAATATTCCAGAAAAATGGCAATCAGTGTCTGTTATTGAGCTTGCATTTTCCTGTGAATAATTATAATTTTGCAATGTAAAACATTCACTTCGGTAAGCTTATCCATTCGGAGATCTCTATCCAACATTTTCTCTATTTGCAAACAATATAGTCGATTCTCAACTTCTTTTTCATACCCTGTGCTCGTTTGAAAACGATCTACGTACCCTGATTATTTCAAAAGTAAGTAATATCGTTCAAAAATACATTTATATCGACACGGCAAATAATAATAATAGCCGACCCGCACAGGCTATGCTTTTGAGTACACTCTAAGAGTGTTTATGAGAGAGTATTATTATTATTGTTATTATTATCTGAAAATTATGCATGTTAATTCAACCACCTCTCTAAATGTACATTTCCTCATTTTAGAAAAGGGCGTCGATTCTGTGTTACGAAGGATTCTCAACTCTATCCAACCCTATATAGTCTAGTTCCTAATTTGTAGATAGTGACTCATCGTACATTTTCTGGATTTTACGGAATTTGAAAGTGCGGGGGGATGAATGAAAGTGGCAAAGTAAAACTATATTTGAAGCCAAAGTACCTAGCTTATTTTTGTTCTATTTCTTGACCTGCTTTATATGAATTATGTACCGTACAACCGATGAGTCACTATCTACAATTTAAGAACTAGACATAGATATTGTATATTGTTACAAATGCGTTTCTCAGGTTTCTACTGAGATACAGCCGAAATGAACATCATCTGCTTCGAAAAGGGTTATTTTCCTAACAAGTGCGGAAAGTGATACATTCCCGCAAGAAGTCAAGGGCGGGAAATACACATAAAGATTCAAAAAGCACATCGAAAATATATATATATGTGTTCAGATAGGTTTCCGCGGTCAGATATTTGAAAACTAAAAGTTCGGGTTGAACCGCGTATAGAATTTGTTGAAATTCGACGTTTCGGCTCCGATTTTGGAGCCATTTTCAAGAACTGAAATAGAAAGAAAATTTAATGAAAGGTTAAAACGTAATTCTACGCTGAGGTCTCAATCTGCCTACTCCTCAGGTATAATTACGTTAGGTTTTTGTGACTTGACGTCGGGGTCTCAATCTGCCTACTCCCCATGTCTCGTCACTGGTTCTCTCTAAGGTCTCAATCTGCCTACTCCTTCGAGAGAACTGAGGAATTGTGGGTTGAGGAACTGTATTTATAGTGGACG
The DNA here is from genome assembly GCA_958502065.1 of Chrysolina americana. NCBI lineage: Eukaryota > Metazoa > Arthropoda > Insecta > Coleoptera > Chrysomelidae > Chrysolina > Chrysolina americana. The sequence continues at coordinate 7,282,910 of OY293412.1, forward strand.
TGGCTGTAATGGCCATGTGCAATGTATTGGCGCGAGGTGAACTATGGGCGGGAACTGAATTGGCGCTAGATGAGCTGTGTGCGGGAACTTGGTTGGCGCTAAGTGAGCTGTGTGCGGGAACTGAATTGGTGGGAAATGAGTTTATGCGTGCAATGAGAGGCTTCCAGGTATTGGGAAGTCTACGTCCGTCGTCGCGAGTGTTGAGGCAATTGGGGCGCTTCTCTATCTCAAGGGCTTCTCGGATGATCCTGGTTTGCAGAGTTTTCTCGGTGGAAATTGTTTTTGTGTTTTTGAAGTCTATTTTGTGACCTGTGTCTTCTCGATGTTTATAAAGTGCGGAAGTGGAAGATGCCTGACGCACAGCAAGTTCGTGTTCGTAGACTCTGGAAGTTACTCGTCTGTTAGTCTGGCCAATATAAGTTCTCGGGCAGTCTGAACATGGTATTTCATATATACCTTGAGAATCGTTTGGTATTGTGTCCTTGGGAGATCTGAGGAATTTGGATATTTGGTTGTTGGCCGTGAATATTGTTTTTATCTCGTGTTTTCTCAAGATATTACTGATTTTGTCTGTCACACCTTTGATGTATGGTAGGAAAGCTTTGTGTGACTGAATACTCTCTAGTGGATCGTTCGTTTTTGGAGGACGGGTCAGTTGATGGCGGATAGACTTGTCGATTAGCGAATTGTTGTAACCATTTTGGAGTAAGGCTGATTTCAGTTTGTCCAGCTCTTGTGGTCTATTCTGGTTGTCGGTAAGCTGAATTGATCTGTATATCAGGGAGTTCAATACGGAGTTTGTTTGTGCTGGATGGTGATGAGAGTTTGTGTGTAGGTATCGGTTGGTGTGGGTCTGTTTCCTGTGTACGGTGTGGGTGAAAGAGTTGTTGGATTTCGTGATGAGAACGTCCAGGAAAGCTAGGGAGTTGTTCATTTCGGTCTCCATTGTGAATTTCATGTTGGGATGGATATCGTTTAGGTGATCTAAGAACGTGTTTAAGATTTCGTAACCATGAGGCCATATGACGAAAATGTCGTCAACGTATCTGAACCAGCAAGTAGGCTTGTGGTCAAATGCTTCTACAGCCCTAGTTTCGAAGTCTTCCATGAAAAGGTTTGCAAGGACTGGAGAAAGGGGGGAACCCATGGAAGCACCTTTCACTTGTTTGTAGTAAGTTCCTTGGAAGAGGAAGTACGTGTTGTTCATACAGTGACTGATGAGGTCCAGGGTGTCTTTTGGAATTCTGTGTTTAGTTTTAAGGATTTCTAGCGTGTCCGTTAGGGGAATGTTTGTGAAGAGGGAGACAACATCGAAGCTCACTAGGATATGAGTGTTCTGGATTCTATAGGATTTGAGAAGGTCTAAGAAGTGGAATGAATTTTTCACGTAGGATGAAGCTTCTTCTGCTCGTGGCTGAAGAGTACTTGCCAGATACTTGGCCAGGTTCTGGGTTGGTGATCCAAAGGCACTGACAATAGGTCGCAGTGGGATATCAGGCTTGTGTATTTTTGGTAGTCCGTAGATACGAGGGGTGCGTGATGACTTCTCTCTAGGGATAGTGGCTTTCTTGGTTTCGGCTGGTAGTTTAGAATTATTGATCAGATTTTTGGTCTTCTTTTCGAGGTAGGTTGTCGGGTCTCGTTGGGTGATTCAGCCACACAAAGCTTTCCTACCATACATCAAAGGTGTGACAGACAAAATCAGTAATATCTTGAGAAAACACGAGATAAAAACAATATTCACGGCCAACAACCAAATATCCAAATTCCTCAGATCTCCCAAGGACACAATACCAAACGATTCTCAAGGTATATATGAAATACCATGTTCAGACTGCCCGAGAACTTATATTGGCCAGACTAACAGACGAGTAACTTCCAGAGTCTACGAACACGAACTTGCTGTGCGTCAGGCATCTTCCACTTCCGCACTTTATAAACATCGAGAATACACAGGTCACAAAATAGACTTCAAAAACACAAAAACAATTTCCACCGAGAAAACTCTGCAAACCAGGATCATCCGAGAAGCCCTTGAGATAGAGAAGCGCCCCAATTGCCTCAACCCTCGCGACGACGGACGTAGACTTCCCAATACCTGGAAGCCTCTCATTGCACGCATAAACTCAATTCAGTTCCCGCACACAGCTCACTTAGCGCCAACCAAGTTCCCGCACACAGCTCATCTAGCGCCAATTCAGTTCCCGCCCATAGTTCACCTCGCGCCAATACATTGCACACGGCCATTACAGCCACGTCCACTATAAATACAGTTCCTCAACCCACAATTCCTCAGTTCTCTCGAAGGAGTAGGCAGATTGAGACCTTAGAGAGAACCAGTGACGAGACATGGGGAGTAGGCAGATTGAGACCCCGACGTCAAGTCACAAAAACCTAACGTAATTATACCTGAGGAGTAGGCAGATTGAGACCTCAGCGTAGAATTACGTTTTAACCTTTCATTAAATTTTCTTTCTAATGGCTCCAAAATCGTTGCCGAAACGTCGAATTTCAACAAATTCTAGACGCGGTTCAACCCAAACTTTTAGTTTTCATATATATATATATATATATATATATATATATATATATATATATATATATATATATATATGTCGGAGACGAAATAATGAAATAATAGTTGGGACTTTCCAATACCTTTCGACTAGACATTTTTTATCACAGTAGTTTTGAATGATAAAACTTATGGCAATAATTTATGATTTGAGCCGATTACGTTTTCCCAGGATTATGACGAAGGGCTTGAGTCCGAGGTGACACATCTGGTCACCAAACGTAGCCACGGTCACAGGAAGGATGGTGGATTTTTATGATAAAAGTATGACGTAGATAGTTGAAGGCGTTTTTGATAATTTTGACCAGAGAATGCACAAGGGTAGGTAAGGAGGTACTGAGGGACAGTTCTGGGTAGACCACGAAGAAGTAAAGAGTTGCTCCTGCTGACCGTAGATTCGTTATCGAACTTACGGTTCAATCGTTATAAGTGCTGGTTATATTTTGTATAATTCTCGTAACGCCCAAGAAAGGGATTCTTCGAAAACACAATTTGCTGCATTCTCCGATCAACTAACACAACCTAGAGGAGTAACTTGCCGCTCATGCCTTTAAGATTGTATGAATGCCGATTCACATACATGCATGCCCATGCAGGGTTTTTGAAGCACGGTCGCCTTTTACTCACGTTTCTGTAACAAGAACACATTTTATTTGCTTCTGTAATAATTCTGCCAATGCTGGAGTGATGCTATTTGAGTTTTTCCAATAATAATTTCACTGTATCTTTTATCTCATGCAGATTAGGCATATATGTATCTGAGTCGGTCCTAAAGGCAGTGAAAAATACATCGGGATTATTTAAAAAACTCAAATAGCATTACTCCAGCATTGACAAAATTATTACAGAACCAAAAACCCTGCATAAACACGCATGTATCTGAATTGGCCTTAAGGGACAACTTCTAATGAAAACACAATATAGAATGGAAACCTGAAATTATGATAAAAAAAAATTCCACATGACTCTGAGAAGAGCCGGTGCTCTAATTGAAAGGTTTGTTTTTCATAATTAATTCATTTACAATTCGGTTTCCCTTTCTCGATAGTTACGACACTATGATGGTATCTTACGAATCAAATTATATATTTTGAAATCCGGCTTCAAATGGTCTTTTACATATTTCACAATGCTTCACCGTTGTTTAATAATACAAACTAACGAAACTTAAATACAAATTAACTCGTAATTGCCCTTTATTCACCAAAAAACACTCCCATAAGCCAAAAATCAAATCAAACACAAATACTTTGTTGTTCTGTCAAACATCAAATGCAGCATTGCCGTACTGACCAGACTATATCGACAACGAAGAATCTCCGTTCGGAGATGGAAATACTATCGTTTTTACATGCTCCCCAGGCTGCAATTGAGGTTTGAATTGGATTCATCCAATTTTCAGCAAAATCCTAAAACAATAAAAGTTTTCTTCAATTATCCAACAGAAAACCACTACCGCCCCCTGCCACCATTGAATTATATCTGCTTGATACTTGTCAAAGTATTCTGCAAGAACTCTTTACAATTATCTTTAAATATCGAAGCTGAAATAATTTTTCGATTCAATTGGGAACGTCAGAAACAGAGGCCAGGAATATCTTCACACTGATGGAAATTGAAATTTTCCGTTTATCGATAGAAAAGCATCCCTCGCCCTCTGTTGAGTCATTCTTTGTTGTTAGTGAATCAGCATAAACATTTCTAACATGTTCCAAGGTATAAATCCAATGGTGGCTATCGACTGATGAACAAAATTATTTTCCAGCAAATCATCCACTTGGGCAGTTGATAATAATTGTGTGGAGGGGCACCATCATACTAACACTACATATTTCTGTTGTCGGTCAGAAGAATCCGGGTCAAATACTAAAATGAAAGTTTAAATTTTTAGATGTCTTCCATATTCCATATTCAACAGGCTGTAATATTGTTCTGAATCCGATAGATCGTTACTTATTGGAATAATAATTATAGAAGACCTTCTTAATATTCAATAAATTTCGCTACTGTTAGTTGTGATCGGTTATGGGAAGCGTATAATTCAGCAGGTATTATATAGCGATTATGTATATCAAATCCATTCCATGGTGACATTGCTACATACCCCACACTAATTCATTTACATAAGGCTAATCTACATATTTTTCGCTCCGATATGCGAATATTGGTGAAATCGTGTTGCCGCTGAGTGGGACGTTCGTTGTACGTTCGTTAGATGCTGTTGTCGCCGAAGATTGCGTCAAAGATAACGAAATCAGTTGCACGGACGGTGGTCCTTGAGATGATTTTCCAGTTATAGGACGGCGCAGTGAATTAATTAGGTGAGCAGGACTAGGGCTGGCCAATTCTTGTAGCATCTTGTGATTCAAAAATAATTACAAAATAGACATTTAAAAAAAATATTTACGAATGTATGAAGGCGTAGGAGGACCACGAGCAATTTATTTTTTTGAAATCTAGACTTAAAAGTCGGACCCGTAATTGAAGTTTGGGTTTATGCTCGGGAGTCTGAATTTAATATCGGGAGTCCGACCTCATTATCGGAGGTCCGACTCTAATCTCGGGGGTGCGACTTTTTTATAGGGATTTCTCTATTTAATTTGGTATGTCCCTTGACAGTATATAGTTAAATATTTCAATGCCATTCACTTTGTTTGTAACTTCGAACAGAGACGTACGGCTGATGGACCGTCCCAACTATCACGCCACTAAATTCATACAGTTTTTGTCTGCTTTTTTTGTATACCTTATATTTTATTTACAAAAATGGAATGAGTTTTGTTATCAAAATTGTCAACAGTTTTCAAGATATTCGAAGTCGAATAAGTGCGACCAAATATTCCAACGAAATTAGACAAAGAGTGCTTTCAAAATCTAATAATAGTTTGCCAACCAAATTGATGAATTTCCGTTGGGGGTCCGAAATTGAAGTCAGGGGCCCGATATTAGAGACAGGGGTCCTAGATTAAAGTCGGACCCTCGAGATTAAAGTCGGAGTTACGAGATTGAAGTTGGGGATACGAGATTAAAGTCGGTCCCACGAGATTAAAGTTGGGGATCCAAGATTAGAGTCAGTGTCCGAGAATGAAATTTGACTTAAAGTCGGAGGTACAAGATTGAAGTTGAGGGTCCAAATCAAAGTCTGTGATCAAAGTTGGGGGTCCGAGATTAGAGTCGGACCCTCGAGATTAAAGTCGGACCCTCGAGATTGAAGTCGGGGTCCAAGATTAGAGTCAGGATCTGAGAATGAAATCGGACCTCTGAGATCAAAGTCGGGGATAAAAGACTGAAGTCTCGAGGGTCCAAATCAAAGTCGGGGGTCCAAGATTAGAATGGAGGGTCCGGAATTGAAGTCAGGGGTCCGAGATTAGAAAGTCGGACCCTCGAGATTAAAATCAGGGGTACGAGATAGAAGTTGGGGGTACCAGACTGAAGTTAAAGGTATGAAATAAAGAACGGGCCCACGAAATTGATGTTGGGGATACGAGATTAGAGTCGGGGTCAGTGATTAAAGTAAGGGGTTATAAATTTGGGATTCCAAAAAAATGCTCGTAGCTCTTCTACGCATTCATACAAATGAAACAGATTTTTGCGAAGAAATCGAAACAATCATTGTAAAATTTCAATTCCTTTTAAGTAATTCTGAAACAATAAATCAAACTAGTAATAAAATGATATAGAGAAACTGAATTTAAATTAAAAGATATCTTTCGAGCTTTTCCACCATTTTGAAATCTTCTTTCGCTCGTAGAAATTCAGTTTTATTTTGAGGGATGTGATATATTTAAGAAGATCAAAGCTTGTCAAAATAAAGATACAAGACCTATTTCGTTGGACAGTTTTAAAGCATTGGGATCGGAAAAAACATCATACTTCAAGAAGATCTAGAAATTCTTATGATGTGCCACTCGTAGACATGTCTTTCAGATTGTGACAATCATTATAAAAGTCATAACAGCCTGATATTAGGTTAGGTTTGAACGTTCGAGGGCCCGTATCAGGCTCACCACTGCTGCCAATGGCCTATTATGGCTCACCCTATGGTTATATTTCTCCCAGTATATCCAATCTCTTAACGAAATTAAGTAGTGTGTTGGGAGAACAATTTACCAGGTTCTCTGGCGTTACTGTTGTATTGCCAAATGTTGAGAATCTGGTTCTGGCCGCTGCGGGGCATGTACATAAAATGTGTGTAGCCGTTTAATCCTCCTCCATGCATAGACGGCACTCTGCATCTTGTGCAAGTCCGATTTTATGCATTTGGTGTTTAAGTTTGCAGTGGCCAGTGAGCAAATCTACTATAACTGAGATGTGCTCTACTGAGTTCTAGCAGTTTGTCGGAGCCCTGTTTTTTCCTTGTGCAAGCAATAAATGCTTTGAAATAGTCTAGGCCCGGTAGACTAAGCCAATACTCGAGTCTTTTATTGTCTGCCCAGAATGTTATAATATTCTTGGCAGAGCTATGTGCTATACCGATTACCGGTTCTGGCACAGTTATTTTGCCCCCCCCCCTTCAGCTATGTCGTCCGCTATTTCGTTCCCCTCTAGGCCCGTGTGACCTGGTATCCAGGCTAGGTTAACATTGTTGCGTTGTGCCAGTCGGTTTAAGGTTTCTCTGCAGTTTCATACTGCTCTGGATTTGAAGTAGTTGGATTCAAGCGCTTTCAGTGCTGCTTGATTGTCTGAATTTTTTTTTTCGTTTTTTGTATGTGGTGTCGATTTCCCAGCTCCTTTGCACACATTTCAATGGCATATAAGTCTGCCTGGAATACCGTAGTTAATTTACCCATACTGAATGAGCGTTCCACTAGTGGGTTCATCCTGTATATTCCGGCTTCGACGTCTTCCAGAGTTTTGGAACCATCGGTTAACCAACGTTCATTTGCCCTACGTAGGTCAGTTTAATTCCGAACCAAGTCTTCTCTTTCAGGGAAGACCACAGTGTAGGGCGTGTGAAGGTTGACAGTTTTGGGCATGATGTCTGAGGGCATTCCTAGAATGTTGTCAGCTATTATGCCCTCCAGCATGCTGCTGCTCCTCATGACCACTGTCTGCGGTAGACTAATGGCCGCTTGGTGGAGTCTGTATGTTGCCCATCTTGCCTCTCTCTCCGGAAATATGTGAAGAGGAAGTAATCCCAGAAGGGTTTCCATTGCTGCCGTTGGCGTGGAGCGAATTGCCCCAGTAATCGCCAGACACGCTTGTCTCTGTATTCCGTTCAGTTTAGCCTGGGCCATTTTTTGTTGCCCCTCGCTCCACCAGACTACAGAGCCATACGTGATTATTGGTCGTATGACGATCACATACAGCCAGTATACTTGTTTTGGTGACATGCTCCATGCCTGATATCACTAAAAACAAAAAATCTGACATGATGCCAGTTGGAATTCGTATAACATTTTCATTGAGAAATCCTTATAATCCAAAAATATATTATGAGTTAGATACAGGAAATCCCATATATCAGTCGGGTCAGGATTCAATTATGCGTTCATTTATTCAACAATATATAGGATGTCCTTTACTTATGATACAATTAATAATCTCATTTTGAGGGTCCTCATGTATACTAATCGTTCATATCCGTCCTAGAAACAGATATGGATAATTCGTAATAGCAACATCATTTGAACCTTAATCTATGATTTTGTTGCAGTTACGAGCATTTAAAATGTCACCCTATATATGAAAAAACTGTATACTGTTGGACAGGCAATCATACTCCCCATGTTGTTTATGAAGACCCAAACTTTTTCAATTGGAAAAATTTTAGCAGTTTTTTTTTGTTTTGTGAGATATTATTTTTTATTCGAATAGAGTTAGTTGTTTAGCTACAACTTGACGTGATGAATTCATTCCTAAGAAAGATTAATCTCGAATTAAAGAACAAAAATCAAGTGGAATTGTAGTAAACAATAAGGATCCCAGGATCTAGAATATATCAAAATTTCTGAAAAATTTGTTACACTCACAGAATTTAAAAATACTTCAGTTGCGCAATTTATGAATCATTTTGAAATAATATGTAGATTTAAAAAATATGAGAAAATACTAGGTGGTCTATTTGGAATAGGGAAGTTTGTCTTCACTTCACCGGTTTAACGGGAAATGATACGATTCTGACAATTATTCGAATCGTTTGTTCATGTTCATGTTCAAGGATTTTATATACGGTACGAACATACAAGGGAAGTGAACTAATTGAGGAGTTTTGCAAATGGTATATCATCGGTTCTTATGTCACATACGTTCGAAAAAATTCCTTTACTGAAAAATGTATATTACAATTGATAAGCGGTACTGAACATTCCCCATCATGAAAGTAGTCTTCCCTTTCCCAGATCACAAATTGGCGTCATTATATCAAGATCCATCCGAAAGCTGTTACAGAATAATGAACGACTTCTGTGAACCAGTAACCAGTTCGGGATTCGACCAACCATAAACAATCATCTTCTCGTCAATATTCAATATCATTTCGAGACAGTAGACAGATTAAAAGAACAATTTATGTTTATCGAAAGCACCAACCGCCTTACTTCATTTATTTACCTTTATTCGCCAGTAACGATAAAATCGAAGCGCTGTTCTTAAGAAATTCTGCCGTTGTCACTATTAACTTCGAACGTATTATTTTGTCGCTGTTATGAAACTGATATCGCCTGGTCGGTTTATACACTTACCTATTCCATTGTATTTGTTTATACGGAAAAGATAACATCAGGATTGATGGTGACTCAAGAACAATGTTGTTTTCAATGACTATTGAATAGAAGGAATAATAAGGAAAAAGCAAATATCTCGAATCAGTTATTGTTGGTAATTGCTGATTCAACTGATGAAGTAGGGAAGTAATAAAATAAATATTTAGTTGAAATTGGAGCTTGAAGATACCAATAGAAATCATTAGAGGCTGATGACTGAATTTCACATTCAATGAGAGTTTCTTCATCATCGTCAACTAGTCCACCATCAGGACAAATCATTTCTAGCTTTACTGCAACATGGCCTTGAAGTAATAGAGCCCTTCTTGAAAAGACTGTTCACGGCTTCATCTAGGATATGACGCAAGCTTGAAGAAAGGTTCTGATGGTGTTCACACCGAAGACTGGAGACGATCCTTGGATGAACCCATGTGTTAACTCTTTTATCCTGAAAGTGATGGAGAAAATAATAGATTGTTATGAAAGAAGCGGACTAATTTTGAGTTATCACATGTAGTATCACAAACAGTTTGCTTATCAAGCAGGAAAAACCACGATTAATGCTCTACAATGTCTGGTTGAAGGCATTAAAAAGACATACGTGGTGGAAGAAATAGCTCTCTGTGCCTTCATCGACAAAGAGGATACTTTTGATAACACCTCACATGCCTCCATAACAGGATCGCTAGAGGAAAGGAATATAAATACCTCACTAATCCAGATGAGAAGCAGAATCATTTTGACGATTCTTGGGGGGAAACAGTCAAAATGAAAACAGAATGGGTTTGTACGCAAGGGGGAATTTTATCACCTTTGCTGCAAGTGATACAAGACGATGGTTTTAATTCTAATTCCATGGCAGCAAGCTGGACATGCCGCAGCGGTTATGTTAAGACATGGGGTCCGAAAACAAAGATGATCTGCTGGTCACACCAATCGATCATCACATACACTTTTCACTGATATAGTGGCCAAAGACACATGAAATTTCGGCCCAAGTCGAGCTGTATGAAGTGCAGCGGTTAGCTTGTCTAAGAATCACAGGGTGCAGCAATAGTAGTAATGCTAAACCTTCCGCCACTGTACCTATACGTAATAAAAGAAGCATTATCAAGCTGTGTGCACGTTTCAGTGTATTTTGTACAACATTTTCTTCCTTCAAAACTTGAATACAGGAAATCTGATCGGACATCTGAAGACTTTGGAATACGTTCCCCTAGAAGCCATGTCTAAACTGACAAATAATATGCCAGTTAGGTACGGCAGTTAGGTACCAAATTTGCACAGAGAATGGACCTCAACTGGGAAAAAATGCATCAAAAGTCTCCTCTTTGTCGATGAAGGCACAGAGAGCTATTTCTTCCACCACGTATGTCTTTTTAATGCCTTCAACCAGACATTGTAGAGCATTAATCGTGGCCAGTTTAAAAAGACTTCGGCGTCACCAGTTATTTGAAATCTTTGAGTGAGGGTCAAAGTCATCAATTTTATCAGTCGTAAAGTGTCAATTGTACAAAAAAATAACAACCATCAGTTGTTTACAGGTATATGTAGAAGTCATGATGTCGTCAACGGTCTCGTCCACGGCATAACACGTTAAGAGGTAGTCTTTTGAGGGTAAACGAAATTAAATTTAAGGGATGATGATCTCACAAATTACCGAAAAAGATTTAAATTGTTTTTTGTTTTTTTTAATACAAGACATTTCAAAATATAATTTAATGAAAGATCATAAGTATTGATTAAGAGCAAAATATCTACCCAATTTCAGCTCTAACATCTAAATATCATCAGTGCTTAGTGGAAACAAGCCGAGACTCGTTTTCATAGACTTCATCATTATCGAACGCATTCGTAACGTTGAATTACCTCACGGAGAATGTGAACTGTAGGAATAGATGACATAGTAAGCAATAAGAAGCCTATTGAAAATAAGTACGGATAGTGGTCCAGCTTTATTCAATCAGTAATTTACCGAATTATTTTCTTAAGAAAGCAAAGGATACAGTTTAGGATTTGCAGATGGTACAATATTCCAAAAGATAGCATAGAATCTAACTTTAATTTCATAGGAAACTGGCTTTCAACTGCCATTCAACTGTAATAGTATACGAAAAAATCTTTCTTTTCATGTATGGCCTAGGCTACCAATACACAATTCACCTAGAAAAGCAGTGAAGTATTCAGGGGTGATTAAAGATTCATACCTCAAATGGAATGCACTATATTTGTTATGAATTGCGAAGTATTGGTTTGGTATTCTTCATAAATTCAGCTCCTAAAGGGACAAATTGTCCTCACGGCATGAAAATTCTGTATAGCACGCGGAAAGTCACTTATACGCTTGTATGGACTTGACCCTCTTGAATTCTTACAAAATAAATAATTGAATTGATATTTTCGAAAACTTCACACTTCCTAATAGATGATTTATTTTCTGAAGCCGCTATTTTTGAGACCTGTCTCTCTGTCTCTTGAGGCACGTGATTGATGTTCATTGTTATGAACTGATGAAGAGTGTTGTTTTGAAGTTGTTTCACCTAGTTGAGAACTTAAACATGTACCCACCAAAATTATCTTCTAGTGTTCGAAGGTTGCAAACTTTGGAAATATCCTCCTTGGACAATGAATTTCGAAGCCTTGTCGAACCCCAGATGCTATGTTTGTCAGGTCCATTTTGAAGCATACATATTCCTCAACCGCTCATATTTTTTATTCAGTGAAAGAAGGAATGCTGAATGAGGGATGAAGTATTATTTATATTTCCTTTTCTGATAACGTCACATTTGGAACCATTCTGGTCATATGGAAATTCCGATACTGTACCGTACTAATATGGCTTTATACGTTTCGTTGTATGATGGAATACAATCTTCGTGGATGAGTCCGAGAGTATAGGTACCTACTTGATGCCGTTTGAATAACATTATTGCATTTCTCTGCGTTGTTCCTGTATATATTTCTGAGTTGTATATAACAAAGAATTATTCGTCTGGTGTTTTGCATTTCTGCTTGATCTTTTTGCGATAAGAGATGTCGATTCTTCAACGTCGTCAATACCGATAGAACGAGACGAAATAACAGAAAAGGTCGTTAATTTGTTCTCATCTATAAGTTTCTCTGGATGTCATGTGCGGGCGATAATATTAGAATGATGTATCGAAAGAATTCAACAAATTAACGGTTTTGATTCGTACATCTGTGTGTTCCGATAGAAGATTGATTGCCGCATTCAGTGTGCGGCGATCAATCAAAACTGCACCTAGAGCTGTGATTTAGCAGTCCGCGTGTGGGAAGTCTAGTCGACGAACTATCGATGTGACTCCGATAGTAAGTCATATGATTTTTGAATCGGATTCGATAAGCTATTTCGCGATTGTAATATGCTGCTCTCGCAGTTGATCTGCAATGCAAATGCATTCTTTCGAATGGCGTTTAGTGATATGTTTCGCTTGCGAGTGAGTTGACCTTGGTCCTGACAAGGTCGATTAGTAACAAGGTTTTTCCTCTGACGACTGCCTCTTTCAATGTGTCGAATTGTTTGCAAGGGGGCCTACCGGGAAATTCACGAATGAGGCTTTCTAATTGGGCTTTCACTACGAGTCACTCAATAACTTTTTGTTGTAGAGCTGAAGGGGGACCGACGAAAAATGCCCCAAGCCATAGCGTCCTTATTTTCTGTCCGATTTAATGATAATGTTCCCCAATGTGCAGGTAGAGGATGCTTATTATTATTATTATAATTCAATGTAGTGTAATAAAACTGCACTAACTAATTTTCCTAATTTATTTAAAACACTATTTACAACAATTATTCACTAAAAAATTTACTTCACTAGATTCAAATTTATTTCTACTGTGTCAGTCTCTATCTGCGAACTCTGGAACTGTAAATAACTCTGAATTCTGGCTGTCCTCCAGCGGTTATATAGTCGCAAGCAGATTCCATCCACGGCTCTCTCGATTATTCTGGAGTATAGAACATTTTATCTAGATGGCTCTTCGAACAGTATCGAAGTGATCGATTTTATTCCAGCTTGTTCTCGGCGATAGGCCAGCAGATATGCTGTTGTAGTTGAACGAGGGTGCATAATTAATTAGATCAGGGCCGGTCTCGGGGCCAATCTCAAAATCGTTACAGTAGGTTGCTGATAATTGACCTTGATTTTCAAATTTCAAATTTGATAGGTTTTTTCCTGAGTACACTGTAGTAAAAATAAATTTTCGTGCAAAATAAATGAAAATGTATTTTTCTTTTTTAGTTTTTTTGATAATGAGATACAGACAATATTTAAAAAAATAATGTGTTCATTTCACATGTTTTATTGAAATGACACACAAAACGAAAATATGATGATGTTGACTGAATTCATTGAGTTCATTTGATTCGAGTCATTTCCCTCCATATTTTTTTCTATTTTGAGTTGTGGAATTTTTGACGTTATATTCCTATTATATTACATTCTGGATCGATTTACGTTCGCAGAATATGGTTTTTAGGGGTCTACCCCTTTGGATTTTTTCGATTTTTCTTATATTTTTGTTTTACGGCGATTGACTCGAAATTCACGAATTATACTAATTTGATCATCCTGAATTGATTGGCGTTCGCAGAATTGCTCTATCTTTAACCGTTCCCAAGGTGATGAGTTCATTTAGAGGGGAGAAGAAGTCATTTCCCTCATATTTTTTTCTACTTCTAATCGTGACATTTTTGACGTTGTATTTCATTTCTATGCCAAACCTCATATCCGAGCCTACAAAAATCATTTATTTTCGGAATCTGCATGAAATTTTGCGTATATAGTGCAGATTTCAAGTGGATTTGACAATTTCATATTTTTTATGGTATTTAGGGGTCTACCCCTTTGGATTTTTTCGATTTTTCTTATATTTTTGTTTTACGGCGATTGACTCGAAATTCACGAATTATACTAATTTGATCATCCTGAATTGATTGGCGTTCGCAGAATTGCTCTATCTTTAACCGTTCCCAAGGTGATGAGTTCATTTTAGAGGGGAGAAGAAGTCATTTCCCTCATATTTTTTTCTACTTCTAATCGTGACATTTTTGACGTTGTATTTCATTTCTATGCCAAACCTCATATCCGAGCCTACAAAAATCATTTATTTTCGGAATCTGCATGAAATTTTGCGTATATAGTGCAGATTTCAAGTGAATTCGACAATTTCATATTTTTTATGGTTTTTAGGGGTAGGGGTAATTTTGATTTTTCTTATATTTTTGTTTTACGGCGATTGACTCGAAATTCACGAATTATACTAATTTGATCATCCTGAATCGATTGGCGTTCGCAGAATTGCTCTATCTTCAACCGTTCCCAAGGTGATGAGTTCATTTAGAGGGGAGGAGAAGTCATTTCCCTCATTTTTTTTTCTACTTCTAATAGTGACATTTTTGAGGTTGTATTCAATTTCTATGCCAAACCTCATATCCGAGCCTACAAAAATCATTTATTTTCGGAATCTGCATGAACTTTTGCGTATACAGTGTGCCCAAGATAAGAATGAACAGCATGGGGATATCGGAAACGGTAAGTGATACGGGGTCGATTAAATTAGAGAAAAGTAGCGCATTTATGTGCCTAATAATATGCCATTTAGAAAGTTTTAATATTCCGAGTAGTTTCGGAGATATCCGAGAAAAACCGAAATTTGAGAATTTCGTTTTTATTTTCTCCTAGCTTTATTTTCAAAGGAAATGTAAAACAAATAGCACTTTGCCATGACCACTTTTTGAGGACTACACGATAACGTAAGCAGAATTTTTCTGCGACGTTTCGTCTTTTAGAAAACATCATCAACTTTGTATTTTTATATGGGCCGAAACTAAAGTATACCCTGTATACGACTCCATATTTCATTGTGAATACAGCAACGTATCAAACAATATGATTTCGGAACAATTTCTCGCGCAAAATGTAATTTAGTGATTACTTAATATGTTTTTCTTCAATTTTAGATAGTAGGCGCTGGAAAAAATGACATATTTTGGTACATGAAATAAATTGATTAGTCCTATTTATACTAAATTTAAACTTACCACTTTCCAGAATTTTTGCGTTGTTGAATACAAAGATGAGTCGCCAAATCAAAAGTTTACTTTATAAATGTAATTGTAATGTAATAACAAGGAGCTGATATGTATTACAGGAAACAAACAGAAACTTATAACAAGTGTTCAAATAACCCGCCGTTATTTTCTAAGCACAAGTACGCTCGTCTCACAGACGAATTTAAAACTTGAGTTAACATATTCGGACAAATATTGTTAAAGGAAGCAGTTACCAATCTTAGCAAATCTTCTTCATTTTGAAAATTATGATTAGAGTACACTTGATTCTTGATATGTCCCCAAAGGAAAAAGTCTAGTGGGGTTAGGTCGGGGGCCCTTGCAGGCCAGGGTGTATCACTATGAGTACCTATCCACTGTCCTGGGAAGCGACGGTTCAAATAATCACGAACAATTATAGCGTTATGTGCTGGAGCACCATCTTGTTGAAACCAGCAGCTGTGAGTAACCGCTAAAGGCAAATTATCTAGAGCATCTTCCAAATCATTTACTAACAAATTTATGTACCGCTCTTTTGTTAAATTGTTTCGGTAGATAAAAGGCCCAATTACATTCGTACCGAGAATCCCAACCCACATGTTAAAACCGAAACGATGTTGGTGTCTGGACACTTTGTGTACCCGCGGATTTTGTTGTGACCAATAATGAACATTCCGCCTGTTAAAAATGCCATTGTTGGTGATCATACTTTCATCAGACCAAATTATTTTGAAAGGGAAATTTTCATCGTCTTGGCATTTTCTAGTGTACCATTCACAAAAGGTTCTTCGCCTTGCATCATCACCTGGCCTGAGTCCATGACAAATCCTAAATTTATAAGGATGATATTTATTTTTTTTTAAAATGAAGTGAGCGGTGGATTTGGCAACTCCGGTATTATCTTCAATGGTGCGAGTAGATATCTCAGGATTTTCAACAACGGCCTGTAACACATCACGCTGACTTTCTTCATTAGATTGCTTTTGTCGGGAAACCACAGGTTTTTTAAATGATCCGTATTCTTTTAAATTAAAAACTAACCGTCTAAATATTGATTTACCAGGTTGTCGCCTCTCTGGATACTTATTAGAGTACGCACGTTCAGCATCAACACAATTTCTTTGGCACACAATGTAACATGACAACATATCAAATTTTTCAGTATTCGAAAAGCTGCCGTTTTCCATTTTTAACACAAATTAGGTAGGTAGCGAGATGTAAAAGTAGGAACGAAAATGTGTCAAAAATTCTACCAAACTACAGTATTATTATGACAACGGAACAATATGTGTCATTTTTTCCAGCGCCTACTATCTAAAATTGAAGAAAAACATATTAAGTAATCACTAAATTACATTTTGCGCGAGAAATTGTTCCGAAATCATATTGTTTGATACGTTGCTGTATTCACAATGAAATATGGAGTCGTATACAGGGTATACTTTAGTTTCGGCCCATATAAAAATACAAAGTTGATGATGTTTTCTAAAAGACGAAACGTCGCAGAAAAATTCTGCTTACGTTATCGTGTAGTCCTCAAAAAGTGGCCATGGCAAAGTGCTATTTGTTTTACATTTCCTTTGAAAATAAAGCTAGGAGAAAATAAAAACGAAATTCTCAAATTTCGGTTTTTCTCGGATATCTCCGAAACTACTCGGAATATTAAAACTTTCTAAATGGCATATTATTAGGCACATAAATGCGCTACTTTTCTCTAATTTAATCGACCCCGTATCACTTACCGTTTCCGATATCCCCATGCTGTTCATTCTTATCTTGGGCACACTGTATAGTGCAGATTTCAAGTGAATTTGACAATTTCATATTTTTTATGGTTTTTAGGGGTCTACCCCTTTGGATTTTTTCGATTTTTCTTATATTTTTGTTTTACGGCGATTGACTCGAAATTCACGAATTATACTAATTTGATCATCCTGAATTGATTGGCGTTCGCAGAATTGCTCTATCTTCAACCGTTCCCAAGGTGATGAGTTCATTTAGAGGGGAGGAGAAGTCATTTCCCTCATTTTTTTTTCTACTTCTAATAGTGACATTTTTGAGGTTGTATTCAATTTCTATGCCAAACCTCATATCCGAGCCTACAAAAATCATTTATTTTCGGAATCTGCATGAACTTTTGCGTATATAGTGCAGATTTCAAGTGAATTTGACAATTTCATATTTTTTATGGTTTTTAGGGGTCTACCCCTTTGGATTTTTTCGATTTTTCTTATATTTTTGTTTTACGGCGATTGACTCGAAATTCACGAATTATACTAATTTGATCATCCTGAATTGATTGGCGTTCGCAGAATTGCTCTATCTTCAACCGTTCCCAAGGTGATGAGTTCATTTAGAGGGGAGAAGAAGTCATTTCCCTCATATTTTTTTCTGCTTCTAATCGTGACATTTTTGAGGTTGTATTCCTTTTTGATGCCAATCCTTATATCTGAGCCTACAAAAATCATATAATTTCGAAATCTGCATGAAATGTTGCCTACTGTTTTGTCTGAGGGCGCATCATATTGATCGTACAATGTGATGGTTTCTTGGTCTACAGAATCCAGTCTGATGAAACTCGGATTTGATCAATCTCGAATCTGCGTAAGTACACTTTTGGTGTATTCCGCTGTTACTAAACCCTTTGGATAGAATAACTTACTGATTATTTCAAAATACTTTGCATTACTGGTTTATATACCGGGTGGCTACGGAAGTATTGCCTACGGAATATCTCAGTTATTGTATGAAGTAGGTTTGTGAAATTTGGAGCGTCGATATAATGACATAAGAGCTAAAATTTGAGCTTATTGACATGTCGAAGTTAACTTCCGGTCTGACCGGAAGTAACATCAACTTTCTTATTTTAAATGGAAACCCTATTTTTTTTTCTTTTCGCTTTATTCAGCATTCAATTCCCTTTCTAATGACATATCACAAGTTGGTATCTAACCAGAAACTAGATCAGACAAAAATTATTATTGAAATTCACCGAGTAGGCCGTGGAAGCAAAATGAAAGCCAAAAATTGAAAAGTTGGCTATGGAAACCATACGTCACTTGATAACAGTTGCTACTACTGTGATATTTTATTTTCATTCGTCGGCGTTATAAAAAGCCGCCAAAAAAAATATTGGAAAAATTGGGAAAAAAAAACAATACTCTGTAGGTCCATAACTTAAATAGGAACATGCAACTTTTTCTTGCCTGTACTATTCAGCATAACCATTCCATTCTAATGATATAATAGAAAGTAATTTTTTGAAATGAAATACCAAAAAATCCAATTATTATTCTTCAAATAACAAAACAGATTATCGCCATACGCAAAATTAACATTAAAAATAATGTGGAATGATAAATTATATCCTGTAGGTTCTAGGTTAAATAGGAACATAACCGTACTTGGTCTGTGCCATCGTCCATAGATATTCTAATATCTACCTATGGACGATGTTTGTGCTATTCAGAATAATCATTCCATTGCAATAATCATTCGAACCAAAATATTAACAAGTAGGCTGATTAAGATGTATTTTGGAATGAAACAAAAAAGAAACGAGAGCTCTCACGAACGCTGCTATCCATATTATTTTGACGTTCGAAGTAGTGTTTTTGATTCTGCCATTTTAAAAGGGTTTGGAAATCGAAATCAGTTAGTGGAATATTCAAAAAATGCCCCGTTATTCACGAACCAAACAAATTGACATGCTTCTCATTTATGGTGAATGTTTAAAAAATTCTTATGCCGCTGAACGATTGTATTTAGAGCGATATCCAGGGAGGCAGCAACCATCAAGAAGGTATTTCCAGTGGCTTGAAGAAAAATTAAGAACTGAGCCTGATATTCACGAAGACCAAGAAGCATTTGTTATTAATGAGGAAACTGAAATTAATGTATTAGCTTTAGTACAATATGATAGCACAATTTCCTCAAGGCAGATTGGCGCCGAATTAGCTATAAGTAAGGACTGTGCTAGGAAAATTTTGAAAAAACATCGATTTAAATCCTTCAAGTATCAGTTGCATCAACATTTGTATGAAAATGACGGTGAAAGGCGCCTGGAATATTGTAATTGGTTTCTTCGACAAAATGCTGAGAATCACCTATTTAACTATTATATCTTGTTTACGGACGAGTCAAGATTTACCAACAATGGATTATTTAACAGGAATAATACAAGGTAGGTACTGTACTTTATTTGGATTATTGTCGATAGTCGAAGTGTAAAGTGCTAAAAGTGTGAACGGTCTTTTATTTCAGGTACTGGGCGATAGAAAACGAGCACCGGTTTCGACAAGGTGGCTTCCAGGAGAGATTTGGTGTGAATGTTTGGGCAGGAATAGTTGGAACTCATACTGTTGGCCCCATTCTTTTTCAAGGCCAACTAACCGGAGAGAGATACTTTAATTTTTTAAGAATGAAATTTCGGAATTCATTAACAACCTACCTGCGGAAATAACTGAGAGAATGTACTTCCAGCAAGATAGCGCCCCTCCGCATAATTCAAGAATAGCGAGAAATTATCTTCAAAATCGCTTTCAAGAGAGACTCATAACAACCCATGGTCCAGTCAGGTGGCCATCAAGGTCACCTGATCTTACTCCGTGCGACTTTTTTCTATGGGGGCATCTTAAAAATAGGGTGTATTCCACACAGCCTACAACTCTACATGAGCTAGAAGTGAAAATTCGTAGAGCTTTCCAAGATATCACGCCCCAAATGTTGAGAAACGTTTTACATGAAAATATCACCAGAGTCAATAAATGTATTGACGCTGAGGGAATGCATTTCAAACATCTGTTTTGAATTTATTTTATCTTTAATCCTATGAATTTGAATTTTTTTTTTCGATAAATGTGTTTTTTTGTTATTTGAATAATAATAATTGGATTTTTTGGTATTTCATTTCAAAAAATTACTTTCTATTATATCATTAGAAAGGAATGGTTATGCTGAATAGTACAGGCAAGAAAAAGTTGTATGTTCCTATTTAAGTTATGGACCTACAGAGTATTGTTTTTTTCCCAATTTTTCCAATATTTTTATTTGGCGGCTTTTTATAACGCCGACGGATGAAAATAAAATATCACAGTAGTAGCAACTGTTATCAAGTGACGTATGGTTTCCATAGCCAACTTTTCAATTTTTGGCATTCAATTTGCTTCCACGGCCTATACTCGGTGAATTTCAATAATAATTTTTTTCTGATCGAGTTTCTGGTTAGATACCAACTTGTGATATGTCATTAGAAAGGGAATTGAATGCTGAATAAAGCGAAAAGAAAAAAAAATAGGGTTTCTTATTTCCGCTAATTACGAGATACACCAAGTCAGGATTGCGACTCAATATTTCAGAATTAGCGAATTCAATCGATGGTTTCGAAAATATGCTGCCCTTTAACGTCACACTGAAGTTTTGTAATCATTATATATTTTTTACCTTGCATTTTCTCAAGACATTCCATTTTCGAATTTCATCGAATGAATAATGTAGTATATTATTGTAATGTGCAATAATTACTAGAGGCACATTCATATCTCATGAAATGTGAATTTAATTACGATACAATAATATTTAATCGTTTTTTCAACCGCAGATCGCAATCACTGGAAGGATTATAATGAGCAAGTTCATGAAAGGAAAAAACATACTGAAATGAACGATTGTACGCTAAAACATCAAGGTCGTACATATGATTCGCAATGAAAAAGTACAACGCCTTTGTGTTATCACGTCTATATTTAAATCCAATATGCAAGGCTTGTTGAGGGGTTGGAAAGGCAGCCACATTCAATATGGAGGCGATTCGATTTATGTTTTATGTACATGGGTACTAATTCCTAGGATAATGAGATTTTGATTATTATTTTTCTTCGCTGTTAATTCAAGTTTATTACTGAGATCGATATTGTTGATTTCGTTCATATGTGAATGAAATATTGTTGCAATTCCGTTCAGTGCTATATTAGTTGAACGAATTCAAATTATTTATTGTTATGAAGTTTGAATCTGATTGTTTCAAACTCAAAATGCTTCCATCAGAACTTGCCAGTTCAAAAACATAGTATGGTTCATTTTTAGACTTGGTCTAGATCTGGTGAACACTTTTCTATAGTTTGCTGGATTCTGAAAAAATACTTACGCATTGATACAAATATTTTCAAAGGAATTTTTCAAAATTGGTGATTAGAATCCAACAAAAAATATATTAACTCATTCAATAGCAACCCATCATTTGTTGTTTTCAATTTGTATTCATTTCGAAAAATTTTTATTTTTTTTTTATTTCAGAAAACACTTTCAGTTGTTCAATTTTCACGTTCATTACCATATCAATACCTAACCATCAAATTTCATGATTCAAGAAAATAATCCTAGATTTATCCTTTCACAATTTTTCATTCGTCATTCTATGCAAGAACAGCTAACAGCATAATATTTACTAATTCCTTTGTTGGTGTTGTTAAAGTGAGCACAAAATGCTTTAATTAACTTCAACCTGAATAACAAGTTGTATATCGTTTGTAAATTATTCCATTCAGCGAAAGACAGAGTTTCAGCTTCGAGAATTAAATATAGAGTAGTAATTAAAATACACAAAACACCAGTTTTATTCAAATATGAATAAAATTGGGGTTTAGTATTCACAAACAGTATAATGAAATATTGTTGAGACTCACTCTTATCTACAAAGTTAAGTCCATTACAAATTATAGTTTGTATTGCCAAACAGGTCTGCCTACATCAGATCAATAGATAATTTGATAATATTGATTGATGGCGATTAACGGTTCGAAACGCATACTCAAATATTTAGTTCGAAAGAACAGTATGCCATTGAGAATTTTTTATCGCAACAGTACAATACTAAACAAAGATTTGTGGAAGCAGGTATGTGAAACTTCAGTTTTGAGCCACTCAAATTATTCAGATTTCCTTTAGTGGCCATGTCTCAATATTAGAACATCAGCTAGGATTCAAAATTCATATATTCAGAAAGTATCGAACAAAGGTCCATCATATATTAGAAAAGAAAACACTGAAATATTATTCTGTTGTTCATTAAACAAAATCTTCCTATATGAATTGAAAATGTTTAAAAGAATATCTAATTACTTCGTTTCTGGAAAGCTTTTGAAACTACAGGTGTGTTAAATACATTCAAATATTGATATTTCCATTACTATATCTTATCTGGGTGATCGTTCCATTACAAATCAGGTTTCATTTGAGAATACTTATCATAAAAACCCTTTATCTCAGATTTTTTCAGCGATATCATCGCTTCCTCTTACCTAATATAATGTTGTATAAATTTCTGGATGGCATGTTGATTTCTTCTCGTGTTTTTGGGCAATTCTGAAAATGGGCTGCCATATATTATTCGTTGGAGAAAATGCAATTCGACTTTAATGACAGTTCAGTATTCCTTAGTAGACAACAGCTTCAAGGCATCTAGCCCGCTGTCTAGAATTTGTTATGCTTTCATAAAATAGGAGAAAACTGCCACTGGCAAAGTTTCTGATAATTGGACCATATAAATTGCTGTGTTGAAAAGATTTTCAGTACGATCTTTTAGGTAAACAATCTAGATTTTTTTCGTCTGGAACTCGAGTAGAAACGGCTTTCACATTTCACAGCTGCTAATTGAGAAAATATAGCTGAGAAGATTGATTTTTTTCCTAGTCCAGGTTTCATACATCTGCAGAAAGTGTATGGAATTGTTCGTATTATTATTGAATGCTATGTGAGAGTTATAATGATATCGAACTCTACTTCGATAACATTATTTATATCTTTTTTGTAGGACTAGCCTACTCTCATTTTAGTATCAAGAAGAAGCCACAACTAAGCTCTCAGTGCGTTTATTTTTCACCAAAACGGATAGATGTTTACAACAATTAGTTTTCAAACTCGTTCTGTTCCCTCTAAAACCTATAACAAGATATTCATAGATACGAAAAACATTTATAACATCGTTGTTTCTCGAAGCGACTCATCGAATCCATTAATTTCCTTTACGCCAAATCAGTTCAACGAGTTTCGAACAAACAGACAGGTCTTTGTCGTAGTAGAGGATGGATCACTTCAAAGTAATTACTATTGCAATTAATTATTAGCCGTGAATGGTTTTCGGCTGTATTGAGGAGGAGGGGCGGGGGAAGAGCACTATTCAAATTCACGAAACCATAACTCATTACTTGTTTCACCGACTTGCCGTTATATCTCTGATCTGGTGTTTCGGATGCGGGTATTTGGTCGATGTTAAAGATTTAGGCAACAGAATATTTTGGAAACGACAGAAGATATATCTAATGGGCATGGATTTTAATTGGGTTAACTTGTTTATTTTTATGATTTTGTAATGTCAATTCGTCCATATATTGGACTATCATTCAATCATGCATTGAAAAGAAACAGGATAACGTGAAAATGTAAGAAATACTTTTTGATATGGTAAAATTAGTTTTTCCCAAATGTGCTAAACGAAGTGCAGCTCTCAGTTACTTCGTTTATTCTATACAGTTCGATTCGTTTAATTTTACGAGGTTTATAGATATTTAAAAAAAGTATCTTGTTTCCCATCCACTTTGAAGAAACAGTTGAAAACTTCATATTGACTATACGACTACGAGTTAATTTAAAGAAAATATTTTTCAGAATGTAAGATTGAATACTGGAAATGGTCACCGTATTATTATGAGTATGTTTGATTCACTTATCAATTGGTAACAATATGATTTCTCGAAATTCTATCTAGCTTTCAAAAAAGTTAGAATTATTTACATAAAATGGGGAATATACAGAATACAGAAGCAAGTAATAAATCAGTATTGAAAATTTTTCTGCCATTTGACATTTTATGTTATTTTAATATAATAACTCATTAATACAAGGCTATTCAAATTCGATTCTAAGCAGATAACGACAAATTGACATTTTTCAATTACCGCTGCTATGAATGAGTTTTTTTATAGGAAATATATCAATAAAATACTCTGTAGTTCAGATGAATATACCTACCACGCCAATACGAAACATGACTACTGCCACTTAAAAAAATGCTGGTCCGTATTTGAAAATGAAAAGTTGAGGGTGGCCTGATTTGTATATAATTTTTATTTCTACAAAAAGTTGCTTTAAAAAAGAACCAAGAGTTTTAAAAAACCTCCACGAAAGAATAATTTAGATATTTTCTAGTTTTCCCGAATTATTCCAGAACTAAAGAAGCTAGATCAGATGTTTTTGTTTCACGTAATTGCCTCTGAAATACGCAACTCTGCCCACATTTCACCACCCTTTTATCTTTTACCGTTACCGAGATCCCCATGCATACCGGGTGACCACGAGGTGAGGTACGCCTCCCAATTTTTCTATAGTTTTGAAGATACAGGTTTCAAATTTGGTACGTCAATATATTACTCAAATACGCATATTTTGACTCCATTACCAAAAATTCACCACTTCCGGTTAAGTGGTGAATTTTTGGAAGTGACCACATACTTTTTTTTTCAAATGACACCCTGAACAATTTTTTCCATTATCTGAAAGAACATGTCATTTGTGATAACACTGTTCTTCAAAATTGAAAATCGGTCGAAAAATGGCGGAGATACAGTTGATTGTTCAATCGAACAGTGTTGGCCATGAACATCAAACTCATACCATCAGAACTGACGAACGTCGTCAACATTTACGAGAGGAAGGTTTGAGGTGAGATGCAGCTGGAAATTGGGCTTCTCATGTAATTTCAGCAACCATATGTTCCAACAAATAACAAAAATGTCCTCAGAACGGAGTAGTACCCATAAAGAAATGCTCACAACTGCCACTTCTCAAATGGCAACATACTCTTGTCATATTGTCGTATTGAAAAGGTATGAATTAATATAGTTAACTCTTTCTGGCGTCTGTGCTTTTCGATGAGTGTGTTTCTTGATTTTCGATGTGGATGGCCCTGCGACCATTTTAGTTGTGGGTCGTAGCTTCATCCTTGGGGAAATATTAGTTAAACAGTTGATTTTTATTCATTTGGCAGAGACAGGACTATAATAATGTCCTACAACCTCGAAACATGCATGACTGCAGGTGATCATTCCCAGCGAAATGAAGGATAATCTACTATTTAATTACAAGATACGCACTTGCAATTGGGTCTTCTTGGAAGAACGTTGCACAAATATCTGTCAGATGTGGTGGTATTAGCCAGAGAGGTAGTTGTTTTTTGACAGATGTTCGCCTCATTTTCCCATTTGGTGGAAACGTATGGAGAGAAAGATTACTTCAACTTTGTCGATTATATTCGTTTCAAACAAATCTTGAAAAATCTTGTAAACCAGCAAAATGTGTTTCCGATTGCTGATAATAATAGTAATAATGGATCGTGAATTTGATGATACCATTCCCCCAAATGAAGTGAAAACTATTTTGGTGCTATAGGAAATAAATAGTCGTATTGTTTTTATTGAAAGATTGAAATTATAAATATTGGCGGATGCGTTGGTTTCTATAATCTATTCAAGTAGTATTAAAATAAGAATTTTTCTCAAAATTAGAACTGCAGTAGAAAAGTCTGTTCGCACGGGAAACCAGTATTTTGAATTTATTAATGTTAATATGGATAATATTTTATATTCCTTTCAAAAGGCTGTATTTTTAAACGGTTGGTATTTACCACAAGTTTTTTTCAACTTCCCAAACATCATATTCTCTTCATTCAATCATGCATGTCTATACAAGTACATTAGGTAACAAGATTTTAGGGGTGTAATTTTCAGGTCAAAATAGGGGTTTTTTTCCATTAACATAACATAAAACGCTTCATCAACGATCTACAGACCACTGAACTTTCAATATTTTATAATAATTTTTTTCATAGCTTCTTTTTCTCCCGCTGCATAGGACTAACAGGAACTCATTTTGGATAAACAATTTGGAAAATGTGAATATGAAATATGTGCCTTACTTGTAATAGAGCGAGGATGGTGCACTTGTTAAAAACATTTGAAACTATCAAATCAAAGAAAAAAACAAAGCTACATTTATTTAATACACTGCTTTCAAAACTGTAATTTAACTTTTTTTTTATTTTGTGAATACCTATAGACCCTAGAACTATTAAAATTTTATCTTGAATTTCTCGAAATTTCCAAACCACCCAGAAGCTTCGGAAACATTGTCAAGAATGGCGCTAATCCAAAGCCTAATTCATTTTGTCAAAATCCACTGTCATGATTCATATTTCATAATTTGTTGAACTGTTGAATTACTTGAAGTTCAAACATCAACCATGGTCGAGCTCGGCCTAGTTCGATTGATAATAAAAACCAAATATGTGTTATTGGTACGGCTATATGTAGATTTCAACGAACTTTTTCATTGAATGGAAATGCTCGTAACAATAACAGTAACAATTGCAAAGAAATAATTTTTTCCGTTAAAAACAATTAAAAACTCCAAAATATTATTATTATTTACAAGTGAACTAGTTGAGTAATACTCAAATAGAACTGAAGGTAACATCTTTTCATAATGTTATCCCTCAAATCATGACATTATTGCCATGTCGCAATTTTTTAAGGATACAATAAGCACGTCAGGTAGATTTTGATATCTGTCGGGTATATTCATGGCAACGAAAACCCAAAAATACTGTCTTGGATAAAATATATAGCAATAAGAAGGCAATTGAAACTTTTATTGAAGCTTTTTGGGAGCATGCAAAAACGATAGTATTTCCATCGAGACAGGGAAACCGAATTGGAAAAGATTAAAATGAATGAATTGTGAAAAACATGTCAATTAGAGCATCGACTGTTCTCAAAATCATGTGGAGATTCTTCCATCATAATTTCAAGTTTCCATTCCATATTGGGTTTCCATTATTTCTATTTCATCGAACCTCAATATTTCTGTTAACAACGCACGACACTGCCGTTGGAAGATGTTCCTTACACACAAATTTTAATGCGTGTGCTGCGAGTTACTCCTCTAGGTTTTGTTATTTGATGGGAGGTTTAGATCATTATTCTGAAATTCATGCAAACAAAACTATCTTGATAGCAAAAATTATTAAGAATATTTTCGGTATTCCATCATACATAATATGAAAAATTAAATCCCACAACCCTAAATTTAGACGTTTGTAAGCCCAAACGCTCAAAATCATTTTGAGTATGACAATACTATTGCAAGTATTCCCGAAAATGGCACATAACTTCGTAATTTTCAATATTCTCTTTCATTGAAAATGTCATCAATAATAATATCAATAATAATTTCAAGATGAGGAAAAAAATTATTTCTTAACAATTGAGAACTCTCTCGATTCTACCACACTCTATGGGGTAGTTATAGCTACTGTCCCTATAGAACTCAATGAAATACCTGTATTAGGTGAATTATGAAACCTCCATGACGAGCAAGGCTCCTCCACCATATGTCGCGACTGGGGCCTTAGGGAAGCTATAAATAAGCACTATTGCTTGGGACGTAGTCAGGAAGAACAAACAGAGAATGGCTTCCTATTGACAAATGAAACAAGTCTTAAATTCACTAGATTTCAACAGGTATATTTTAAAGGACAAACTACCAAGGGCTTAATAAAGCCCTATATATTCATAAATTTTCCAAACGGGACAAGTCAACATGTAATCAATAAAATATATTGTGCAAGAGTTTCTTACCAAATAAACACTATTAATACTTGCTTGATGAGATCTTCCTGAGAGGTTTGTCAAGAAGGCTTTACTGTAAACCCCCGCTAGGTTTGACTGTATCGCAACCCGCTCTGGGTTCGACAGTGTCGCAAACCCACTCTGGGTTTGCCTGTCGACTGTCGACTGACCACTGTCTACCCTTCACTATCACGTGTCGCCATCTGTTTCCCGTATTCATTCAAGTTTCGTGTTATTGTTACGGGAATTTTCATTCAATGAAAAAGTTCGTTGAAATCTACATACATAGATTTTGGTATCATACAAAATAAATTAGGTTTTGGATTAGCGCCATTCTTGAAAACCATAGTTTCACCTCCACTCCCCCACCCTGATGGCTGAACTTGAGTACCTCTTCAGTACATTCTAGAACCTCTCGTAGCCCCTTTTATGGATGATTTCACGTCTTTTTCGAATTTTACAAAAGCTTACAGAAGCTTCGAGAATATTCTAGAGATTTCTTTCCTATATTATTAAAATTTCCATAAATTCCAGGCGATTTCAATCTTCACTAATTCATTGTCTGTAATTGGTCCTAGTTCACTCTGTTTATACTTGGCCGGTATGGAAACCGTTGTGGAAATGAGAATCCTTTCGATTAGAGTATGAGTTTTCGTCGGATTTGCATTCTGAATGGTAATTAATACGCTAGAGTAGTATCAACCGTGACCTTTGTGCAGGAGCATATTTGAATTTTAATTTAACGGGACGCCGCACGTGGCGAATGCAGGGATTACGCCCGATCCTGCAAATTGAGATAGAATTGTTACATTTGCATCACACTGCCGGGAAAACTGGAGGATGAACTGACTTTATTGCGAACAATGGGGTATTAGTAAATGATGATTTGTTGAAATATAACGCTCTCACGGAAATTAACTGCGTTTTGACTTCAGACATAAACAGAAGACAAAGAGAATTATTACGGTCTCATTTTTTCACTTCAAGTAAGTTGAAGCTTTCAATAAACACGAAAATATTGAAATGAAAAACAAATTATTGAATGCAAATAAACTTAAAGCATGTATTTTGTCTTGATTAGCTGAGAATGGCTGATTTAGGAGGAATCCTTTTGCTGAAGATTGTTTGGTTTTCCAATTGTGCATTTTGGAACATAATCACATTTTCTGCCACTACAGCGGCCTTTCATTCTATTGTTCATCACCGTGACGAGCTTCAATGGGTTATAAAAATAAAGTTTTAGGAAATAGTTGTAATATCATTCATCAAAATCGACTTCTACTTGATTACATAAATAACTATTATCAACTAAAATTTTATTTACAAACAATTTCTATATCAGTTTACTGCCTAGGGGCCTCCACAAAAGAAGGGCTCTCATAATAGAGACGAAAAAAAAATCTTTCAAATTTCGACAAGTGAACACTTGTAACATTACATTACATAGTGTTTTTGATTCAATTCCGAAAGCTCACCATCCGTGGACAACGTTTCGCAGTTACGTACTCATCAGCACCGCTTTATGAGGTCTCTCGTAACTGAAATGACACTCTGAATAGTTACCTAAGGCAAAGACAGTATCAATGAAAAGTAACTTGTGATGTCTACAGTCACTAGTTTAAAACTTAATTTTAAACGACCCATGGAATTCAAAAGTAGATGTTCATCTACGACATTGACAGGTATCTGGCCTCATAAAGCCATGCTGATGAGTAGGTACCTACGAAACAGCGCTGTCCACGGATAATGAGCTCTCGGAATTGAATCGAAAACATTCTATCCACTTTAGATTCTGTTTGCGTTCCTCTTAACGCGCGAGAAACTTGATTGAGTTTTGGGTTGGTCAGAACAACGCATTGTTGGGTACGACATTGACAGGTCAATGTCGTAGATGACACTGTAGATGACACACGTCACTTTTCATTTACCTCATTTACTCTAATAACAAAATAAAAATGTTATTCACCTACGAACTTGGCCATTGTTTTTATTTCTTGTCATTGGTGTTTGCCTCCGCCTATGTCTTTCTTTCCCTTTGAAGTACGCTTCCTATAATTCCATCCTATGTTTGTCTTGTTCTTCATCTTTTTCTCATCTTTTGTATCTTTGACTGCCATACTATTTTAACTGGTCTTGTATCCTTTGTGGATGACCCCACCATCTTAGTTGTTTTTTTTCAATGATTATATTCAAATATGTTTGTCAAATGCTATAAGAATCTATTTCGTTTTTGAAAAACTCGACCTATTAAAATTGTTCATTTTATTTGGAAAATAAAGGCAAATGATTGTTTTGAAATGTCATAATTCATGCAAAATGTATCATAAACTCTCCGATCTTGCACTGAATTGACATTTTTAATTTCGCTAAACTACCTAAAAATAAAGACAGTAACGAAACTTCTTTCACCTCGGTATATAAATTACTATTTTTGAATGATTGGTTGTGAATCAATAACATGCAGGAACGTATTTTCATAGTAATTGGTCACACCGACATAACTCCAACCTATTTTAGGTATACCGGGTGGCTACGGAAGTATTGCCTACGGAATATCTCAGTTATTGTATGAAGTAGGTTTGTGAAATTTGGGGCGTCGATATAATGACATAAGAGCTAGAATTTGAGCATATTGACATGTCGAAGTTAACTTCCGTTCTGACCGGAAGTAACATCAACTTTCTTATTTTAGAAGAAAACCCTATTTTTTTTCGCTTTATTCAGCATTCAATTCCCTTTCTAATGACATATCACAAGTTGGTATCTAACCAGAAAATAGATCAGAGAAAAATTATTATTGAAATTCACCGAGTAGGCCGTGGAAGCAAAATGAAAGCCAAAAATTGAAAAGTTGGCTATGGAAACCATACGTCACTTGATAATAGTTGCTACTACTGTGATATTTTATTTTCATTCGTCGGCGTTATAAAAAGCCGCCAAAAAAGATATTGGAAAAATTGGGAAAAAAACAATACTCTGTAGGTCCATAACTTAAATAGGAACATACAACTTTTTCTTGCCTGTACTATTCAGCATAACCATTCCTTTCTAATGATATAATAGAAATGAATTTTTTGAAATGAATTACCAAAAATCCAATTATTATTATTCAAATAACAAAAAAACATATTTATCGACAAAAAAAAAATTCAAATTGATAGGATTGAAGATAAAATAAATTCAAAACAAATGTTCGAAATGCATTCCCTCAGCGTCAATACATTTATTGACTCTGGTGATATTTTCATGTAAAACGTTTCTCAACATTTGGGGCGTGATATCTTGGAAAGCTCTACGAATTTTTACTTCTAGCTCATGTAGAGTTGTAGGCTGTGTGGAATACATCCTATTTTTAAGATGCCCCCATAGAAAAAAGTCGCACGGAGTAAGATCAGGTGACCTTGGTGGCCACCTGACTGGACCATGGGTTGTTATAAGTCTCTCTTGAAAGCGATTTTGAAGATAATTTCTCGCTATTCTTGAATTATGCGGAGGGGCGCCATCTTGCTGGAAGTACATTCTCTCAGTTATTTCCGCTGGTAGGTTGTTAATGAATTCCGAAATTTCATTCGTTAAAAAATTAAAGTATCTCTCTCCGGTTAGTTGGCCTTGAAAAAGAATGGGGCCAACAATATGAGTTCCAACTATTCCTGCCCAAACATTCACACCAAATCTCTCCTGGAAGCCACCTTGTCGAAACCGGTGCTCGTTTTCTATCGCCCAGTACCTGAAACAAAAGACCGTTCACACTTTTAGCACTTTACACTTCGACTATCGACAATAATCCAAATAAAGTACAGTACCTACCTTGTATTATTCCTGTTAAATAATCCATTGTTGGTAAATCTTGACTCGTCCGTAAACAAGATATAATAGTTAAATAGGTGATTCTCAGCATTTTGTCGAAGAAACCAATTACAATAATCCAGGCGCCTTTCACCGTCATTTTCATACAAATGTTGATGTAACTGATACTTGAAGGATTTAAATCGATGTTTTTTCAAAATTTTCCTAGCAGAGTCCTTACTTATAGCTAATTCGGCGCCAATCTGCCTTGAGGAAAATGTGCTATCATATTGTACTAAAGCTAATACATTAATTTCAGTTTCCTCATTAATAACAAATGCTTCTTGGTCTTCGTGAACATCAGGCTCAGTTCTTAATTTATCTTCAAGCCACTGGAAATACCTTCTTGACGGTTGCTGCCTCCCTGGATATCGCTCTAAATACAATCGTTCAGCAGCATAAGAATTTTTTAAACATTCACCATAAATGAGAAGCATGTCAATTTGTTCGGTTCGTGAATAACGGGGCATTTTTTGAATATTCCACTACCTGATTTCGATTTCCAAACCCTTTTAAAATGGCAGAATCAAAAACACTACTTCTTGGATAATATGGATAGCAGCGTTCGTGAGAGCTCTCGTTTCTTTTTTGTTTCATTCCAAAATACATCTCAATCAGCCTACTTGGTAATATTTTGGTTCGAATGATTATTGCAATGGAATGATTATTCTGAATAGCACAAACATCGTCCATAGGTAGATATTAGAATATCTATGGACGATGGCACAGACCAAGTACGTTTATGTTCCTATTTAACCTAGAACCTACAGGATATAATTTATCATTCCACATTATTTTTAATGTTATTTTTGCGTATGGCGATAATCTGCTTTGTTATTTGAAGAATAATAATTGGATTTTTTGGTATTTCATTTCAAAAAATTACTTTCTATTATATCATTAGAAAGGAATGGTTATGCTGAATAGTACAGGCAAGAAAAAGTTGTATGTTCCTATTTAAGTTATGGACCTACAGAGTATTGTTTTTTTCCCAATTTTTCCAATATTTTTTTGGCGGCTTTTTATAACGCCGATGAATGAAAATAAAATATCACAGTAGTAGCAACTGTTATCAATTGACGTATGGTTTCCATAGCCAAATTTTCAATTTTTGGCTTTCATTTTGCTTCCACGGCCTACTCGGTGAATTTCAATAATAATTTTTTTCTGATCTAGTTTCTGGTTAGATACCAACTTGTGATATGTTATTAGAAAGGGAATTGAATGCTGAATAAAGCAAAAAGAAAAAAAAATAGGGTTTCCATTTAAAATAAGAAAGTTGATGTTACTTCCGG
Organism: Chrysolina americana; assembly: GCA_958502065.1. NCBI lineage: Eukaryota > Metazoa > Arthropoda > Insecta > Coleoptera > Chrysomelidae > Chrysolina > Chrysolina americana. The sequence goes on from OY293412.1 coordinate 7,316,083, forward strand.
TCAGACCGGAAGTTAACTTCGACATGTCAATATGCTCAAATTCTAGCTCTTATGTCATTATATCGACGCTCCAAATTTCACAAACCTACTTCATACAATAACTGAGATATTCCGTAGGCAATACTTCCGTAGCCACCCGGTATGTTGGACATTAAATCGCCGCCATGCGACTTTTGAAAATGAAAATAAACATCACTCAACTGATTCGCATATCAATATCCAAGCGCCCAAGGGTTGACAACATGTCTACAACCTCGATTCATTCAAAACATCTGTTGCAAGCGGCGATATTGATTTAATATACGTAATAACTTTATTTGTACAAATAAAATTACTCCGCATGAATAATACATATATTTTGGCATTTGATATACATGAAAGCCATGCAAATTTATATCGAGAGAAAGACAAACAAGAAAATCCGCATATCCTGCAGACCTACATGTAGGTCGAATGATACCTATGTGTATAAGCGGGGCAATATTTATTTCCTTACTATTTCCGGAAACGACTGAAGCCGCTTGAAGTTCCAGCAAAGTAAATTGTTACTGGCAGAATTTTATTGGTTATTGCTTTTTGAGATCCACTTTACATTTCAAATGTTGAATGTTTTTCTCCAGTGGCGCACACCAGTGATAATCTCTTTTTGTGATCGTTTAACAGGATGTAAAAATATTTTTATTTACACCGGAATTGACGAACACTCGTGTTGTTGATGAAAACTCTATACGCTATACCCGCACGTAATTTAGTTTTGGATATATAATTTTCCCGTACTAGTGAGGGATAAGTAGTAGAAGCAATAAATTCCCGGACGTCAACATAGGTTGTTTTGACGGCCTAGGTTCTGAGGACCTGAAACATGAATTAGCTCTCGAAGAATATTTCTGACGATATTGAGCATTCAAATTATTATTACTATTAGCATGGTTATATCAGCTATAACAATAATGGGCTCTTTAAAGAAAAAACACAAAAAGGAATATGAGCAATTCACTGACATGACACAAGATTTGTTAATAGCAAATAACTACTCAGTTATCAAACCTGAAAAAATAAATTACGCGAGGGATTTTCCTATTATCTCCAACCAAAACTGTATAAACCTACCACAGGAATTTGAATTATTAATACTGCTATTACCGTTGAAAAAAGAACTGAAGAATGTTTGACTACCACTAACGACTACCACCAATAACTATAAAATTATCAATAGTAATATCCTTAGGACAATCGAATGCTCTTTCCTTGGTAACAGCCCCAAGCCGAAGGCCGAGAGCTTGAGAAATTTGTCATAAAATTATGAGGCCTTTTTTTAATGTCCGAGGAATATTCGGCGAATTTTTTTTTGACAAAAACATAAATATTCCCCAAATATATTTGTGACTGTAGGTTGTATTTCCGGGAATTTTTTCATTGATTAGCGCATTTTTACTTTGAACATTCGCATTGTCAAAATGAAGTTGTCAAATTCAATCGTGTGTCATAGTGATTGATAATTGCACTGAATGCAATTATCAGTAGTAAAATCCCGACAAAATGCAGAATTTTACAAAAAATACTTTCGCCTTGCTGGCACGAAAACTAGCTCTCGTGGTGTTTTGTACAGCAACACAGTTTGAGCGACTGGCAAGGTGAAAGTATTTTGGAAATTCAGCATTTTGAATGGATATTCGATCAGAAAATTTCACGATTACATTATATTATGGACTAAATGCGTATTGCAAGAACGGTTTATCTTGTGTAATCAATGTCAGTTGGAGAGTTGAACCGTCAAACTGACGTTTCTAAATGTACCGTGATTGTCGTACCTATGGAACAGTGGCGGATCCAAGTTACTGTTTAGGGGAGGGGGTAATGGATATAAAAATTCTCATATAACAAAAGTAAAATATGAGTATATTTTCAATAGACATAGATAATAATAAAAACAAATAATATTGTTAGTATGCCACAAAAATGAAATCAAAATATATTTCCAGTCAATAATATCTGTTCAATATGAAAATAACTGAAAAAATTATTATTTTTTCGGTCATCATACTAATGATAAATGAAACAAATAACATACTGTATATGTCAAAATAAAAAAAAATCACATTTCTAAAGGTATATATTCACGGTGTAGTCTAACCCCTTGCACTCCCGTCAATGATAAATGTAGGATACCATTTTAAAACGAATTACCGTGGTGAAAAATTCGAACAAAAAATCTGAAAAAATTGAATTTGGTTTTTAAAATTCGCCGAAATGTTGAGAACCGCCGTTCGCCTAACCACAGCTCACTAGATTAGAGCTGTAAGAAGCCAATGTTGACTAACGGCTCTGATACAGGCAACTGAGGTTCGGCAGACAGCGGTTCCTAACATTTCGGCGAATTTAAAATTTCAAATTTTATATTTTTCCAGATTTTTTTTCGAATTTTCGGACTAATGTAATTCGCTTTAAAATGGTTATCTACACCCGTCATTTACAGGAGTGTTAGAAGTTAAATTACACCCTGCATATAATGAAAATAACGTATCACAAAAATAAGTTATAACTGTACTCATAACATAATAAAAATAAAAATGGTAAAAACAAGAAAATAAAATTCTACATATCACAAACATTAAAAAAAACAGTCTTCATGTCTGTAATGATCAAAACAGATTGAATACATATAAGGTTGATTAAAATGTTTGGTAGTTCCATATCTCACGATCAGAAATATTATGAAAATCTATTTTATATTACAAATTCCAGTTTTCTTTCCTTCACCTTTCCGAATTTATCTATGACGTTTTCGACATTGACATTGATATCTCTGTGGATATGTAATAGAGCAAGTCCAGATAACCTCTCTTGAGACATGGTAGACCTCAACCATGACTTCAGTCTTTTCAAGCTGGAAAAACTTCGTTCTGCTGATGCGACTGTAACTGGAATTGTACAGAGTATCTGTAGAAGCATATTGATAGTGGGATAAATTTCTTTACTGCACTCTTTAAGAGCTGAGAGAGCACAATCGGGAATTTTTGTTGATTTTCTGACCAAAATATTAATTCCGATTTGAGATTCATCGACAGTATATCGATATCATTCATAGGATTCAGTTTCATCATATAATCTAAGATACTATTCACAGTCATTTAGCAGATCACTTTGAGTCTTTTTTGAAATGATACTAGCACATTCAATTCAAAAACGTTCAATATTTCTTCTGTGAATTTATCATTTAGATCTTCGATAATGCTGTCTAATAATGGAATAAAAATGTTCACTCTATAATATGCCTCTGCGCTTTCTGCTTTGGCATTTGGACGATTTGTTTGTCTGGCAGTAATACGCGATTATTTCATTTCGGTCCCCAAAATGAGCATCATTTTGGTAGTGTCGCGACTAGGCTTGAGGGGGGTAATTACCCCCTTTACCCCCCTTGGATCCGCCACTGCTATGGGAATGTATACACAAGCTAGAAGCGAAACACCGTTTTGAAAATACCACGGGCTGGAGGAAGTGTTTTCAAAAAGTCCTGATCTCATTGGTTCGAAATGAGAAAATTATGGCATTTGATTGGTTTATATAATATGAGGGAAATTGTCAGTGTAATGTTACATGATTGGGTTAAAATGTTTCATATGATACAAAATGACAAAATTTTAATGGTTATTAGAACTGCCAAAAATGTTTCATGGAAACACACTACTGTATATGTATTAGTTATTAAGTGTTGTTAATAAACTAGTCTATTATGAGAATTCATGAAATTATTTGCTTTCATTTGTATACAGGTATGTGTGAATGTATGATTTGTATTTATATTGAACCAAAAATTGTATGTTAATATGCAGGGATATGTATGTAGCTGCATTAATAGACTTAAAATAAGCTTCTTATAATACTGAATTAACACCATCTTCAAGCACAAACTTGATTTTTTGTATGGTCACATATTAATTTTTCATTTTATCATATTTTATCTATATTGTATAAGAATGATTATTTTTTAAATAAATTTGACTGTGGGCGATTGTTTCAACTTATAATCTGAAATAATGCATGGCATCATTGCCCCTTTCATATATTCATATGACTAATGAGATATTTTTGATGTTCCAGTACCAAAATTAGAATAACGTTTCGAACAGAATCACATTTGGTGTCTGGTCCTACGAAAAAAGAGCATGCAGGTGGCGGCTGTTGTTTTCATTCAACTACTCGTATTTTGAATGTCACGGTTGCACATGTTCATGTAGTCAACGAAACATGACACATTTTTCATATGCACTTTGTTTTCTCATACTTTTTCTACGTCTGAGTTTCGGCATTGAGATAGGTAGAGATGGCAATTCTGTAGTTAAACTTTTTTTTTCAATGAAGACTCGTTATGCTGTGACAAATATGCGTTAGCATTTCATATGTCTCACACAGTTACAGATTATAAATCAGAAGCTGCCGCTGCTATTTATACTGATGACACAGGAAACAAGTAGCAGCCCGCAGTATTTTTACTTGAAAAGATGAAAGTTACTAAAGGCTCCTAATCAATAAAGGCGCTTTTTTGAACCTGAAAACAACGTTTTTTATTACCATTTATCCGAAAATAACCCCAACTCCTTTATTACTGATGTCCCCTGGTATGTCTTTTATCTAGCTGAAAATAATAATAATGAGTTTTTAACTCATGGCTTGATGTGGAGCAACAGATTCCGGATTGGTATAGCGAGGGACAAACCCTGCTAATCCCCAAAAATGGAGATATGTCTGATCCGAAGAACTACAGACTGACAACGTGCTTGAATGTATGTTATAAGATGTTTACCCACACCTTTTAAATGCAAATACTCTCCGCAGTTGACCCGGGTATGAACGGATATATAAGCAAAGAGGGTCAAAGAAGAGTCGCTGGCTGCATGGAGAACCTGCTGATCGATAGATGCATCACGCAGGACTCCGTGCAGTATAAGCGTAATCTTTCAATAGCCTGAATTGATTGTCGCAAGGCATTCAATACACCATCGCATGAGCTCATCATGCATTTGCTTAGGAGCCTTGCGGTAGGTACCCGATTAAATAGTGAGATGCATTGAACAGCTGCTGTCGCTCTGGAGGACTCGCTTCACCGTAACATCTGGTTAAGTCAGAGTCCAAACAGATCAGGGGCGTGTTTCAGGGAGACTCCCTCAGCCCTCTTCTTTTCTGCCATTCCCTATTTCCATTGTCCGTTGCACTGCAGAAAACCCGCGGATACAACTTCGGCACCCCCAGCAACCGGAGGCATAAGGTCACCCATCTGTTTTACATGGATTACATTCGGTTAAATTCTGATCATAGGGTTACTCAATGGATTGATGGATACGCTGCTCTCGAACCTGAAAATCATACCGGCTTGCCGTGATGCGGCAGAAAACTTAGCTGAAAGAATGCAGAAGGTCGTAATTCTTGGTTCACCCCGCTAACTAAGGGTACATGATTCTCGGACCCAGTAATCACTCACCCCACGGACGTGGGGTAGTGTTTACTGGGGTTATTGGCACACAAGCGCCTTCCGGAGACAGGGCCTGACTGGAACATTCTCTATTAAAAAAATAGTCTTAATGCATTTTTTACAAAATGAAAATTAATCAAAATATAAATGTCGACAGTATGACAGGGTGGAATTCAGTCAAGTATTCGGGGATATCGGAAACTGTGATTTAACTTGAAATTCTCTTTTCAACCATGTAGCACAAATAGGTATTTGGGTTTTCAAATAGCTGTTGAATTGTTTTTATTGAAAAAACTCCGAGTTGGCTGTTTCTTCAGTACGTATGGTATAATCGGATAGGTAAACGAGTATTTGGAATCTTTGTGGTTAATACAAATCAAGAAACCAAAACCACCCGAACACCGAAACAAAAAAAGTCAATTTCACTCATCGCGCGATTTGCGAATAAATTTAGCATGCATACTTTGGAACCAAACCTTACTAATCTTTTCTATTCTACCCAGAACAGGATGAAGTATGGATGGGATAGGATAGGGTAGAATTGATACGATTAGTAAACTTTAGCCCCTGAAAATGCAAACTTAGTTGGCAAAACGCGCGTGATATTGGCGTAGTTTCAATGTCTGAGTGGTCTATATTTCTTGAATATGGTGTAATATTCGATGTGGAGGGTGGTGGAAATGAAAAGAATAAACAGCAAGCCAATAACCACAGAAGAATTTATCAATCACATATCACACGACAAACACAAGATATCAACAAGATAACATCCAAGAAACAATTCAGTCCAGTAAATGACTTGATTCACCTTCCATGGGCAAAAAATAATTTTCCTGAGACTAGGCATATTTCTTTGCGTAGAAAGATAATAAGAAATATTTCGTCTGTTGCAAGATAATAAACTTTCCTCAGCGTTGGAAATGAAAATTGAATATTTTATCAGGTTAGGGAATAAAAGTGACGTGTTACGGCTCCCTGCAGTTTGGATTTTAACATTTCTTATCGGATGAGTCGAAGTAGAATCTATGTCCTTGCTCCACTATAATCATATTTCATAATGTAAACACTCTCCTAACTTTCTACATTCGTTTCCTAACTGGGAAACACCAACAAACTGCATGAAACACGTTTTCAATATCTGAATAGTCAATTTGTTGCCGAATGAAACTTTCGGGCGAAAACTTTCAGTTTGTTTGTTCCCTTTGTTTGCCAGCCATATACGGTTATTCGGTTGTCGAAACTACAAGTTATGCCAACTGGAGTGAATTCAGGCCGATTTCCCTCGATTCATTCATTCCCTTGCTTGCATAATTCCCTCTAATCCCTTAACGTTCTTTGTGGCAATTCCACATCTTTTATTCCGACACCACCAATCAGTCTGGCAGTAAATTTTGTTCTGTTTACCTCAACTATTTAATTTGTGAAATGATCCTTGACTCCCTTGGGGTGTACCCTTTAATTGCATTGAGACATGATCCTGTTAGCCAGCGGCAGGACCGGTTTCAGAAAGGTTTATGTTGGGTGCGATTCTTTTCAACATTATGGAGATGAAACTCAAAATTACTGGAAGTTTTCACAACTTTTGCTGATAGATTTGTTCGGTTGAGTTGTAGGTAAGGTTCAACTGATGATTGATCAAAAACAAATACTGATAGGTAACTATTAAACCAAACATGGCATGGATTGACTTGTCTAGTTCAGATGGGAGGGTGTCAGGTTGCAGAAGACAAAATCGAAGAAAATATTTCAGTCCATAAGTGGGTTCCATATTGAATTACACTCATAGAAATGTTCAAAACTTCGAAAACACTTCTTGAGTTTACGAAATATAGGGATCTTTTGAAACAATTTGTGACGTCAGGCACAATAAATGTCATCGCTATCTGACATAATTGCGTACGATGCAATTTATGCAAACATTTACCAAATAGAGTAAATGCCCCGGATCTGTATCATAATCGCATTTCGAACTAGCTTTCCTTTATTTTCCATCGGTTGGTTTACAGTTCACGTGCTTCGCATCTGTCTATGGGGTGTCCACTTCGGTGCGTATGGTGCGTGGTGCGTTCCGTGAGTAGAATGACACGTGAGGACAAAGCAATCACTGTTCCGCAGTGGATATGCGGTAGGGGTATACAAGTGAAGGAATTAACTATCATTTCAACGGCATTCCCGTCTCCCAGTTTCATTAAAATAGTGTCTCAGTAAATCGTAAAACCGATTAAATTAAGCTCATTCAAGTCGTAAGTGTGAGAATGTATCGGTCTAATACCGGTATATTTTCTAATTATTTCCTGATAATTTTTTTTTTTCCGTTTTCATCACCAAGTAATTCAAATATTAAGAATGTGTTTTGGTATTCGGTATAACTCTTCTTTTCTGCAATATTATAAATAGGGAATGTGTTGTCATTGAAAAGTTCTTCTGACAATACTTTCCTATTTCTTGACAACATTTCTGAAATCGGTTTTATTATAACATCGCCGCAAATTGAAAGCCTGTGGGCACCTCTTTGACAGCAATTTAACCTTCGGTGACAAGTTCACTGAAAAACTATTTCAGTTTTCTACAGTGTGACCCATTTAAGATGGAAGCACCCTTATAAAACTTACATTTTTCAACCGATTGGAATGATTTTTTTTTGTTAGGTAAATATTCAAAAAGTCTATTAGGACACCAAATATCATGAATAAATCTCAATTTCCAGGGCCAACTAATCTAATTTTTCAAAGTCAAAAATCTAAAAAAATTACTAGCGATTTTTTTAAAAAAAATCTGACTACACCACTGGATTCGCGACATTTTCAAATGATTTACTTGTAAATTACGTTGGAATGCGTCAATCAATAAAAAAGTTATAAAGGAATGAAATTTTAAAAATATGCCGTTTAATCAATCCACCAATTCATGTTCAGGAATTTTATGAAAATTCTGTATACTCCACTGGATTCAGGATGTCTTTAAATATTACTGATCACAGTTTCATCGAAATCTGTTCGGTAATAAAAAAGTTATAAAGGAATAAAATTTGAAAAATATGTTGTTCAATGGAATTTTTGCAACGTTCTTACTACACCACTGGATTAGGGGCAATATTCAACAAAATATTATTCAAATAAAATTCATGAAACGTTTATGGGAGAATCAATTTCCTTTCATATGTATGTCGAACCATATCAGTCAATCAGTTTATCACAACAAACTTTAGTGTCAATAATTTCAAATGAATCTACAAAAAAATAACTGTAAGTACATTTTTCTAATTGCTACAAACTAGCGGAAAACAATCTTTTATTCACAATCAATGTAAAAATAGAAACCAAGAAGATACCGAATTGAAAAATAAATGAGTGCAATTCATATTCTGGTGGCCTCCACCAAACTTCCATTCAATTCAATGCATTTATCATATCGCTTACGAATATTTTTTAAAGTATTCCGTAATTGTTGTGGAGTAATTGCATCGCAAGCTTGCTGAATTCTGGTGCACAGTTCCACTCGATTCCTTGGTCGTGATTTGTAAACCTTTTGTGTAACATAACCCCAAAGGAAAAAATCGAGTGAAGTAAGGTCAGGCGATCTTGGTGGCCATCCAATTAATGTACCCCCCTTCCTATCCAACGATTAGGGTAATTTTGATTCAGCCAATTCTTCACAATTCCCGCATTATGTATGGAACAGCCATCTAACTGAAAATATAAATTTCTTGTTTCTGCAAGGGGAAGTTCATCTATTGCGTCCGAAAATTCATTCCTTAAAAATTGTAGGAAAATTGCGCCATTCATGTTGCCGTCGAAAAAGAATGGTCCAATTATCCTTTCATTCAGTATTCCACACCAAACGTTCACTTTTTCTGAATACTGCCTTTTACAGTTTATCACCCAGTTAGGATTTTCAGTGGCCCAATAGCGAATATTTTGTGATGAAACCACTCCATTTGTTGTGAAACTAGCTTCATCACTAAATAAAATTTTCTTTAAAAATTGCCTGTCATTAAGATACTCGCCCTGGGCCCATAAGCAGAATTCCAATCGTTTTTCTTGATCACCTAGTTCCAGAGTATGTAAAAACTTTGGTTTAAATGGCCTCAATTTATTTTTCTTCAGACATCGCCTAATATTCTCCCTAGGTAAGTTTAAATCTAAGCTGGCAACCCTCAAACTACTATTTGGATTATTTCTGAAGTAATCTAATATAGTCTGGTTATTTTCGTTCCTTCTTCGTATATTGTTCTTTAAAATATATGTGGTTACTGCTCCAGTCCGATTGAATACTTGGTTTATTTTATGTACCGTGCTGTTATTTATGGCTGGACGATTTGGGTGTCTTTCATTGAATATTCTAGTTACTTCTCTTTCACTCCGGTAATCATCACCGGAAAGACGTATAATTTCGATTTTTTCTTGAATTGACAATTGAGCCATTATCTGTTTTTATTTTGGAACACAAATTATTCAGTTCACTAATGGTGCGTAACAAAATGACAATTCATGCGCAAATAAATAGATGAGAAACTGTGAGTCACAGCTAACTTGTTTATTTCATTAATGCATTCTGAATAACAGGCAGTTAAAATTGCAACTCTCATTTTTTGCTATTCAACATGAGGGAAAAATTACAGCTGATGTTACCTACTGGAATGATAATAATTATTATCCATTGCATATTTTTTTCGTCATAATTTCTATTGGGAGTACATTAGACTTGTCTTATATTGTTGAAATTGTTTTCATGAAGATTAACCAGGAGTTCTCTCCTGATTGTACTTGTTTATGTATCCACTCCACTTCGAGAAATACCTATAGACTATTTTTACCATCATGATTTTCAGATGTTATAATTGTACGACATTGCAATAATCACCCCAATAATTTTTTCAATAATCAACAGTGGTGTAGTAAGAACGTTGTTAAAATTTCATTTTACAACATATTTTTCAAATTTCATTCCCTTATAACTTTTTTATTACTGAACAGATTTCGATGAAACTGTGACCAGTGATATTTCAAGATATTCTGAATCCAGTGGTGTATTCAGAATTTTCATAAAATTCATGAATTCGAATTGGTGGATTGATTAAACGTCATATTTTTCAAATTTCATTCCTTTATAACTTTTTTATTGATTGACGCATTCCAACGTAATTTACATGTAAATCATTTGAAAATGTCGCGAATCCAGTGGTGTAGTCAGATTTTTTCTAAAAAAATCGCTGGTAATTTTTTTAGATTTTTGACCTTGAAAAATAAGATTAGTTGGCCCTGGAAATTGAGATTTATTCATGATATTTGGTGTCCTTATAGACTTTTTGAATATCTACCTAACCAAAAAAAAATCATTCCAATCGGTTGAAAAATGTAAGTTTTATAAGGGTGCTTCCATCTTAAATGGGTCACACTGTATATGCTTGGTACGACGATGATATTCAAGATTCTAATTAGTCTGATGGCTATTCTACGATGGCTCCGAAGGGACATAGTAGTTTTTTTTTTCTATCTCATAATTATGAGTTATTTATTTCATTATAATGACTTACGGTATCTCATAATAATGAGATAATTTAACTCATTATAATGACTTGAGCCTTCTCATAATTATGAGATACCATAAGTCATTATAATGAATTAGTTATCTCATTATAACGAGATACCGTACGTCATAATAATGAGATATCAGAAAATTCGGATAAAAATATTTTTGCAGTGCTGCGTTGCCATAGTTATTGTGCACTTTTCTCGTATGTTTCAACATGTGATGTGTCGAAGTTTTAGTAACCAAAGTTTCAAAGACCTCTGATACTGATGAGTATAATAATTAGATCCTATGTTTCAAGAGGAAGGTATCAATATATACCTACCGATAAATGTATATATTAATGAAAGAAAATATAGATAGACAGAGGCATGACTTATTAGTATAGATAATGGAAGTTGAGCATCTAATTTAATGTTATTTTTCTGGATATAATTTAAAAATTCCTAAATAATGGCTTAACTTTTACATCTCAGACTCAAAGATCAGACTTATTGCATGTTTGGTAGAAAAAGTTATGATCTGAATAAAAACCAAACAAGATCAAATGAAATATTATGAAAATTTGTATATAACAATTTGAAACACCAGGATAATAACTGGGTTAGGTAGCTTTTCGATTAAAAAAATTAAGTTATTATTTTTTAAACAATCGACCCCATAGTTCCAATATTTGAAAGAACAGTTCAATAGTTTATGGTTCTTCTCTAAAAAACAAATCCATTTGAAGTGAGGCAATAAAATATTCTGAAAAACTCAATTAAATCCAGGCATTGAATATCGGTAATAATAATTCAATCGAACCAAAGAAGCCTACAAGCTTCTTTCCTGCTTACAAATACTATAGAAATAGGAAAATCAGCACCTGTTGACAGCTCTGCAAAGTGTCAACTCATTATTATGACCTACCGTATCTCATAATAATGACATAATTTAACTCATTATAATGGCTTAAGTTATTTCGTTATAATGAGATAGCTTAAGTCATAATAATGAGTTAACGATCTCATAATAATGATATAATTTAAGTCATTATAATGACTGAAGTTATCTCATTATAATGAGATAACTTAAGTCATAATAATGAGTTAACTATCTCATTATAATGAGATAACTAACTCATAATTATGAGATAAAAAAAATCTATCATGTCCCTTCAGAGTCATCGTACTATTCCATTGCCAATTTGATTGCCAATTTGATGTTCTAGAATATGTTTCAAAGTAACACAATGATCCTTAAAACAATATTATAAAAATAAGACTTACCGCCAATTTATTAAAGAATAATCTGCTGTCGACATCCCAATATAGTTTAAGAAAAAAAATCAACCAATGATGCAATCTACTTCTTGACAAGAAACATCTATTTAAACACACCAGAAGATATGGGTCTGAGAGGTTTAGTAGCAAAAAATCAATTTGAGAGTTTCTCAACAAGTAGAACACAAGAAGATGAATTTGAAAATCATGTGAGTAACGAGATCCATATTAAATGCTGTGTACCTCATGACACAGTGCTGGGGCCAGTGCGATACTGTAATTTATTACAAAAACAGTGACTGCTTTAATCTTGAATTAAACATTGAAAATGATCTTCGAAAACTGAAAGACTGGTTCGACAGCAGATTATATCTTATCCAATTTGCAGAACTTTTGTAATTTTTTCAAACATATTACAATGGAAAACTAAAACAAATGAGCCAAAACAGGGTTCCGTAACAATCACAAGGTTGCAAACTTAATGCACGTTTCAAAACATAATTACTAGGAGTATTTCTAGTTTGCAAAACTTTTGCTAGTTTCAGTGAAAAATTACACCAATAAATCGTTTTAAGCCATTTCAACAATGTTCCGTTCATAGCAGACTTCTACAAAATTTTATAGTTTGTTTTCATTGATACCCTAACACACCACAGAACTCTGATCTACTGGCCTATATTGGGTAGCTTTATTGAAATTTGAATATTGGTCGATTATCAAGACTTTCCCTAAACTTTAAACTTTTTACTCCAGATCTGCGATGTATTAAAAATGTTAGAATTATTGAAATTGCTGCGAATTCAAAACGACAGCAACAAATAGTTACATAGAAACCGGTATAATGTCTTCGCATAAACCACTTGATTTATTAGGATTGTTTTCATTTAGGAACAAGGTGTCTCAATCATTTGAAAGCAGACAAGTTATGCTTAGAAGATTTTATCTTTCGCTGTTTCCAAACCTGTTGTGAATAAATATCCCGGAAATAATTCATAATGTCTATATGTACAAATTCTTTGACTGACGATTAGCTAATGATTCACTCGTAATTTCATGATGTCAATATAATTATATTCGAATACAGTACAAATAAATGGAAGGATTTGAACGTGTGCGTGGGGTAGACTAAACATTTTCTTTCATCTTCAATTTCATTTCAGTTTTATATTATATTTATTTAATTTATGAGTGTTACAATTTACTATTGGCTAGACAAACGTGACATGTTTTTGAAGATAAGGCCCTATATACGCGACGTAAATAGACGAGGAAAGTGACCACAAATGTCAAAAACTGATTCTAAACAAACCTCTGTCAAATTTAAATCAGCTTTTCACATATTGATTACTTAATATTCAATAAGGTTTTTGGTAGAAGATTGTGTTATCGTGTTACATTTAAAATATTTGTGTTATCCAATAGTATATTGTACAACAAGTGAGATAAACGACATATTTCTCACGAGCGCAGAAGTTTGTCCACAAATTTTCGAAATGATCTGTCTTTCTGTTCTCCAGATACTTCTTATGTTCCATCCACTGTGAAACACCCGGTATAGTAACGACACAGAAAGACCACTGGATGCTTTGAAATTATATGGATAACATCAACATGTATGGAAAAGAGAAGTATTATTAGTTATTTTGGACTTATTTTTTTCAGACAAAGAAAATTTTTGAATACGATTTTACTGAAAACATTGAATACTATTTTCAAGACAACAGTCGTTTAAAAGCGATAACTTATCGGGACAAAAAACCACGTCAAGATGTATTGGAAGTATTTATTTTTAATGTATTTCAGACGATGTGAATCTACATTCACAGTTGTACAAAAAATGTTATTATTATTAATTTTATTGTTAAAAAAAACAAAATTTGTTGCATTCTGCAAATGAGTCAGAATAGCCGGTCCATAACACTCGTATATTTCAAAGTGAATGAAGATGACGGAGACGGCATTGGTGGCATCGTCATCGGTCAGTACATGGAAGAATTTTATTAGAGATGGTTTTTTTTCTGTTCTACGGGGTTCTCCAAATAACCTTCAGCAACAGCAGTTGACTTCCAGCCTCCAAGACGTTTTATGTTGGTTATACCTTCGCCTGAATTTGCTACAAACGTTGCCGAAGATCGTCTAAAATTGTGACCTGTGTAACGTTCTGGGTTAAGTAGGCCTAAGTAGGTAGCGATCTCTGATGGTATTTTACCAAATGTGTTCACGCCTATGCACTGAACAGATCATTTGCCTTGTTCATAATTGATAAAAAATCATTTAAATGTTCATATAATAACGTTAAGGTGACAAATTTTACTTTTCCGCACTAGAAAAAATAATAGTCGAACTTCGAACTCGATTTTACGTTTATCTCTTTCCCAACGGTATTTGTTATGAAAATCACTTCATATCGTCTTGGTATGAGATCTGTATTTTCCTACGCCTCTGTACACATCAATTTACGCAGCAATTATAAAATGGAATTAATAAGTAGGTGGATGCAATGACAGGCAATTTCATTCCGAGATCATAGCGGGGGCACACTTGACAGCCTTGATAAATACATACTCTTACGTTTCTTTGGATTCATTTCCGGCACATTTTTTATTAGGGAAAACTGGTTTTGTTGGATGCTGTACCTATATGAAATATAAACAAGGTATGTTCGTTAGAACTTATTTTTCATGAAGATATAATAATTATATTGAAAAAGAATGATTAATAAGGGCTTTAGATATTTGAAATACTTATTTATTGAAATAGGAAGTCCCAATTTACCATCATTGATAGTTATGAAGAGATATACATAGCGCATCATAATATCGTAATGAAAACATCCATTAAGTTTAAGAATTGAATATACATTTGAACGTTTTTTCAAAATTTTCTCAAACATATTCTCACAGTGGTCCTTCAATGATAAATTGTCATCAACTATGAAACCCAGGTATTTAAACTCACTCACTCATTCGATAATATCATTTTCAATTTTCAATTATAGATTGTCATAACAAATTTTTTGAAATTTGTGTTATTACACAGAATCATGACCTTGGTTTTTTTAACATTCAGTTTTAATTCATTAGTAGGTACCTTGTTATTTTCAATTCAATGACAACTATCGGTTCCATAACATGCGACAAGATTGAAGTAACTTTTAATTATAAAATTGCACAGCAATGGACCCAAACCGCTCTCCTGAGGTTCCCCTATCTCATATGTCAATTCATCAGAAACTGATTTGCCGAGTTGTTTTCTTTTTGAGAGATAACCTTCGAACCTCACCTCCAATTCCATAGTGTTTTAGTTTGCGTAATAGAATGCTCCTGTTGATAGTTTCAAAAGCTCTCTTGATATCTAAAAACATCAAGATAACAAATTTCAGTTGTAATGCTGTTTCACAAGAGTAATTTGTTCCAAAGCCTGACTGATTACCAATGAAAAACTTATTTTTATTGAAGAATTTAGAAAGGTGATGATTATAGACTCTATTTCAATGAATCTTTCATTTGGGGATATAGTGTATCAGTTGGTCTGAATTCTGCCTCGGTTGGCTCGAGAGTTTTTGGAACAGGAATAACTGAAACTCAACTTCAGTTTGTTGAGAAATATACCATGTTCAAGTGAGGAGTTTATTAGATTGGGTACTGCATACCCAGTTGTATAAAAAGTTTTCTACAAGAATTCAATACTGAGTACTTCATCGGAACTGTCTTTATTTTCAAGTGGAAATACAATGGATTTCAATTCGATTATGGTTATTTTCTCAAACTCACTAAAACTATTTTCAGTTGCAACATAGGCCTCAGAGGACCATTCAACAATGTTATCTATAGATTTCAAAATTTCGTTCACACTATCGGTAAAAACAGAGTAAAATTCATTGATGGCTTCCTATTCATTTTAAACTTGAGTACCTTACTGGCTGGTTTTCACCTTTGGTAATTTTTTAAGTTTTCCACATGTCCTTCCAATCATTTTTATTTCATTTATTTTATTCTCATAATAGTCAATTTTCTTCAGTTTTATGTTCACATCTACATTTCTTTTTGTTTTAAATAATTTCCACTGGCTACTTTTTTTTAAATTCTTGTAGGCTCTGCATTTTTCTTTTGTTTTGATTTTTTTTCCGTCAAACCATGAAACTTGGTTATTCCTAAAATGTATAGTAATGACGTTTCATCAATACTTGAAACAAATGGTAGGATGATATCAAAGACGATATAATGGCACAGACTATATTTTCCAGTTTGTCAACATATTTGTGATATGGATTCTGTATCTGGCTGGCGTATTCCATTTGCGATCTAACCATTGCTTTTACTAATTGAAAGTCTCTATAATGGAGTATAACAGATCGAAGAAGTCGGGTTGATATATTGGAAACAATTTCTGTGTGGGAAGAAAATATCAACTTCGCGTTTAAAGTTATTCCTAATATCCTAGCATTCATCAATCCTCGCAACAATGGTATCATTCAACATTTTATGGGCCGTGATGGTCATGATGGCAGAGCGCTTGTCTCTTAACCGAAGGGTCATGGGTTCGATTCCTAGCATGGTCATCGGTCTCGTGCATGGCATCACACGTTGAAAGGTAAGGGCTGCGTCTTCCCTAGCTCGGACAAGTCTTTCGAAGACTTTTGAGGGTTGTACTCTTAAGGGTGTGCAGCTGGTTGACGGAAATAACAATTTTAACAACAATAACAACAGTTTTAACAAAGAATCGTATAGAATAGGAAATTTGCGAATAAATGTCAATATTCGACTTTTATCAATATGCAGGGATACGTTATTAGAATCACACTCATATAACGAAATGCTGTTTGTGATATCACAAATTTATTTCTTTATTTATATTCTTGTCATTAGCGAAACAGATCGTATTTCATCGAATTGAATCACAAATGCGATTAACAAACATTAGGAACAGCAGCGGCTCCAAATTGGATCCCTGTACTTTTTCTCCTGCCTAGTCGACACTTCGGAAGGTTTTGAATTTTTGGAAAAATTCTGAATTGTTCCAGCTTTGATACCTTTTTTTGAACGTTTTTACAAGGATTTATAATCATGTTATAGTGCATCAGTGTCAGTTTTTTGCTAGTTTTATCTAAACCTTCAAGTACTTTTTTAGTTGTTAACCTATAGTGAAACTGAAATAAATATGTTTAAAAAATGTGAATCATTTTGAAAATAAAACTTACGTCATTTTTTAAATCAACACCACGACCTGCCTAAATATCAGCAAAACTAGAACAACTTAACATATTTTTATTCTCAACCAGGCTTTTTGATCGATAGTAGGGCACATTCCTAAGAGTGAACAACTATCCAGCCGCATCGAGAGCGGGAGAGGATATATACGAAGGTGCAACAAACTTACTCGAATTAATTTTTAGTGGTATGAGGAAGGCCCGAGACAGCTGAGTAATGAAGTTATAAATTGCTACTCGAGAAGTCGTAATCGGAGTGCATTAATGCATATATGTATATGCATGAGCGTATAATGTTAATGACGTGCCCTAGTTATTCACAGAGAGGTTCCTGTAAACGTTAAAGTAGCACGCTGAGCTTTCGTGTTACTTGTAAAATTATCGTTACATGTTAGTTACACAAGCGTAAGTGTTTGTAGCCGTATATTGGAATAATTACCAAGACTGATGGTTCTACAAAGCAGATCGAAACGACTGTAAACTGACCGTAGTTGTGTTTGTGGTGTGACGATATTAAAATGGTTTAAAAGAAACTCAAAGAAATATTCTCACAACACGGCTAATATGATTTAACAAGATTCGAAATCTTCCACATTTCTTTATCGTACTAAACCAAATTGAACGTACGTACGTTCTTGCTTGAATATTTTACTGTGAATCACAGAAGCACTTGTCATATGTCAACAGAGACTACATAACTGCATAAAGAAAAATTGAGTGTTTATCACGTACTCAAAGAAATAAGATAGGTCAATTCAATGAAAAGAATGTTCCGTTAACAATATCGTTAATTTTGTTGAATGAAACAATGTTAATGGTAAATTCAATGAAAAGGTGGTCGTCATAATAACTAATGAAAAAATTAACATCAACTTGAATCATAGGTGCAATATAATCAATTATTTTGTCTTCCAACTAAAAATTTATGAAATTTTGTCAAATCAAACTGAAAATTGTATTTCCCAAGTTTTCGACTATCACAGTGGTCTGCAAAAAAAATTTTTTTTTTCTCCTTCTTGCTTTCATGCATGAATTCATCATATTTTGTGCTCTAAACACGGAATCTGACATACAATTAAGTACCACACGTAGATTTCCAATATAATATTTATTTAATTAACAAACAATATTATTAAAATACCAATTATCATAACGAAATGAAAAAATATTACGGTCTAAGTTTTACAGTGAAAAATCCTAAATTATAGTCACAAAATGAATATATATCGGTCAGTTATCTCATTATATGGTGAGAAAATTTGTTATTTTGTGGTTTTTTTTCTTTTCATCGTTTCTATTGGTGTTTCTCGGCGAATTGACCAACAGAAATCAGCAAGCATTGCTGCTGACCATTTCCCACTGTAGCGTTTTTCAATCTGCATTATATCCTGATGAAACCTTTCACCATGCTCATCTGATACGGCTCCCAGATTTTCAGGAAAGAAATCTAAATGAGAGTCCAAAAAATGAATCTTGAGTGACATATTGCATCCTAAAGCTTTATAAGCAGAAAGAAGCTTCCGAATGATTTGTCGGTAATTCTCACTTTTTGTATTCCCAAGAAAATTATGACAAACTTCTTTAAAAGCCACCCAAGCTTTTTTTTCTGCTTCGCTCAACTTCGAATCAAAAGCTTCATCTTTCATTAGCTCACGTATCTGCGGACCTACAAAAATTCCTTCCTTCAATTTTGCGTCACTGATTCGAGGAAATTTTGTTTTAAGATATTGAAAACCTGCACCATCTTTATTCATAGCTTTCACAAAGTTTTTCATGAGTCCCAACTTTATATGAAGTGGTGGCAGAAAAATTTTCTCACTTGGCACTAAAGGTTTCTGAGACACATTTTTAAGCCCAGGAGTTAAACTTTTTCTTAGTGGCCAAGTTTTTATTTTGTAATGTTTTTCTCTTGCGCGACTGTCCCACTCACAAAGAAAACAGCAAAACTTTGTGTATCCTCCTTGTAATCCAGAGAGTATAGCGACGACTTTCAAATAAGCACAAATATTCCATAAGTATTGGGAATATTCAATTTTTTCGAGTAATACCTCTAGGTTTACATAATTTTCCTTCATGTTTGTAGCATGTGCAACGGGCACAGATGGGTATTTATTACCATTATGGAGTAGAACGGCTTTTAAGCTTATTTTTGAAGCATCAATAAAAAGTCTCCATTCACTAGAATCTTCTGGAAAACTCAGTTCTTGAAGAAGCCCTGCAGCATCATTACAATATACCAAATCATCTTCTTTGGAAAAATAACTCGTAAAATCTTCTTGCCTCGTACGAAAATATGAAACTCTGGTACTTTTATCCAATAGATTCCACTGTTTTAATCTTGATCCAAGTAATTGCGCCTTAGATTTTGAAAGTCCCAAGTCTCTAACAAGATCATTTAAGTCACCTTGCTTAAGTAAATGAGGTTCTTTAGATGGACTGGAAGATCCAGACGAAGTGTATGAAGATGAAGATGTACCGGCAGAAAGAAAACTCGATTGAGATTGAAGACCAGAAATATTTTTATTTTCCACCTTCTCATTAATTGGTGGAATTGGAGGTAAAGTACCTTCACCACGAGGAATTGGTCTCTTTGCAGATGGGACGTTCGGGTATACAATCTTATTTTTATTTTTTTTTCGAGAATCCTCGTGTTGATGTCATGCAAAAATAACAATCATTTTCATGATTCTGAGGCTCACTCCAAATCATTGGCATTGTAAACGGCATGGATTTGTGGCTTCCTTCAAGCCAACCTCTCAACGTTCTTGAGCAGCTATTGCAACATACTTTTGGCAACCAACTCTTATCTCGCTCATCGATAGAAAATCCAAAATATAGCTTATAAGCTGTTTTAACAAGATCTGTCATGACATTTCGCTGTGTTTTTAGTACGAATTCCCCACAAATGTAGCAAAAACAGTCGGTAGAATTTTTACAAGTTCGAGGCATTTTATAACCTAAAATTACATAAAATTTTATTGAAATAATTTTCAAACATCTATTTTATATTTATTGGCTCTGCTCATAAAAAAATACATAAACTACAAATAAAATACTCAAAACCAATATAGAGAACATGAACTTTATGCAAAACTTACCAAAATATTTGATACAAAATGTAAACAATTGAGAGACAAGTTTTCACTCAACTGTTGTGAAGTCACAGCGAATACTGCGCATGTGCGTTTGTAGCACCATTAAAATCACCTTCGGCACTTCCCTTCTTTCTCTTACAACTCGCTAAAACTTATTTTGTACATACACTATTTGTATATACACTGTTTATAACATTGACGCGCAAAAAAAATAAAAAAAAAACCCAAATTTTTGAAATTTAAAAAAATATTCATAGCAAAAAATCTAGACGTGATGGAAAAACTCGGCCAACGGGGATAGATTCAGAACATTTGAATCGTCATGTTTATGACAAAATTTTTTAAAGGAGGATTTCATTGCAGACCAGTGTCATCAATTTGTAATTCCAACATTATGATAGTTTGCTGTAGTGTTATAATTAGTAGACGAACAAATATAATCGTATAAATAACCTACAATTATGTTTATAGATGAATTCTAATAGTATTATAGTTTGATGTGCTATTGTAATTGGCTGGTAAATAAATATAATGGTAAAACTGACCTACACTTTTGTTCATATATAAATCATAACAGAATTATAATTTGCTGTACTATCATATTTGTCAAACAAACAAACATAATTGTATGATCAACCTGCCCTTCAGTCTGAATAAAAATTGAACATGTTTCACTCTATCCACTTTGATGAATTGATGCTAACATTCTGCGCATGTGTATGGTTAGGTTCATGTTGGTGGAAGTCGCTCTGGGTAGTTTCACTCCATTTCCATTCGTGTTTTTCATTCAATTTAGTTTACGCTGGTGAGTGAAGATATCAATAATTGTGAATAAACAGAGTTAGTGAATGCGATTATTGATCCTTATTATGTTTCGGGATGTGTGGAAACAGTGTTAATGAAGACTTAGCTTTAAAAAAGTTGCTGAATAGTTGGGGGATTTGGTCATTTATTTGATCCACTGAAATGTAAGTTGATATTACATCCTGTTCCTGTATAAGTATCATACATTCATTTATGTTATATTTCTATTAGATTATATAATAATAAATAAACATTTTCAATCAGCCTGTGTTTTAATTTCATTGCACACATATTTTGACACCTCCCCCCCACCCCTTGAACATTCGAATACCAAAGTTGTAGAGTCTCTCTGACTGTGACTCAGATGAATTTTTGATATTAAATTGAATGTGAATATCTCAGAAACAATTAAATGTACTTTCAAAATAAACCTGTGTTATCAGGATGATTTTTTTATTTACTGAGTTCTACTCATAACTGATGTAAGCTTTTATTTATCAATTTGTGATATTAATTTTTCTTTCGTGGCAGAATCTACACACTCGTTACATACAAAACGGTAAAAAAGTGACAGGTATGCCAAACAAAATACGGTCAGGTAACAAACAAATAGTTATTATACTTGATTAAGTTGTTGAACTAACAAAAAATGGTCAATAAACTACTCATTTTGTTGTTGTTCTAAATATTATGATCACTAAACAAAAAAATTGTTGGAAAACCAAAAAAATTGTTGATGTACTTCTAATTTTGTTATGCAACAATATGATAATAACTACAAACTACTATTTATTTCTCAATCCCAAAAACACTGCATTAGTTTTTTCTTTTTTGAGCAGTTCGAATCAGTTTCAACAACTTAGTTTTTTCGCGTTTCCCTAACCTCAATTCTGAAAAACCCATTTGTAATATAATACACCCATCTGTTAATGGATTTTCCCTATTCAAAAATGTTCCTAATTGGATATTCTCTTGATTTTAATTTTCGAATCATTTTCTAAATCAATAAACGAATTCACTTTGTATTGTGATGAAAATTATTTAAGTGAATTTTCCTATGAACTGTTTCAACAAGAGTCACTTTGCATCAAGTATGAAGTAAATGTTCAGAATCTTTCCAGCATATGAGTGCATAACGTCTCGACTGGTCTTTTCAAGTTTTACCAAATAGAGAGAAATGAAAGTTGTTCAAACTGGTTCAAATTTGGTAAGTAGCTAGAAAACCGAAAAATAAATAACATTTTCATATAATAATTTCAGAATTATGCAGACATACTAGTAATGTTTTCGAAAGATGTTTATTAGAATGTAAATTGACAATAAATGAATAAAAAAATCCCATAAATGATGTGGAATGTTTTTTGTTATGTAACTATTCAGTCATCGCAATTTTCCACATATTCTGTTTCTTCATTGGAATATGCAAGTTCAAAATTGCAGTCATCAGTAAAGAACACGCATTCTTTCTTGCATATACACATGCTGTTTCGTCAACTTGCATTATTGTAGTGAATATCTATGATTTTTCTGACATTGGCAGACTCATAAATGTTGACATCAAAACATTGAGAACAATATTTTGTCACCTGAGTTTAGATTTGTCACCAAGCTGCAATACCCTCATTATAATATCTATTCTCCAGAAATACATTGGTCTTTATATTAATCAAAGTGGCCTCTAACAATAAAACATTGAATTAATGTAAATATGTAACTTAAATCATAGTTTGATCACTTCTCTTATAGCCTAAATATAAGGTTTGCCTCAAAAAAGTAAGTCAAGTTACCTTAATTTTTACACCCCTTATATAAGTTGGTGAATTTTTCACAAGTGCGATATAAAAGTTAGTAGTGTATAGAATTAATTTGCTTTAAAATAAGAAAACAACAGTTGAGAATTCAGGCATTAAAACTAATACTACAATAAATCTTTATGAAACTTGCTTTTATTTTGATCATGGAATCCGAAAATGAAATAATCTA
This sequence comes from Chrysolina americana, assembly GCA_958502065.1. Lineage (NCBI taxonomy): Eukaryota > Metazoa > Arthropoda > Insecta > Coleoptera > Chrysomelidae > Chrysolina > Chrysolina americana. The sequence continues at coordinate 7,339,438 of OY293412.1, forward strand.
CAGGGTATTTCATTTAAATACGTTTCGTGTTTTTGGCACATCCTTTACAACATGATAATATTTTTATATGGTACAGCTAATAGGTCTATATCCATCCTGAGGGAATTTTTTCTGTTGAAATCAATGCTTTAGAAAAGGGTCCCCTTCTAGGTAATTTTGTCAAAATTTAATTTTTTTATTATGGTATATTTCAGATCCCACTTTACTTATTTCGCATTGATATATCAGAGTTATCACTGTTAAGGCCCATTCAGATACATGCGTGCCCCCCTGCATTTTTAATCATGCATGAGAAAAGCATCCCCATCGACGTTCACACTTGTGCCTCTCGGCATGCGTGAAAAACGCAGGATGAGCAAGCATGGAACTACGGCATGTTCTGGTTTAAATAATGAAAGATACAATGAAAAATCGGTCAGAATTATTTCTATTTCTATAATGCAATAGTAATTATTCCTGGTTGAGACTAACTCTGAAACCGGTTGATAAAAAATGTTTGGTACCCATTACCCTAACCTAGGTGAAGGGGTTACATAATTTATCTTTTATTTGTTTTGCAACAGCGAGCAGATGACCAATGCAACAGTGTACAATCGGACAAAAGAGAAACGTATGCATTTCGAGCACCACCCCGGTAATTTTCACTTATATAACAAATACCCCAAATTAAATGAGGACCACTCTTTTTGTGTTTTGATTTATGAGCAGTTAATAAAGGCCCATTCACGTTGATCGCTCAGAGACACAATAGGGATTGTTCTTTACGGTTTGACCAGAGGCGCAGGGTAGGGGATAATCGCAAATTTTTCATGGTAGATTTTGCAATGGTTCGTTTCTTTGATGATACTTGCAATGTACTCCATGGAAGTTAAACGTGAAGAAATTAAAAAAGGTATCTTGATGAAAAAAATGAGGAACGAAGAAGCAAAATTTAATATTATTTGAAATTGTAATTGAAACAGTCATAATAAACTTGCGATGTTTTTGCCAACGAATTTTTTTTCATTTTATCCACTGAGAATTCTTCATCTGGATAGATAATTAGTTAGATATTTTATTGATCTCTTCGAATTCATAACAGGAGACAAGTCATACTGAAATAGGTTTAATGTAGGTGAAAAGTGAAAATAATGACTTAACTAGAGGACTATGTTGTTTGTGTACACATGTTTATGTTTTTGTCTTTAATTATATCGTAATGCACTGTATTTTTTACTTTTCACCTATATTAAACCTATTTCTGTATGACTTGTCTCCTGTTATGAATATAATTCGAAGAGGTAAATATAATATCTAACTATTAATCTTGGCAACTTTTATTCCTGAATGATTCAGGAATAAAAGTTGCCAACATGATATTTGTTGTATACAGTGTACAGTGTACCATTACGAATATTGGTCTATAAATTCATTCAAGGAATAGAACCAATTGTCTGTCGATCAGGAATGATTTCAGAATGGATTTGAATTTGGTTACATTTGTCACTTATTTTATTTTGTCTGGTAGCATGTTATATAGGTATCCTCATGCATATAGTGGACATTTTTGAGTTGCATTCAATTGAATTTGCATAGGTGGACGTCAGTTTTGCACGAGAAGTGCAGCAGGGGCGTTTGATAACACTTCATATGCGTCTATCACTACAGCACTTAGAGAAATAAACGTTGATCCATAGTCCTGAACCAGTGGATATCTACCTTGAAGAGCTGTAGGGTAATACAAGCCTTTCTTTTCGATGGAGCTGCCCTCAGGGGAGTATTCCCCACTTTTGTGGAACCTCGTGGTAGTCAGCCTCGTTATAGACCTTAACCGGGGGGTGGGAGTGTGTCCAGGGCTACGCTGATGATATCGTCATAGTGGTGAAGGGAAAGGATTTGGGGTTTGTGTGGATCTGATGCAATCAGCACTCACAGACTAACAAACGTAGTGCATGAGGATGAACCTCAAGGTCAATCCCCATAAAACCACGATTGTCCCTTTCACCAGAAAAAGTAACTTTGAGCCCAACAGAGATCTTCGAATATTTGGTAAGAAGACTTGAAATACTTGGGACTGAACTTAGACTAGAAGCTCACCTGGAACACACATGTGGAAAAAGTGCTGACAACGGCAAGGACATCATTAATGATGGCCAGGCGGTCCTTCGGCAAAACACGGGGACTAGGTCCCAAACAATCTCTTTGGCTATACACAGCAATAGTGAGGACCTCCATAATGTATGAGGCCCTGCTGTGGTAGCCAAAGGCAAGGGCAGTTTGCAAAAACTGGCCCTGATTGGAGTCACTGGTGCAATGTTCAGGACATCGACGATTGTGATCCTAAACCTCTCTTCTCTTCATCTGCACATTATAGCGGAGGCAAGGATTGAAGCCCCCAGACTAAAGTGCATGGGTCAATGGAGGGGCAAGAACTCAAACCATTCCAACATAATGGAGGTCAAAAGAATCGACGCATCTGAAATGACTCCAGCCTACTCTTTTGATGGAACATTCACCACCATCATTCAAGATGGGGAAGTCACATCAAGGACTCTACGAGTGCTGTCAAGGGGGCAAATCTGTTACACAGATGGCTCTAAGACAACCAGTGGGGGCTGGCATATTCTCCGACAGCTAGGCGGTGATAAAAGCTATGCGATCATGCAGTTTTACTTCCAAATTAGTTTGGAAGACTAACACAAACCTCAACGACCTAGGAGCACAAGATAAAACGGACCTATCTGGGTACCAGGTCATAAGGGCATCCAGGATTTTTTCACAATATCAAATGTAGTTCGGTGTGCAGCGTTTTTACCGTAGGTTTTTCGTTTTTCAAAAAAATAAATTTTTATATTTTTCATATGAGAATGTTTCCTTTTTCAACGCAACTGTACTTTATTGGTTTTCAAAAAAATCTTATGAAAACTATATTATTGCCAATAAGCTACTTATATCTGTGATTTTATGAATAATCTGGATTTTATTGTTGACATTTCGCTCTTTCAACAACGTTTAGTACGCCTCTGGTCGCGCCCTTCATCACCTCTGACTCTTTCCTTTGACATAGGGAGGAGCAAGGAAATGACCCGGTAAGTCTTTTGTGCTGACCGTAGCAGATGTTTTGAGTGCCGAGAAAGGAGTAAATTACGACGGAAATTACGCAATTACATTCAATACGGGCGGATTTAATTGATCAGTTACCGATTTCGACAGATGCGCCTTTCACTGGTTGCTCTGTGTGAATTCAAACAATGGCGGTGATTAGATTCGAAATGACCAAATCTCGCAACAAACTTTTAGGGGTGAGCGGGTTGTCGAAATACCGCAGCAGAAGGAGGGCAAAAGGAGATTCAGTTCAACGAATAATTAATTTGATCATTGATTATGCAATTGAAATCCTCTTTTTTCTCCGCACCGAAATTTTCTTCGAAACGATGATAATTAAAAGTTTTGGTAAAAAAAGAATTGACACAGTTTGAAAGATATTTAGGGAATTTCTGCAGATTTGAGGTGATTCTAAGAAAGAATCTATGTGAAGTTTTATATCACAAAATCCTAATAACTTATTTCCATTTGCGAGATAGAAAATTACCAGAAAGACATTAGAATGAAAATTATTACAAGTAAATGTAAGTAATGATTGTAAACAAATGTAAAATCTTATCATATCAAATCAAGAATTGTAAAGGTCATAAGAAAGCATTAATGTTCAGAAGATATCAAGAAGTTGAATAGATTTATTCAGTTCTGTCGATGTCATCTGCCAAAGTTGGAATAATATTTCTGACTCGTGTAATAGTTATTATCCTAACAAGTACGGAAAGAGTACTAATCCCGCATGAGACTGCCGTTACCCGAACGACGCAAAGCGGAGTTCGGGTAAGCAGTCGAGTGCGGGATAGTACCTTTCCGTATGAGTAAGGATCAAGATTTTTTCTACAAGAGCATTGAAACATCTTATGTGATGCTCTTGGACAAACTTTCACGTGCGGGAAAAATTATTACCGCACTAGTGCGGGAAAAACTCACTTGAAGTGACATTAGCGTGCGGGAAAATTTTTTCCGCACTAGTGCGGGAATATGACACCTCTCAAACTAAATTGCGTGCGGGAATAGGGCGGAACACGCACGCTTGTAGGAAAAAATTATTACCGCACTAGTGCGGGAAAAACTCACTTGAAGTGACATTAGCGTGCGGGAAAATTTTTCCCGCACTATTGCGGGAATATGACACCTCTCAAACTAAATTGCGTGCGGGAATAGGGCGGAACACGCACGCTTGTAGGAAAAAATTATTACCGCACTAGTGCGGGAAAAACTCACTTGAAGTGACATTAGCGTGCGGGAAAATTTTTCCCGCACTATTGCGGGAATATGACACCTCTCAAACTAAATTGCGTGCGGGAATAGGGCGGAACACGCACGCTTGTAGGAAAAAATTATTACCGCACTAGTGCGGGAAAAACTCACTTGAAGTGACATTAGCGTGCGGGAAAATTTTTCCCGCACTATTGCGGGAATATGACACCTCTCAAACTAAATTGCGTGCGGGAATAGGGCGGAACACGCACGCTTGTAGGAAAAAATTATTACCGCACTAGTGCGGGAAAAACTCACTTGAAGTGGCATTAGCTTGCGGGAAAATTTTTCCCGCACTATTGCGGGAATATGACACCTCTCAAACTAAATTGCGTGCGGGAATAGGGCGGAACACGCACGCTTGTAGGAAAAAATTACTACCGCACTAGTGCGGGAAAAACTCACTTGAAGTGACATTAGCGTGCGGGAAAATTTTTCCCGCACTATTGCGGGAATATGACACCTCTCAAACTAAATTGCGTGCGGGAATAGGGCGGAACACGCACGCTTGTAGGAAAAAATTATTACCGCACTAGTGCGGGAAAAACTCACTTGAAGTGGCATTAGCGTGCGGGAAAATTTTTCCCGCACTATTGCGGGAATATGACACCTCTCAAACTAAATTGCGTGCGGGAATAGGGCGGAACACGCACGCTTGTAGGAAAAAATTATTACCGCACTAGTGCGGGAAAAACTCACTTGAAGTGACATTAGCGTGCGGGAAAATTTTTCCCGCACTATTGCGGGAATATGACACCTCTCAAACTAAATTGCGTGCGGGAATAGGGCGGAACACGCACGCTTGTAGGAAAAAATTATTACCGCACTAGTGCGGGAAAAACTCACTTGAAGTGACATTAGCGTGCGGGAAAATTTTTCCCGCACTATTGCGGGAATATGACACCTCTCAAACTAAATTGCGTGCGGGAATAGGGCGGAACACGCACGCTTGTAGGAAAAAATTATTACCGCACTAGTGCGGGAAAAACTCACTTGAAGTGGCATTAGCTTGCGGGAAAATTTTTCCCGCACTATTGCGGGAATATGACACCTCTCAAACTAAATTGCGTGCGGGAATAGGGCGGAACACGCACGCTTGTAGGAAAAAATTACTACCGCACTAGTGCGGGAAAAACTCACTTGAAGTGACATTAGCGTGCGGGAAAATTTTTCCCGCACTATTGCGGGAATATGACACCTCTCAAACTAAATTGCGTGCGGGAATAGGGCGGAACACGCACGCTTGTAGGAAAAAATTATTACCGCACTAGTGCGGGAAAAACTCACTTGAAGTGGCATTAGCGTGCGGGAAAATTTTTCCCGCACTATTGCGGGAATATGACACCTCTCAAACTAAATTGCGTGCGGGAATAGGGCGGAACACGCATGCTTGTAGGAAAAAATTATTACCGCACTAGTGCGGGAAAAACTCACTTGAAGTGACATTAGCGTGCGGGAAAATTTTTCCCGCACTATTGCGGGAATATGACACCCCTCAAACTAAATTGCGTGCGGAAAGAGGGCGGAACACGCACGCTTGTAGAAAATATATTTTACCTACTGCCACTGTAGAAAATAGGCAAAAATACAATATCCTCCTCAATTTTACCTAATAGTACCCTGACAAATGACAATTTCATATGATTGGACACATCGAAATACTTCCAATATATTTAACAATTGTTCAGTAACCAAAATCATTATAATGTTCCCAATGTTATGATAAAAAAAATTTGTGAATCACTTATCCTCTATAATTTTGTAAAATTGTTCGAAATAAAATTATAAAAAAATATAAAGATGCAATAAAATACAGGGTATCTCATTTAAAAAAATTGTGGAATTTGGAGTGCGGCTACATTTCACATCGATAGATGATAAAAAAAGGATTCGAAAAGAATTACTATCAGTTCTCTCAATCAGTCTCGATGTTACCGTCAGAACAAATGATTATTTCATACGATGCAAAATGCATTTCAAGTATACCCTATAATTGTATAATCCGCCTAACATGAACCTAACTGTATGTTATGTCTTTGAAGTTATCGCCTTAGATTTGTCAAAAAACATAACAGTGACAAGTTCGTATTTAGAGTGAACTACGATTACAATGTGATGTCCCGACCAGAAGATGTGGGGAAAAAAAATACTTTTTGTAAGTGTAGGATATGTGATACGATAGATTTTATTCGATTGTGCAAAAAATGCAGGAATTTGACTGTGCTTATAAAACTAATGATGCAGTGGCGTATCTTTGGAGGTTCGACAAAAAATTGTTTGCGTCATCACGAATAACTCTTCAAGAGATCGGTACCCATTTAATTTAGCGTAAATGGAATTAGTTCACTATGTATGAGTATAACTTACTACAGAGGGCAATTGCAATGAGATGATCAACATTTGGAATTGGAAAAGGATGAGAGATCGAAAGTCGAGTGATCTGCATTGAATTGAGCTCAACCGAAGGGTATAGGGAAAAAACCATAAAGTCATAAATAATGATATCGGAGTTATTGACATTTATAGATGAAAATTGCTTATACATTTGTACCGATTTGGCGATGTTAGTTGAAAATTCGACAACATGAAACTTCATCCTGTTTCATAGATTGTACAAGGATATGAAATCCCTACAGAAGCGAATCTTCATATTATTCCAGGTTGTTCTATCTCCAGCGTGGACTGTAATGTTCTTAAAGTAAAAGTAAGAGCGAATGGTCGGCAGACAATAATATGATGTCTTACCGTTTTCCTCTGATCAGGGCCCGTATTCTTAACGGTGATAGAGTAGAACGATCGATTTTCTGTTTCACACCAATATACATAAAATATGTATGTTTTTCTCTTTTTTTTGTTCCCAAATTTAGGGCGAACGATTCAAGAATCGAGACCCTGGCGTGATCTACTGGGCCGGCCGGCACTGCTTCTTCCTCTTGCAGATTTATGATGTTTGTAATAAAGCGGAACGAACTGAATGGCATTCACTTCTCAGTCAAAACTTGTCACACTGACTCATTATTTCTTTTTTTTTCTGTTTCCCAATATACAGAGTGGAACCGCTATAGTAGAAACACCAAATATAAATCTGCCTTTCAATAACGCGGAAAAATTATAAATATTCATAAGAAGTTGATTCTCAAAATCGAACACAGGTGACATCTGCGATCGGCGACTTGAATTTATAATGTATTCTTTAGAAAAATCATATTCAGTTGTGTGAAATATTACTTAAATATTCTGGTGCAGTTGGCCCACAGAATGTTTTGAAACGCAGCTTGATTTTTTCCTGTATTGACAGGACTTGGCTTGTTTTTCAATTCGGCCAGATATTGTAACTTGTATGGTTATTCTCCTGACCGCTTGATCCTTCAGAGACAGTAGAAAATTTGCCACCAAATGGTGAAGCTACTGTAATTTTATTAATAATGGACTTGGCTTTTTTTTTCCTTTCCCTTCAATGATATTCCACTGAATTCCATATTGTTTCCGTCACATTACTTTAGGACGTATATCGATAAAATGTCATCAATACACGTTTTATCAGATAACGAGCTTGACAGTTTCAGGCTATAATGTTTTATCGATTTGATCATCAAAATTTTTTGTGTTGTTCATGATAGAATTCAAATTTTCACATAGGTTTCTGCGTATACTGACATAACACTACAATCATTCGTTGAAATGAATCGAGAAATAAATCGAATTGATCATCAAAATTTCTCTTCTGAATCAAAGGATAGTAATGAGGTTCAATTAGATTTCATTTGCATTGAAACAACTCTTTATGTAATTTCGTGTTGGAACCTCTGCTGGTGAGATTCGAACGTGAAATGCCCTGTATAGTTCAAGAAGTAAGGTGAAATATCAGACATCTGATTAACAAAAATTCATTAATTCCTTCGGAACGAGAAAACTTCAGAAAATATAATTAAAATTTCATTCCTGCTTTCAGTTCTACTAGGATATTTTTAATTAAACTTCACAAGGGGACCGTAATTTCTTGTTGCTGTTGTTTTGCCTACAAATAATCCTACTTGTAAACAGTTCCAAAAATACGTGAGCTATGCGAGTTATTCATGGGAATTGTTTCTAAAGAAACCCTCAAAAGTGCTCAAGATATTGATGCAAGCTAGGGGAGTATATTCTTCAGTCTCTCCACCTTACAGAATTTGATTGTTCATCAGACACTATTTGTTATCAGCAAATAAAAATATAAAACGAGCCCCATCTCTCTCTGGTCATAGAAATGATGAAATTTCGGATTATTTTTCGAGCCAAGAACCGCAAGCAGCAGCATTTCAGTCCAAGGATCTTCGAACAGATAATTTTTCTTTTTCTATGCCGACAAGCTGAAACGAAAGGAAAAAAGTTGAGGGGATTATATGAAATATGATCTGATTAGCGAAGTAGGTATTATAAATCTATAAAAGTTGGTAATGATTCACCTCGCTATTGATGAGTAATGCAATCTCCACCACCCCAAAGACCAAAACTAATTCACATCCAATTCGAGTGTTTTACATTAGAAGAGAAAAATACACCGAAATCTTGATAAATTTGTTTTAGTCCGTGGAAAAGGAAACATCAACGTTTCTTCCAGGACGTTCCTGGAGTGAAAATGCAAGACGTCGCGGTTGATTTTATTTCGAAATTGAATTCTTACTGAATGTTTCACTCACTGTCACAATTTTTAAACGATTTCCATTCTATTGCGATCCAAAATGAAATGTTTCCAGTTCCCACTTTACGTATTCATCGTAAACCTGACTCATACAGGAAGCAAGCACATTGTGTGGCAAGATATTTTATAACCACTTTGTAGACTCCAAATTGCTTTTCTGTTACAATTCATACCATTTGACATGTTATTCCTGAGTTTATCAGTGGCGTCGTTTTTCCAGATGCGCCTTAAATGAAATAACATTGTACGATACAAGCTTAAATTCAAGGACACAATATCATGTAGAACATGAAACGAACGGAGTTGTATGGGGTGATTATTGATGAAGGCTAATCAGACATTAGTCCAATCACTATCGCGATTTTCATTCTAGTTTACAGGCCGTCGTTCTTCGGAATTGTTTCCTCACGTTTCGACAGCACGAGTGGCTAACTTCTTCAGAGGTTTCATCTTTGTAAAAACTCCGCAAATTGTATTTATTCTGCCTGTATTCTGGCTCAATAATTATTGTTTCCTGATTAGCACCTATACTTGTGACAGCATTGTTATTCGATAACATGTTTGTACCTGCTGTCATTTAATTGTTCTTGGTTGATTATTCTTTCCCATGCATTTTTGAGAATTGGATTCCAGATCCAGTTTAGATTCAGAGTGTCTGCTATGATAACTGTGGTTTGGAGCAATGTGAGTTTTTTCTGGGCAAGATATGACATTGAAGTTTCGTTTCCATCAAAATCATGAAATTTAAATCCTGCTTCGTTCGAATCGTTAAAGCAAAAAATTCGAAAAATAAAAAAACATGGAAAAAAGTCGAAGGACAGTAGAGAGTAAAAATTCGAAGGGGAGGTATATAATTGAAAACCAAGCAACTCATTTGTATGCATTTTTTTTATTCGCAAAATAAAACCTGTTATTTTCGAAAAAACTGTCAAAGGACCTCGCACACTTTTTATGCAAAAAGTCTTTCGCTCAACTTTTTTCTAAAATTTAAGTATATTGTTGAACTCGGGCTTCTATGTACCGTTTACGAGATACAGAGTGTAAAATGTCACTTTCAGGCCATTAATAACTGTACTTTATTAGTGGTAATATCACGAAATTATGAGAGGGTTTTTTATCTACACCATGCATTATACATTGCTTGTGCAACAGCATGTTTTCCAAGCATTTGTTTAAACAATATACCTACCGGGTAAATCATAAGTTTTTTCGAGTTACGGAACATTGAAATAATTTCAGAATGAAGCATCAACACCATGAATGAGATTATATGAAAATTTATGTTTCTGATTGTTGGATATATTGGATACCATCGGCTGAAAGTATATGTGTCTCCGTTATATTTGCTTTTCATATTTTGTGATTCAATCAATTCAGAGCACCGATCGTTTGTGGTATGGAAATACAGATTGTTCAAAATACGAGGTGAGTCATTACTTAATAAAATAGCGATGTAGGCATATGAAGTTGACACTATGGACGTCATCAGTATAAACATATAAATTGATGTGAAGAGTAATACTCCGGAGAGCCGCGACCAATTATAAAAATAGCCGTCCTCTATGCGCACAGGCTATGCTTTTGGGTACACTCCATGAGTGTTTATGAGGAAGTATTTTTTTATTTCATTTTTCCCATCAGGAATATTCCGGTCAGGCCCTGTCTCCGGAGCCCTGATACAACCGGAGGAAAATTTCAACTGGAAAGTGTAGAGGATTCGTAATGAGGCTACGAAATCTTCAATTGAGTCGGAGTTGACTTCAAATTGAGTGTGCATATTAAAAAAAAATGAGTTTTACGAATGTTAGTGAAAAAAAAGTTGAATGTTTTAGGGAGAAATGACCCTTTCCAACCCCAAATGATCTTTTCAATCCGAGAAAGTTTAAAGATAGAATAACAATTTTGCGAACGCCAATTGATTCAGAATGATATAATTAGTATACTCTGTGAATTTGAAACTGATATATCGACATTCAAATCTTCAATTAAAACGGAATCGAGTTTAAATTCGGTCTATTCATTCAAAAAGATCGAATTTTACGAATAGGAGTAGAAAAAAATCAATCCTAGATGAACTTTTCAACTCGAGAACGGTTATAAATAGATTAATTTTGTGAACACCAATCGATTCGGAATGGTGAAAATAGTATACTTTGTGAATTTGAAACGGATATATCGTCGGACATAAATTTTTGTTTCGTAATGAGCTCATGGAATCTTCATTTGAGTCGGAATCAACTTCAAAGGACCCCGCTTATTTCTTATGGGAAATTTTTGGTAACAGTTTTCGAGATATGGAGCTTTGAAAATGGATTTTTTTTAATTTTTTGGGATATTTGCTCATTCATCGAAGAGCTCTTATTTCTTGTTCGGATGGAATTCGACTATTAGGCACCGTTTTCGAAAAAATTTCATACACTGCTCTACACTGTCTATGGAACGAGGTACAAATTCCAAGATCTTCCCTACAATCCAGAATGCTTTGGTTGTTGTTAATCATTCTGTTGTTAATTCTTATGCGCTGAATGGAACTTTTTCAGCTAAAAATTGGTCATGCCGTCAAAATCTTGTGATTTCTAATTGACAGTATTTCCAATGGCTGCGTTTACTTTGTTTTCGTCGATGTTCTTTATTATTATTGTTATCATTATGAATGTTATTCTTACAAATATATTGTTTTCAATTCATCCACTCATTCATTTTGTATACAATCATATGAATAAACAGTTATTTATATTTGTGAACATTAATGTAACATTTATAACAAAGATAGTGTTTTCAAGAATTTGGGTGTAAATATCGAAAGTTCCATTCATAGTTTGCTTCCAACACCTGAACTACCCCATTCTACCTGGAAAGTTCTATTACGTATCAAAGATGCAGACATTTTCACGGATCAATTTGGCTGTGAGGGGCTATTATCCATTTCGAGCCATTTGAGATTTGTTAGAAACAAATCACATATAATATGTAAATGACATCAATAATAATAACGATTGTTATCTCTGAGGATATATGATTAAGAATATTTCATTTTCCCTTGTCTTGACCCATGAGATAACTGAAAGCCATTTTGTCGAGAAGATATCCAAAAATATCGCCTCTTGCCAATGTCAACTAAGTTTTATTACTTGGAAAAGATAGTACCACAGATAACCGTCTACATCGCAGGAGTTGAACAGGCCCGATATTTCATTTTCATTAAATTAACTTATATAAAATAAATTATGAATCATAAATGAGCAATCTTATTTTTTTTTCAATTTACATATGTGTAAGCCGCCACACAGTACTGGGTGAAAGCACGTAAATTATTATTACATGAAATTGAAATAATTTTCCCATAAACACCCTGTGTGTTTTTGGTATATCTGGATGGTTTTTATTCTTTCATTACAACTGCTTTAAAAATTGAATTTTTTGTTTGTCACCTAAATTCCTTTTCAGGTGGATCATGGATTTATAAAAACAAATCAAACTCGAATTCTTTCCACAGAGTTTTATTTCCTGACCAAACGATTATTTATTATTTTGTTTTCAAGGCGGTCCGGTGGCGTCCATTTGTTTATTTTTTTGAAATTTACACTCTAGTATCCACGGCTCAAAGCTCACCAGACGAACGGCAGCCGGAGCTGACATTTTTTTTGCATATAAAGAAAAAATGGTCATACTGTTTTGATGTGGCTTTGTTGTGCTTGACTTCGAAGTATATATTGACTTTGATATTTGTTTAATACATTCAGACCGCCCGCTCGCCGCCAAATGATAGTGATCAAAGTCCACTACGATTGATGGCGTTTTGTGTACCCGATCCTCGAATGTGTATAATAACTTCCAGTGTATTTGCTACAGTAGACCTCTATACATTAATAAGCATAACTTCAATTCTTGAGGGGACACGAAATGAGCAAGCACCAGTAACGGAATGGTTTTGCACTCGAGTGATATATATTTAAGAGGCATACCCCATTACACATGATGCATTGCGCGAACAGCGCGAACAATGCTGCTATGGAGAGAAATATATCAGAGTCGTTTGTAACGAATGGCAAAATTTAATTTACGATTCTCCTGCGGAACGTGTGTACAAAATGAGAAGAAAGCAAAAATTGAAAAGTGTACGTTGCCTCTTACAAGTGCTGCTCACGTTGGAACAGGTGGAAATACAGGCAGTATACGCGACATGATTTACTAGCCACAACTTTTATTGTTGTAGACAACAACGCCCTATGTCTACTTCATATGGGTATGTGTCAAAGAGTTTTGTTTAGCGAATGAAAATAATATGTACGACAGATATGCGTAGTTTTTGATGACTTTTAAATTTCAAAGCAAACAATTTTTTCTACACGACTTGCAAAAAGTTCATACCTACGTTGTTCAAATACAGATTATACACAATACCCATGCACGATTCTCATTTCAATCGGTTTTCATTGAACAGGAATTGTTCAATGATACTTTGAGCGGTAATCGAATGATACAATTTGAAGTGCCTCAAGGTACTGTTTTGGGGCCAATTCTTTTTAATTTGTATATCAATGACCTTTTCGAACAAGATACGTATGGGGGAGTTGTGAGTTGCAATTTTTTACGAAAGTACTGACTGTATAACTCCCAAAAATTTAATTTGATTTTCAAATTATAATTATTTTCTTCAACGGTAGAATACTGACAATATACGATAAAAACTGGAAATACGATCTGACGATGGAAAACTTTTGAAAATAGAGTATGTTGATGAGTTTGAATAACCAGGTTTACATATGGATCTCCACTTGAGATAAGTTCAAGTGAATTATATCATTAAAAAGTTGCGTTTTATGGTCTATAAATTCAATAATTTATCTGACATCTCTAGAGGGTTTATTCCTTTTTTGTGCTAAAACTTGTATCCGAGCATAAACAAATCTTGAATTTCTAGATTCAGTATGAGATTTTGCGTACATGGTGCAAATTCCAAGAAAATCTGATGATTTTGTATTTTTCATGATTTGTAGGGGTCTACCCTTTACGACTTTTTTTGAGTAATTTTTTTTTCGCTGATCGACTGGAAATTACAGACTACTGATTTCATCGTTCTGAATCGACTGATGTTCGCAGAATTGATCAGTTAAAAAGTTGTTGTTTATAGAGCTAAGAGGAAAATGACCCCTCTTAACTCAATAAACCATTCGCGAGTTGAAAAGTTCTTCAAGAAATAAGACACCCAAAACTGCGTATTTTATAATATGTATGGAATTCTGACTATGTGAAATCAATTTCTGTTTCTGAAAACCGTTCAGAAAAATACAATAAAAAACTTTTCCTAACATGAGCAAGTTTTATTTTTCCTGCAATTCATAAGCTCTACAACACATTGTGAGAGAATATATCTGTCTCCTAGGATATTTCTGTTGATATGTCGAATATTTTTCACAGTTCTTTTTAATGATATTCTCTAAATCGACATCGTTGTTTCTATTGTTGATCTGAACAAAATTCAAATATTTGAGGCTCATAATATTTCATTATACATATGTCTTCAATACACACAGTTTGTAATTCATAAATTTTTTGTGAAATCAATATATTCGATCATGAGGAAAGCTTTAAGAAAGCTAAGCTCACTCAAATACTTCTAGAATGTCAAGTATGACCTAAACTTCATCCATCAATACCTATGGAAGTATTCTACTTTGATTTATTGGTTGACATGTATTCAAAATTGGACTGGTTCCATGGCATTTGGTGAATTGACAAAGTCTTGCCATCTGGATTTGACATACAGAAGACCGCTTCTATTTCAACTGCTCTGATCAGCATTTACAATTTGGTGATTGGTTGCATCTTGTGATGAATTACTGAATTCGAAACTATTGGTGAAAACTTGGTCAAACCGTTTGATATCTTGTGATCCAAAGCCTAATCCAACAGGGTCTTCACTTTTCATCGTGTATTGCCACTCACTTGTTCTCCTGATCCTCATCTTTTTATTTCAATTCCAGTCTTTGATCTTAATCTTCCTGTAGTCAGGAATTTATATTCTTCAACAGCCCTGAATCTAAAAATTTAAATACGTCTCTATACCAATCACAACCGTTTTTCTAAATTCCTCATGCATGCATGTCTGTATTCCAATCAATGTGACATTGTGCGTTCTAGATTAACTTATTTTTACATTATTTCGCGAAATGTGGCAAAACATCTGATAGGAATATTGCTTTTTGCTCCACACACACACACGAATATTATCCTTATGGTCCTGGTTCCTTCCTAAGCGTAAGTGCTCGTAGAACTTGTTCAAAAGTTGCCCACTTTATATCGAGATTGAGTCGATTCCTGCAAGCTCCCGCAACGTAATCAATCGAATATATCTATCACTCTTAGTGATGATACAAAAAACATTGTTCTGCATTTTTTCAACTTCATTAACTGCGTTTTATATACAGTGTCTTCCAAAAGTATCGGAACGGTCTCATATTTCAGAAACGGCCTTGAGAAAATTTACGAAAATTTCGACAGGCTAGTTTTTAATGTTGCCCGATTCAATAGTGATATCGGCAATGTTGCCAAATCAACAGTTTTCCAGATATTGTTCCATTTGAAAAAATTGAGATGACCTCAATATCTGAAAAACTGTTGATTTGTCGAAATTTTCATAAATTTTTTCTGAAATATGAGACCGTTCCGATACTTTTGAAAGACACTGTATACTGCCAAATACTGAACAAGCTCAGCTTAAGTTTCTTGGCGACAGGTGCGGAACACCAAAAGTACAATTTCCTTGGCGCTAATAAAGTTAGCATCATCAGGAGCTGTAATAATGAATAAAAACGCCGGTGGCCACTATAAGATCAGCGTTTCTGAAGTTGAGTCTTGCTTGGGTTTGTTTGTGTTCAATTCCATTCAGTTATTGAATATTTATTTCAGATTTTTTTTGAATGCAATGTTTATAATGTTTACAATTCTCCTTCGTCCGTTTGTGGTTTCAAGAGTTGGTATTGAAACTCTCTGAGAGTAGGTGGCATGGAGATTACTATCATTTCCGAAACTTTGTACCTAAGGTTGTTTCAACAAATCTTTGAAGTGAAGTAGAACCATGGTTGGTGCTGATGGATCCCTGTGAGAACCATTTAATGTGGAATGTCATAGAAAACGTGGATATCTTGGCAGAGGCAGAGGCCATTTTTGAATCTAAACCAAGAATGGAATTCATTTGATTATTGATTCTAAGATGTATTCATCGAGGAGACATTATTGATTCAGACAAAAACGGGGAGTGAAAAACCAACGTGACGGAACCAAGCGACCATGCAAACACTGAGGAGACATTTTACTGGACCATGATGAAGTCCATCAACTATGGTCGTCCTCTCAGTTGCCACTCATAGGACAGGCAGGATTCACAATGACGGTAGTAATAATAATATTCCATTGAACGTCATCTCCTAGACTAGAAATATCCACTAGCGATGAGGTATTCTGTACACAGTCAAACTAAAAACATTCTCTCTGTCAAGCCGCCACTGTCAACGGTAATGAATAATGCGGGTTATGATTTTGACATCGGGAATTTGCAGACGCACTTAACGGTAAACGCGACCCGAAATGGCATCGAGATGGTGGCCCGGTGGCCGAAGAGAAGAATCGGACCTGCGGGCGACTTCTTCGGAATGCGCCGATTATTCATTGTGCTCGCGGAGATCGAAATCCATTTGTAACGAACGAATAATGAAAAGATCGTGGATGTCAAATGCGACGGCATCGGCAAAGGTCTTGCGGTTAACCAAAGTCCTTTGAGAGGTTTCTATCAATCGTAACGGTCGACCCTCGGCAGATGATGGTCGTTAGATTTTGCTAAATTGATTTGTCCCATAAAAAAAGTCGAATTGCTGGATACATTTGAAGTAATTGGGTTCATTTCACTCTGCACATATTCAGGCGTAACTATACAGGCCGTTTCTTTTATCATGTGGTAACATTGCTATATTCTAAACCGTAATAGATACAGAGACGATTAAATAGGAAAAAAGGTAACTATTGTGGTGAGCAGAAAATTGGTCATAGAAAATTTACAGGGATTCTCGCCCTTCCCAACTTATACAGGGAAAACTGAAAATGCTGTTTTCGGTTTTTTACGAATAGAATTGTTATTTCAGAAAACATAAAAAAATTAAAAACGAAAGTTTCATTGTATTTAAAATGTACTAGAACTACATAACGATAAATCTTTAATCAAATATTATTCATTTATTTTTATTTTGGACCGTAATTAATAAAATTACATTGAGAGCTCAACTCGCCTCATTTATCTTACAGACTCTTTAAATAGGTATTGTTGCATTTTATCTTCCAAAGGATTTCGAAGTTTAATCGAGTTTACTCATTATCGAACTCCAATCAATACCAGAAACCTCGAATAAGAGGGTTTCGGGGTCTCCTCCATTTTGTATAGAACTTTCCAATTTTCTAGAGTACGGCCTTCTTTGCGGTGGTTTCAATTTCCTTTACTCCAACTCTTGCTTCAATTCTGCGACCATCAAATCCACTAGGCGAACTTTCCCCAACTAACTATTACACGCAAAAAGTTATAGAGTTCCAGAACGCCAGTCGGTAGACTCCCATGAATCCATTTCCTCTGGTATCTTGGACTAAATCTCAGACTTCCTGGAATGTTTTTGTTTTTGCCAAAAACTCCGTTGACTTTGGCTGAATCAATGAGGAAATTTCCATTATTTCTGTTTCAATCGTTGGACTAACTCTGTATTTGTTGCCTACGATGATTGAACAATTCTTACCATTCAGCTCTGCTCTTGCTTTCTTTGAAATTTTACCCCTATTTTTGTTTCATTGATTTCAAGAACTCAAGTATTCTGGATACGTCGAACCTCGAGAAACATCCAGACGTAATCGTTCTAACACTATCGTTCAGTGAACTATCGTTTTCATTGATTCAGTTTCAATTTCAATTACATTCATGAGAATCACACCACCACTCACCAATCTGAATCTCATATGCTTGCTGTATGCGATTCCGTGTCCAATTCCAGGACAAGTGCGCTCGAGTTTTTTTTGTTCACATCAAATATCGACAAAATTGAGGAAATAATTCGAATACGTCGCCGTGTCCGTCCTCGGATAGACATCACGAACACCCAAAGCATGATTGTATGTTTATTGAGTTATCGTTTCGTCTGAAAGTGCATTTCTATCGTTCGAGATACAATTCCGTGCTACTACTATAATACTGCAGCCCGAACGTCCGCAAAAAAAAAGGATTTACGAGTACGCGCTCAGCGAAATTACCCAGCAATAACCGTTTGTCACACAGAAATTCTTGTATGCATTCCTGCGAAGCGTCGGCTCTAAACAAATTGTTATGTCTGAATTTATCGACGGATATATCTAATGTATCTCCGATGGTCATAACTGAACGTTGGCAATTCGTGTGTGAACTGCTGGAAAATGGAGATTCCAAAGCTTCTTTTTCTCTTTTCTACGTCAATGAAATACGACTTTCTTCGTTCCCAACAAATAAATCATGATTTGAGAAAATCTTGCAGCAATTCAGAAACTTTTTTCAACAAAAGTTTCTTCGCAGCTGAATCAATTATGTTACTTCTGATGAAAGAGAATCAAAACCAAAATTTTACTTTTTGACTCAACCTGAGCTATATTCCACAAGAGGTTTTTTTATCGGATAAACCTTCATTTTGAGCGAAAACTTGGTTGCTTCAGGCAGCCAGCACACTGAGCAACCATGACCGACCGTCCGCGACCGTCCAACTACGACCAAAATTTTCATTACGTGTATTCTTGTCGGACAAGTCACACTAAATGATCGTCCTTGACCGGTTTTCAAAGACCATGATTGATATTCCATTCTGCTGAAAATTTTGGACGATCAGTGTGAGTTTGAAGTTTTTATTGATCTCTTTCAATTTTTGGTCGTTGCTGGACGGTCAATGCTGGTCGGTCAGTGTGATTTCTAGCTTAGTAATCGAGAGCAAATAACATGATGACATCACGACACCGATGGTGGAGTAATGTTATATAATGTCTGGAACCTGACGTTATTTATAAAATCCATGTGCTGAGTGTCACAAGGTGTACATAGGGCAAACAGGTACTGTAAAAATATACACAACCCACTTGAAACAATGAACAATCCAACAAGCCTTGCGGAACATTGTAAGTCATTCCTCCATACTTTCGATTTCGAATCAGTTAGTAGTACTGGACAACAGACGATTTAAAAAAAAGATCTCTGAATGAAATGATTGAAAATTTGAATACCTGGTATTCTAATCTAATAGATAGAATCAAATAAAAAATATACGAATTAGTGTCATTAACAGATGACTTTTTACAAATCTCATCATTTCTTCCATCAGCCTTGTAAGCTCAAATGCTCACAATAGTTATAGTTTTTCATGGAAACCTGATTTTCAATCTAAATTTTACTTTTTTAGTGGAAAATGAGAACTTTCAGGTTTTCCTTTCATTAAATCTTACACATGTCAACTTTCATTTTCATACAATGTGATCAAATTTTAATTCGAGAAGAAAAATAAAACAATCAGCCCTATGTTGTATCACTTCCGTTAAAAAAAAGTCACCGTTATGTCACCGGAAATGGTGAATGACGGTGACGTTATTTTTAACGGAAGTGATACAGCATAAAGCTGAATATAAGCAGTAATATTCATCAATAACATCGTTATAATAACCTCCATCGACAATAAGCCTTTTTTTGTATTACAAATCATCGATTCACCAATAGTTAAGTCTGTTCATCTCTATGTGTCTGTGTGTACGTATTTTGTTCTCCAGTATTTATATTTAGTGTCGATTTTATTCAATCCCAATTAATTTTAACGCGGAGAACCACCCTAAGTGTAAGTAACCCTTGATTATTCTGTATAGTGTATAGTGGTTTTTCTCCACTCCCAATTTAAAAAAAAATAATGATTGTAATCCCACACGATTTATTTAATTTTTACCTCCATTTAGGAATTCAATTTTGATATACTTCAGAGTCCTGAAGATGAAAAAATATAGTTTCGAAACGTCGACGGTTTCAAATTTGGTTTTCTTCAACATCCCTACCGAATTCCCACCAACTAAGCAATTCTCATCATCACTTCTGAAAGTTTCCGTGCGAAGAGGGACAAATTTCGATTTTCTATAGCTGATTTTTTTTCAGGAGAAAAGGGGATTAGTTGTGAAATGATTGCTCTGATTACGAATCTGAAGACATTTCCAACTGCTATGATTTTCCGGAAATTTTGGTGGTTCCACCGCTGCTGGCGTGCAATGTATATCAATTGAAGTGACCCTTTTAACGTTATTGTGTAAATTATTGTTGTATTTATCGATTCTACAAAATTCACAAGTGTATGATAATTATTACGGAAGTTACGAAGGTATGAAAAGTAAATGCTAAAAAATGCTTATCCTAAAGGGCAATAATCCTTGAATGATTTTAAAATAATATTTTTCTGTAAATATAGATCCGCAACTGCCTAATTTCCAAGATATAGGGTGTTGAAATTCAACGCATATCAATATTATTTTTTTCGGAATAAAGGTTTTTTTTATAATTTTCAACAGTGACTTCTCTGTTTGATAACATGCCTTGCAATATTTCTCATAAAATATTGATACGATAAAATATGAATGCATTTTATTTTTTAAATCGTATAGTGCGCACCGGACGAGAAAAAGTCAATGATCGCCCTTTGGGATCAGCATTAAATTATGAAACACTCTGTATACAATTCATAATAGCCGAACAAAACCTCAGAGAAAGGGGAAAACGCAAAGAATCTGTCTGTATCCTTCTCAGTGAGGATAGTTGCATGTCGTCAAGTTTTGTAGAATACTTTTCTGTTTGTGTTTTCCTGATATTATGCATTCAACATTAATCTAGAGAATATGTTCATGGACGCAAGCTGCAATACATAATATTTTTTTCTTTCGTCTTATATTGCTAGGGATTTGGAAGGTTCCCAAACTTTTGCAGCCATTCGCTTACACAAAAATATCATGTACCTATTTCTTTTTCACAAATCTCACCGACGCTGATTGTGAACGAATGGACCTATGTTTGAGTTTACTCAATATCGCATGCGATTTTTGCACTCTATTGAAGGAAACCCCAAAATTGGTATGTTCGAATAGTACCAGCAATAATTATCGACCGTAAAACAACGAGCGGATAATTAGCATGCGATAAAAATTATCGATCGGAACTGACTTAAATCCTAACCTCTTATCATTTTCATTGTTGACATGTTTCACTCGTGATATAACGAAATGGCAAATGTTGATGAAATTGCAGATGATGCTGCGGGTGCCGTAGCAGAACACCTTCGTATAAATTCATCCGAAGTTGGAGATTTGGAGACAATTTGTTAGAATGATTTTTTTATCAAAAGAATTAGTTCGTGAAGTAATTCGATTAGTGTCTCCCTATATAGAGGGGGGAGGACCAATTCTGTATCGCATTCGGTTCGGGAATAGCTTTTCGAATAAGAAAAGTATCGCATGCGAATTTTTCGGAATGCAATTATATCAAGTACCTTGTTGAAAAGCATGGAGAAAATACTGGACGGGGAAATGAGGTGTGGTGTATTAACAAAGCACCCACTTAGTGTTCACCAGGCTGGCAAATCAACAGAACTTGCCCTCAACAACCTTGTCTCAAGAATAAGTGATGCCCTGGAACACCAGGAGGTAGCAGTCGCCGCATTACCTGACGTAGAAGGAGTATTTAACAATACACTACCTCACTTCCTATATTAGGCCACTGTCTCCAGAGGAATTGAACCAATACTATGTGATTGGATAAGAATTGTGCTCCATAACAGAACTGTAACGACCTCTCAATAGGGGGAGAGTGTCAGCTTCAAACCAGCCAGGGTCTGCCCTCAGGGAGGGGTTCTCTCCCCTCTGCTGGCTGGTGGATGAACTGCTGGCCATTCTCTCGCTACGGGAGTTCGATCTGCAAGCATATCTGGATAAATCCGAAGAGACGATCTCATACGCCCTTCAGGATATATTGGACACCATATATAAATGGTGTGAGAGGGAGGAAATGTCCATTAACCTTCACAAAATGGTCATAGTACCGTTCACCAGAAAAAGGAAGCTGGAACATTTTATACCTCCTTCCATCAACTCCTTTTGCGAGTGAAGCAAAATATCTGGGAATTCCCCTAGATAAAAAGCTAAACTGGAACACGCATCTGAAAAAGACTATCCAAAAGGCTATAGCCTATCACTATGAACATGCCGCAGAATATGTGGCAAAACATGGGGCATGTCACCAAAACAAGTATACTGGCTGTACGTGATCGTCATACGACCAATAATCACGTATCGCTCTGTAGTCTGGTGGAGCAAGGGCAAACAAAAAATGGTCCAGGCTAAACTTAAATGACTACAGAGACATGCGTGTCTGGCGATTACTGGGGCAATTTACTCCACGTTAACGGCAGCAATGGAAGTCCTTCTCGGATTACTTCCTCTTCACATATTTCTGGAGAGAGAGGCAAGATAGGCAACATACAGACCCCATCAAGCGGCCATTAGTCTACCGCAGGCAGTTGTCATGAGAAGCAATAGCATGCTGGAGGACATAATAGCTCACAACTTTCTAGGAATGCCCTCAGACATCATGCTCAAAACTATCAACCTTCACACGCCCTACACTGTGGTCTTCCCTGAAAGAGGAAGATTATTGATTTCACAAAAATGTGTTATTAGACTCATATTTGGTATCAAACGACCAGACTCATGTAAACCATATTTTAGAAACAATAACATATATACGGTCCCCTGTATATATATTTTCAAATGTATTTTGCTCATCAGTAAAAATATAGCTTCCTTAATACAAAACTCTGATAGTCATAATTATAGTACTAGGCACGGCAATTTGCTGCAAATTCCTTACCACAGAACTTCCTTATATGAAAAAAGTCCTCAATACAGTGGTATAAAATTTTTCAATGTACTTCCGGAAAAAATAAAAAGTGAAAGAAATGAAATACGTTTTAAAAAACAACTGAAAAGTTATTTGATTGAGAAATGTATTTATAGCACAAGTGAGTTTTTGATTTCTTAACCGTAATTGTATTGACAGTTGAAGTAAATTATATTGAACAATGAGTATGAATGTCTTATATGTGAACAATAAGTGTAACCGTATAATAACTGTTATTTTTTATTATGTGTGTACATGTCTTTCGGGACTTCTTTACGGTCTCATAAGTGTTTTTATGTATATAATGTATAGATTTATATACCTATTTTATTTTGACATGTCCAATACCATGTAATATGGTCTTACTGGAATAAATATATTATTAATATTATTATTATTATTATTATTACAACAGTAATTCCATAGAACCTGGTAAATTGTTCTCCCAATGTAGTCCTTAATAATATTACACTGTGCAAATAAGAACCAAGAGTATCATCAACTTCGAACACTATTTTCGCTTTTTAATAGCTGTATTTATCCCCCAACAATTATCATCACTGATCTGAACAAATATCTAAAACAGAAATAAACTCGTTCGAACAAGTTTTAAACGATAATCACGAATACACAGGACAGCAATAAATTTATAATGGCAAAAATCCGTCGGCTGATGAATTCGCAGGAAGTTTCAATGATAAATAAATCAGCTGCGCTAATTGCCCTTGCGTTTTATACGGCGGTACAAAGGACCCTTGTCCGAAACACCCCACGCACGTCACATTGTGTCTGTGTTTGCCTTGTACACATTCGGCTAATGAGAATGTTCCCTTTCTTCCTTCCTGCCTTCTCGACGCCACCGCTGTTGGTGGAGGTGTGCAAGGAATGTTGCGGATTTGATATCTGATGTTATACGGGGTCGACGAGAAGGTAATGTCAATCAATATAAATCATAGTTCGAAAATTAATTTGTTTTTGACGTAGGTACGACATATAAGTTCAATGGATCTCAGTTGCGTTAGCTTTTATGTTATATGTTAAAACTGTCTTAATTCCTGAAAAATATATCAGTTTCCAGTAAACATGAAACAATCATGAAATATTTCAAAAGAACCTACTGTGATTGTGAATGATTGAAATGTTTTATAATTGTCAAAAAATGTATGAAACATTTCATAATTGTCGGAATATTTTTTTCAACTTGAAATAATTGAAACGTTCAAGTAGCAACATTTCAGAAATGTTTTAAAATGATTAATATAGTTACAGAATATATCAAAATGCCTACAATCAATCAATTGTGAATAAATGAAGAAACATCACAGTACAAAATTGCGTAGTGTAATTTCTTTATATTATTGACAATTTTTGCGTTTCTTAATTTTTCTGTATTTTATATTATTTTCTTAAATAATTTTTGAAATATTTCGTTTTTGAGTGGAAATTTCAGAGAGGTGAACAAAATTATTCAATTTCCAGTCCTATTTTGACATTTTTGACGTTGAATTCCTTTTATATGCCAAACCTTGACTTGGAGCATAAAAAATCATACATTTTCGGAATCTGCATGAAATTTTGCGTATATAGTGCTGATTGCAAGTGATTCTGCCGATTTTATATTTTTCATGATTTTTCGAATAAATTTGTTTTATATCGGTTGACTCAAAATTCACAGATTATACTAACTTGATCATTCGGAATCGATTGGCGTTCGCACAATTGCCCTATCTTTAACCGTTCCCAAGTTGAAGACTTAAACTGGAGTGGGAAGGAGATATTTACCTACCTCCATATTTTTGACATTTTTGACGTTGTACCTATTCCTTTTATATGTCAAACCTTGATTTGGAGCATAAAAAATCATACATTTTCGGAATCTGCATGAAATTTTGCGTATATTGTACGGATTGCAAGTGAATCTGCCAAATTTGTATTTTATTTTTATGGGTCTACCCCTTTGGACTTTTTTCGATTTTTCGAATGATTTTGTTTTATATTAGATGACTCAAAATTGTCATATTATACTAACTTGATCATTCGGAATCGATTGGCGTTCGCAGAATTGCTCTATCTTTAACCGTTTCCGAGTTGAAGAGTTCATCTTGAATGGGAAGGCATCATTTACCTCCATATTTTTGACATTTTTTACGTTGTATTCATTTTATATGCCAAACCTTCATTTGGAGCATGAAAAATCATACATTTTTGGAATTTGCATGAAGTTTTGCGTATACAGGCCGTTTCTTTTATCAAGTGGTAACATTGCTATATTCTAAACCGTAATAGATACAAAGACGATTAAATGGGAAAAAATGTAACTATTGTGGTGAGCAGCACATTGGTCAGAGAAAATCTACGGGGTCTCTCGCCCTTCCCGACTTATACAGGGAATACTAAAAATGCTGTTTTCGGTTTTTTACGAATAGAATGGTTATTTCAGAAAATATAAAAAAATGAAAGAGGAAAGTTTTATTGTATTCAAAGTTTTATTGTAAAATGTACTAGAACTACGTAATGACAAGACCGTAATTAAAAATTGTTGTCACTGATGATGCTAGTTATTTTATATGAAACGTTATAAAAATGTCGAGTGTGATATACCACTTAATTGTCATTTTATCGCTCTATCAATATTTGTGACGAAATAGACAGGTCCGTATTTGAAAAAAATAGTTGATGATGGCGGTGTTGACACGAAACGTTTCATTAAAAATTTATCGATACGTAGTTCTAGTACATTTTGAATACAATAAAACTTTCTTTTTTCATTTTTTTATATTTTCTGAAATAACAATTCTATTCGTAAAAAACCGAAAACAGCATTTTCAGTTTTCCCATTATAAGTTGGGAAGAGCGAGAATCCCCGTTAATTTTCTATGACCAATTTACTGCTCACCACAATAGTTACCTTTTTTCCCATTTAATCGTCTTTGTATCTATTACGGTTTAGAATATAGCAATGTTACCACATGATAAAAGAAACGGCCTGTATAGTGCTGATTGCAAGTGATTCTGCCGTTGTTGTATTTTTCATGATTTTTGGGACTTTGGACTTTTTTCGATTTTTCGAATAATTTTGTTTTATATTGGATGACTCAAAATTGTCATATTATACTAATTTGATCATTCGGAATCGATTGGCGTTCGCAGAATTGCTCTATCTTTAACCGTTCCCGAGTTGAAGAGTTCATCTTGAGTGGGAAGGAGTCATTTACCTTCATATTTTTGACATTTTTATGCCAAACTTTGATTTGGAGCATAAAAAATCATACATTTTTGGAGTTTGCATGAAATTTTGCGTATATAGTGCTGATTGCAAGTGATTCTGCCTATGCTATATTTTTCATGATCTTTTGTTTCAAATCGGATTGACCCGAAATTCAAACATTATACTAATTTGATCATTCTGGATTGATTGACGTTCGCAGAATTACTCTATCATTAACTATTCCCGAGTTGATGAGAGTTCATCTAGAGTGGGAAGGAGTCATTTCCCTTCATACTTGTTTTCCAGTCCTATTCGTGACATTTTTGACTTGATAATCTTTTTGTATATAAAACCTAGTGTCTGAGTCTACAAAAATTATATATTTTCTGAAACTGCATGCAAATTTACGTACCTATACAGTGCGAATTTCAAGTGGATTTGATTAAATTGTTTTTTACATGATATTTGGGGGTCTACCCTGTTTGGACCATTTTTGATTTTTCTGTTCAACATCGATTGGCTTGTATTTCACAAATTATACTAACTTGATCATTCTGAATCGATTGGCGGTCGTAGAATTGCTCTATCTCTAACTGTTCCCGAGTTGAAACGTTCATTTGGAGGGGGGAAGGTGTAATTTCCCTCCTTATTTTTTTCTACTTCTCATACCTATCAAGTCGTAGTCAGGTTGTATAAAAAGCTCTGTCTTATCTGCTGTGGTGTATTCCAAGGTTCGGTATTTGGTCCTGGGCTTTTTTATTATATAGTGCGGCTTTTGATCGTCCCCCTCTGTTAACTTTTGAACGGTTTGACGTACAAACTTTAAAAACCGTTTGGAGGGTTCTATCGATACTACTTTTTGACATAAAACACATTGTGATTGCTCGTTAGATGGCGCAGGGGGCACATCAACAAAAAAAAAAAATGGCATGGGGGGTCAAATGTCACATCGTTGAAAAGATAATTCCATTCTCTTTTCAACCATCAATTTTTATTTGATTTTCGTTAATATGTTTTTTCACAATATGCATTTGAAATGTCAGAATGAGTGCGGATCAGGCGATCTGAATCCCTTTTCTTACCTGACCTCGATAACTCTTGAATGGTTTGATGTGAAATAAAGGGACAGATTTTTTTTTAATGGAACGAAATTCAAAAAAATTTTATGTGGATGAAAAGAGAATTGAATTATCTTTTCAACTATGTGACACATGACCCCCCATGCCATTTAATTTTTTTTGTTGATGTGCCCCCCGCGCCGTCTATTGAGCAATCACAATGTGTTTTATTTTAAAAAGTAGTATCGGTGAAACCCTCCAAATAGTTTTTTTATGTTTGTACGTCAAACCGTTCAAAAGTTAACAGAGGAGGGGACTATTATAAGCCGCACTGTATATCAATGATAGGGCATGATATTGACTTCATAGAGAAATAGTGTAATTCGAATTTACTATCAGATGTCTCTAAAGCGATTATACTATATCGCCGTTGTAATCTGCATGATTGCAATAAAAATTTAGGAAACTACAATATTTTTTGGACTTCAAATTGATGCCAGATATTCACATCTCAAGAACAGCGAATCTGATTTAAAGAAGTTGGCTCCGGGATCTCTGAATGATACATGCTCTCAAAAATGAAATTAAAAAATAATTCATCAGAACTTATTCTCGGTAACAAAATCTTTACCATTAACCTATCTTAGTAAAAAGTTTCAGGTTCGAATATGTATAAACTACCTACTCATATGAAGAAAAATATAGAAAACAAAAAATCAGGAAGAGTTGCAACGATTATTTGCTGAGGAAGTTCATTTTTAATCAGAGGAATATTTTATTGAAGTGTTATAGTTTCTTTCTATGATATATTCTTCAAATCACTGTCTCACATAGGTATATATTTTTTATTATTTCAATTACAGGTCTTTTTATCAAACTATTTTGCAATATTGAATGTTATGTATGTTTCATATTTGTTGTAATGTTTGATGTCTTTTTACACTCTATCTTTGTCTAGAAGAATTACTGTGTCTCCTCACATCAAATAATATTCTGATTCTGTTAAAACGAGAAACATTCTCAAATGAAAATAGAGAAAATATTACAATAAAAATTTAGAATTTTTTTGTAATATCTAATCGATAGAAGCTGCAATGAAGTAAGCTAATCAAACACAAATGTTACATGAAAAATTGTTACAGACGTTTCGCTAACTCATTAGTCATCATAACCTGGCGACAGTTTCAAAGAGATTTTGTGAAACTCTCCTGAGTGTTTTATCTCAATAGACCTGAACTGAACAGCGTTCAGGCAAATATACCCTGTTTCGATATCGTCTTCCCACATCCCGATTCCCATGATCTAGTCGAACAGGATATTTGGGAGAGGATATTGTTTTTTGTTTACTCGTTTAGAGGATAATAAATACACGTTGTATCAAACAACAATAAACAAGAAACTTCGTCCGAACTGAACGCTCAATCTTTGTAAAAGTTTTCGTGTGTGATTGATAGCATGCGAGATCTGATTGCCTGATGTTTCCATCTATCTTGTTTGACTTTATCGAAGTTCGACAGACGAAGGCTGTTAACATCCGAACCACTTGGGCCTTTCAAAATAAATAAACTTTGATGAAGGTTTTGCTTTGGGTAAGAGGCGTGCCTTCATCGGGGGATTTCCAATATTGAACAACTTGTAAGATCTATGGAGTTTTCATATTCATTAAGAATATTTGTCGAAAGATAAATATACTTTGATGAAGGCTTTACTTCATTCGAAGGGAAATTTCCAATATTGAATATATACTTGGTAAGAATAGTGTCAAGCAGTTTTCATGTTAATCCGAAATATTCGTTGAGAAGCTCTAAGTATTGCTTTTGTAATAGTATCAGTATCAGCTAATGAAAAGCTAAGACTTGTTGAAATAACCTTGTATAAATTAGACTACAATACAAATACTTACAAGAAAACTTGTTTTCATTCATTACGGTATTTTCTGTCTTAATTATTATGCAAGAAAATATAGGTAATAAATACATTGTTCGAAACGTCTACAGCTCACCTATTAAAAAGTATATGAATTCATTCACTATTGCTGAATATCTGAATGACAAAATGTTATTTTATGAGATAGAGTCCATCAGCAAAAAAAAAATTACTGACAGATATTCTCTCCAAACCTTCTGTATGGTTTCATTGGACCTTTGGGCGTTTTTTCTCTAAAATTTCCGAACTACGTCTTTTTGACGTCCATTCATTTTAAAACTAAATAAACTCAAGGCGGTTTTTGTTACAGTAAGTGAATATTTATTCATTTATAACAAATTGTTTATTAAATAAATAATAAAAATTAAATAAATCAAAATAATGATAAAAAATCTGTTCCTCAATATTATTGATTATAAGTGGTAGAAAACTATTGTTGTTAAAGCAATATAAATTTTTTTTCATTGAACGATCTTTTTGAAAGAAAGAAAGATTAGGATTCCAAACAATTCTCAACTATCTTATAAACAACGCATTTGTTTATAACAATTTTTTGAACCATAGGATTTAAAAATTCAAAAAAATCATTTCTATGTAGCTTCTGATAACAATAACACGGATCATTAATAATAAAGAAATAAACAATTACGAATAATTTAAGTTTTTAATTTTGCAACTATGTAAACTGCTAACAAAAAACTGAAATATATATTTTATATTTTTTTGTGATATTTAATAGTTAATTTCCTCCAATTTTTTAATCTTTTATTAAGTTTCGAAAATCTTTTTTTTTGAGATATTCGCAAAACACTTAACCGTCTTTTTTTAAAAAGGCACTTGTTGACTGTACTATTCGTGGATACAGAAAATACTGGACAATCATGATTCGTTTACCATAGCAACGCCATTAACAAAATTGTCAGTACAATAATCAATTCAGTGCTGCACACTAAAATTTGAAAAAAAGGATGTCGTCCGAAATTTTGAGAATAGAAAAATGGAGCATCGAGCCATCATCAAGCACCTTTATTTTTTTTAGCAGATTTACGAGGATATGTGTTAGATCTGTGCTCGATTTGAAAAATATGCTAACTTCTGGAGCCATTTTGTTACTACTATGCCTAACATTTGGGTATATTTCTACGACCCAGAAACAAAGCAGCAAGCGATCGAATGGTTCTCCAAGGTCTAAGAAGTTTCGTATCTCACGAATCTCATAGAAAAGCTCTTGCATCAGTTTTTGTGGAATTTGTATGCAGTTATTATGATGTATTATCTGGATAAGGGTTGAAAAATACTGGGAATTGATCTACAAAAAAAAATGGGGGGAAAAGAAATGGAAAGTTGTCCAAAGGTGTTTTGTTTTTGCATGAAACCACGAATTTTATACACGAAATACAAACAACATTTTGAATTTACACCGTCTGAAATATATTGAAAATACTTCCAATACATCTTGACGTGTTTTTTCCCGATAAGTTATTGCTTTCAAAGTTTTAAACGACTGTTGTCTTGAAAACATTATTCAATGTTTTCAGTAAATTTCAGTATTCAAAAATTTTTCCTATCAAAAGAAATAAGTCCAAAATAATTAAATAATACTTCTCTTTTCTATACATGTTATCCTTAATGTTATCAATACTTCCAATACAATATCACAGCATCCGGTGGTATTTCTGTGTCGTTAATATAAACGGTTTGTTGGCACGCCGCGTGTTTGACTCTTTGACTGTGTTTGCTCGTAGTTGCTTCAATTTCAAGTTATTTTCAAGAAGATGGATGTTGATTATGATAGTGGTAGTAATATCCCATCAGATATATCTGAGATAGCAAATGCAATGGTATCTAATATGTTTATAAATGAGAAAACATATGACCAATTTCGTGAATGGTGCGACAAGAAACACGTAAAAAAGGTTTCTGAAAATGTGCTTATATGCTATTTTGAGGAAAAATCATACATTATGGAGTGTTTGCTCAACGTTGAAAAGTACATTGAATGATTAAGAAAATTTTGATATAAGGAAGTTTTCAAAATTTATCTCGCTCATTAAGAACAAAAGCGTCGGATACCGGGAAAAGCAATCTGAAATTTTGTCAAGGGATGATGTCAATAAATTTATTTCAGATGCTGATAACTAAATAAATTTTCTTTGTAAGGTACAGATATAATCATAATTGTGTAAGATTATTAGTAATTTTAATACTTTTATTTGTAGATAGTCCTAATTTTGAGTGTCATCGGTGCTTGTCGCCGTGAAGAATTATTACATATAACTATTGATGCCATTGAAGATGCTGGATCCATATTGATTGTTAAGATACCTGATACGAAAACCTATTGCGCAAGAACGTTTACTGTTTCAAATTATTGTTATATTGAGATATATACCGCAAGTATAGAGCATTACGGCCGTCTCATACAAAAAGTAACAGATTATTTTTGAAATATTGGAGTGGAAAATATATTAACCAATATGTGGGGATAAATAAAATAGGAGAAATTCTCAGCTTGATTGTAACATGGCTTGGAAAAGAGCTACACAGGTCACTGTTTCAGGAGAAGCTCTGTAACTCTTCTGGCCAATGCAGGGGGCAACATTACATCCATAAAACGTCACGGTGGCTGGAAATCTGCCTCCGTAGCAGAAGCATATATAGAAGAGAGTTTGAATAACAAAATTGAGATTTCTAACAAAATATTGAAATGTCCATCATCTTCCAAACAAATTGAATTAAGTAGGTATCTCATAAAATTGTGGAATCAACTCTTCAAGAAATATCTAACATCTGATTGGCAGCAACATGGAACATCTTCGGGAATTTATGTTGGAAGTAATTGTTCAAACTTTACTATCAATTATCATTCCAATAAATGTAATTGTTTTGTGATAAGTAATCAATCAATAACTGACTGTTAAGAATAAAAATCCTTAATATAGTAATATTTCATGATTATTTTGTGAATTATTTTGGCAGTGAAAAAAGTAAACATTTACGCATCAATAGAGATGCAGAAATGTCAAGTTTTTTTGACAGTTGTACAAAAAACAATTTTTTTTACGACCACATAGAAAAATGCCTATTATATATGCGCTTCATCGATCAAGGAAATAGGCCGATTGTATGCACTCTTTCATTTCTATATCGTGAGCTGTACTGTAATGATCATTTCAGGCCAGGCCATGGTATATATATATGTATGAAATGTAAAGCCCAAATAGACCAGTCCGCTAAGGTTTTGCCCAGGATAATTCAAAATAGAATAAGGAATTCAATAGAAAATAGAGAAAATTTACCTTCAACTGCAAAGGATTAGAAAAGTCAGGAAAATTCAACTGTGAAAATTGAATCTAATGAAAGTCCAAATATAACTGTCAGTCATTGTGGTAACATAACATTCAATACTGTAAATAATAAATAAACTAATGTTGAATAGTAACATATGATTTGAAAAATATAATCGAAGTTCATATTTTATAACTTCGTCATATAGTGTGAGGCTTGTGGGTATTAAAATGTCGTTATGGTCGTAGAAAAAGTATAGTGTACAACGAGCATGGAATGTCCATTTCTCACTCGTATGATTTAAGGCACTCGCCTTCGGCTCGTACCCTAATTTTCATAGTCGTGACAAATGAGTGTCATTCCATGCTCGTTGCACAATATACTATTCCATGCTGAAATTATATCTTGAAGCTTGCAAAGAACTTCATTTTATTCGGGTGAAATTCCGAGTGCGAGTTGTAACATTTTTGAAGAAGTCAATATTAAACCTCCTGTTTCGCAATTGATCTAACATTATGTAATATTTGATGTATTTTTGAAAGATTTTAATTAAATCAAAAATAGAGTTCATTATTAGATTTTTTAAAAATATTTTTTTTGTTCCAGGTAAGAAATTCCTTTATTCCATCTTGTTGATATTTTGTCAGAAACCGGTAACTGAGTTGAGGTATGTATTTTATTATTTAAATTTTCACGAATCAAGTGGGTGATACTCAGTCCTTTCGAAGTCACTACTAAATTCCTTTAACTTTTAGTAAAGAGGAGTAAACTATTTGTCTAATAATATTCCATATGTGTGTTGATTCGTGACGAGTAATTTCCATAATTAATTCAAATTGTTTTAAAATGGCATGGGCGTTTACACAGGTATAATGTTGCCCACACTTCAACTTAAATTGCAAAAATCTGCTCCTATGTGATTGAAGTGAATTTCTAGATCAATAAAAATTCAACTAAGTTCCCAGAATCTTTGTAGACTCTCTGGTATCACCTGTTATTATTATTAATAATATCTGATATACCAATATACAGGGTGTCCGATAAATGTGTTATCAAAGATATGTTTTTTCCCAAAATCAATAATTAGGGATAAGGAATTTTCTTCACCAAACATCTTCGAAAATGGTGTATTTGCATTTCATATTCATAAATTTACCGAAAGGCACTTCTACCATACCGGGGCAACCCAAAAAGTTGAGATCACTCTCTCAGTTTTTTCAAATGAACCCCCTTTTAATGGGGCCATACCAGAGTAGTAGTCCATACTATGAGCTTCCAGAAAATGTAGGATTTGCCTACTATATCCATCGAAAATATATCTAATTATTGAAGAAAGTATAAAAAAATTCCATAAAAGCAGTTATGATATTTTATATTCAATAATGGACAAACACGGCAACAAAATAATCTCAGAAAATGTTACAAAGCACAAATTGTGTCTATCTACAGTGGCTCTTAGAACTTCAGTTAAAGTTGATCTTGTAATCGTTGGTGTCGTTGGTTTCTTTGATAGACCTCAATATTCCTTGATGAACAAACTTGAGTTGTCGATTGTCATTTGTTATCATAACTGTAAATCATCATTTTGCCAACTTACTGGCTGTAAGGAAGTTCCGATAGTACTATAGACGCTATTGATGAATTGATAATAAGGTACCTCGATACCTAGACCGATAAGCCAACCGGTCACCGGGTTACCTTGACAATATTATCGTCAGATATGATACAAATTTTTCTGTCCTCAAGTCAAACTTACCACCCAGCAAGCAATGCGGGTTCTGCGAATGTGTGTTTCCGCCACTGACACACCTAGTAACGAACGAACCTCTTGTATTGAACAACGAAAAAACGATCTGAAATCTAAGAACATATGAAATATTAATGCTTGAAATCGTATATCGGACGACCAACAAAAAATTGTTTGGTACTGCCATCACGTCTTCAGACTTCTCGTACAATCTCATTTTAAGACGGGTTTTTTGAACGGGAATTTTTACCAAATCTTGTTACTTGTCTTGTTTACTGGTATACGCTGAATAGTTTTTGTTTCCTGTCTTGAGTTTCGATGGAAATCCACGTTTCAGACCCTCCACAGTCAGACTACAGGAGAGTCGACAACCTTCAATATAATGGCCGACTTTACACTTATGGTCAGTTCATTATTCTTATTATTTATGAAATGAAATGCGATTTTTGTTAATGGTATGCTAGCAATATTTTATGGAAGTGGAACATGGACATTTTTTTTAAACAAGTTCATTGCATGGTGTTATTGTTTATTGGGGGGGGGTACACAAAATTACAAAATTACATGATTACAAGAGAGCTTGGTATAAAAAATTACAAAATGAAAACTTTAACAAATTGTGGTAACAACCTAAATAATAAATATATATACGCTTGTATACAGAGAGCACCTAAGTGACTTAACACTTGTATTGTGCTGTAAAGCAATAGTAGTTGATGTGGTTGAAAAAAAATGCAGTTGTGTACAGGGGGTGAAAGACCAAAATGGTGGTATCACAAAGTTTTAATGAAATAAATGCTAATTTTCTAATATTTTGATGAATTCAAAGTAATTTTCGAAAATACATTTTTTTGTTTCTCTTGAGAAGGCTTTATGATTTCTTATATGTTTTATTCTTAAGGGTAGCAAGTTACAAATTTTAGGTAATGTGTATGTTAAAAAACGGTGACTAACATTTTTGTTGAATTTGGGAGTGGGGAGCAATTCGTTTGTTGCGCTTCTAGTAGCATAAACGGTGGGACTAGAATTGAGTAATATTTTATTTTTGAATGCATACATACATAGGCTATGAAAATATAATGATCGGATATTGCTAATATCTTCTGTGTATAGTAGGTTAGTATGAAAAGATCTTTGTTTCTTGGGAATTATTTTTAGAATATAGTTTTGTATTGTGTTAAGCTTTTGCAAAGAATTTTTATACATTGCTCCCCACACCAGAATACCATATCGAAAAAGTGATTCGGCTAGAGACTTGTAAATTAATATAAGTAGATTTCTTGATAAAAACTGTCGTAGTTGGTAAAATTTATATATTAGTTTTCTCACTTTTTTTGTTAGATAATCAACATGATTGCTCCATCTTACGTTGTTGTCGATAATTATGCCCAAATATTTAACCTCGTTTGTTTCTTGAATCTCACCTTTCATGCCTGGAACTTTAATATTTATAAAATGTGGTCTATTTGTTGCAGTTATAGAGAAAGCAAGATAGTGGGTTTTACTAGCATTTAATGAAAGACGATACATACTTAACCACTTGTTAATTACTTCCATGCTTGACTGCACATCATTTTTAGTTTTAGACCATGTATCTCCATTGAAAATTACAACAGTATCGTCAGCATATGATATAATTTTAGCTTCCACTTTCAAGCAAAGCTTTTAGTTTTGCTTTGTAGTTTTGGAATTATGAATACTTGTAAATTATTATTTCAACTACTTTTGCACCAGTTCTATTACAACTTTTTAGAAGGTTTCTGAAGTTGCTAACTGCTGATGGGCACCATGAATATGGTACTTACCTCGTCGCACATTCCATCAACAATTTTTTGACAAAATTCTGAAACTTATGGAAATGGTCCAAAATAAGATCATAATTACAGCAAAAATAATTTAAAAAATACCACTGATGAATTGGGGTAGTTTTTCCAGGGTTGGAAATCGAAACAACCACGAACAATTCTGAAAATTTGGGTTTGTATAGAATTCCACCTCCAAATTAACGAAAAAATAGTAAAAAAAATCCCTCGCGAATTTATGGTTCGTGTAGGAAACTGCTTTCAAATTCGGATAAAAATAGTTTCGACATTTCCTTTAATGGGATAAGATATTGTTTGTGGTGTGGATATCACTGAAGCTATGAAAATTCGGGGTCAATATAAACTGTAGCTTACGATTTATTGGACAGAAAGTTTCAGAGAACCCATAAATGCCAAATGTTCCTCACAAAATGAAAAGAATCTGTTATGCAGATTGTTTATTAATAATGTATTTGTTTTACGAAATTTTTTCTATGGCTTATAGCTGTCATCAGAATTTAAATATGATTCTAGATCAAAATCATTATCATCATCTTCTTCGTCGTCTTCACATTCAGAGAAAGCCTGGTAGATTCTTTTCAGGTTACTTTTTCCTGTGTCATTTTTGTCATTGTATCCCATTTATATAAGGTAAAGTCACTAGTAGTTGACATGGTACTAGTAGTTGACATCTACGACATAATTCCCAATTATTAAGCTTTTAACGTCCTCTGAATATAATTTGATTCATGTGCTAGACATATTCGAATTTTCCGCGCTTACTATAGTGACTTTCATGGCAAAAATATGACAAGGGCCAATATGGCGACGTATTGAAATGACTTAATATTTACGTTCGATGCTTCTTGCATTTTTCTATCCGAAATTGATAAGAACAGGTGAGTTGAGTTTTTTTTTAATTTTGTCATATATTGAAATTTTCGTAGAGAGATTTATTCAGTGCCAAACTAAAGTAATCATATCGTTGAAAGATGACTGTGTTTTCAGTTAAAGGTTCAATTTGTCTTTAGAAATAGGGGTGTCAAATATTGGTACGAAATTGTGTGCGGAAATTAGTAGTTGACACTGGATTCAAGAGAAACAAAAAATAAAAAGAATGAACCTACAACTATAGTACCCTCTCCATTGAAGAGGGCTCTATTCTGGCCAGACTAAATATCTGAAAGTACTAAAAGAAAACTAAAGCCAAAAAGAATAATGCAAAGAACAAGGATCAGAAAGGATGCATTTAGTGATAGTACTGAAGATGAGGAATGGATATAATCTGGAAGTAGCATGGATGATGTCAGCATGGATGATGAGCAAAATGATTCAGATGTGGAAAATCTTTACGAGCAATCCAATAACAAGATGTTGAATTTAAAGAGGGAGACTTTGTCCCAGATTCTTTTCCAGGAAAAAAAAAAGTAACCCGCTATGATTGTATAATCCAAACAAATCTTAGTTAAGTATTTCGCAAAAGAAATGATTTTCCTGAATTACTCCAATGAGTCAAAAACTGTATTCAGGATCAATGAAAGAGATGTTAGTGTTATAATTACGTCACAAATCATTGAAAAACTAGAATCACCAAACATTATATCCTCAGGAGAGCGACTTCGGTATGAATTTAGTTCCTCTATAGCTGTAGATGGTTAATCAATTTTCGCTGTATTTTTATCTACACCATTGAACCTCTCAATAATACTCAATTGTTGTTTTATTTGATGTCAAATACATGTCAACAACTGGTCTTTAGATATGTCAACTACTAGAAATTTCAAAATGTCAACTGTCAACTAGTAGCACTATTTTGTTCTTTTTCTTAATTCAATTAGTATGCATAAAAACCATTCAAATAATTTTTGACAGATGTTCTCTTTATTAGAAAAAGACAGAGATCACCGTGGAAACGTTTTGATAATGATAAGCCAAAAAAATTTACCTTGTAAAAAATAAAAAGTAATTCTTTATCCTTAATGTGTTTTACTGGTGCTTTTACCTTACCAAACCTTGAATCTGAGCATAAAACCCTTTTATATGCCAAACCTTGAATCTACAAATCATATATTTTTGGAATCTGCATGAAATTTTGCGTATATAGTGCGGATTGCAAGTGATTTTGTCGATTTCATATTTCTCATGATTTTTAGGGCTTCCACATCAAATTACTTAAAATTCACAGAATATACTTATTTGATCATTTTGAATCGATTGGCGTTCGCAGAGCTCTATCTTCAACCGTTCCCGATTTGAAGAGTTCATCTGTAGTGGAAAAGATTCATTTCCCTCCATATTTTTTTCCAATCCCTTTCGTGACATTTTTGACGTTATATTCCTTTTATATGCCAAACCTTGAATCTGAGCATAAACAATTCATATATTTTCGGAATCTGCATGAAATTTTTCGTATAGTGCGGATTGCAAGTGAATCTGCCGATTTTGTATTTTTCATGATGTTTAGGGGTCTACCTACCCCTTTGGACTGTTTTCAATTTTTCGAATAATTTTGGTTCACAGATTATTTTCCGGTATCCCAGTGGTACAGTCCGACACTGATCTGGTCAAGTATTGATTCAGCTAAATCGTTGTCGACGGTATGATTTTCTACAACACGAATAGGTCCCATCAGTCATCGGCGTTGTGGAAACTAATAAAAACTCGGAAACTGAGAAACAAACAAAACAATAATTCAGCTGAACAAGATGACAAGATGTTCTTTCCAAATTACAGATACCAATTAGATTTAGTCACTAAACATACTCTTCAGATGTTATGGTACTTTCTATAACGGCAAATGTCTGAATCACCGAATGAGTTTGTCTAGAAGATTATCTCTTGTAGTTTGTTTAATGTTGTTGTTTTGGAGTAACCAGACTGGTTATGTGAAGGAGTGAAATTGAAATTGGTTTCCGAATACTAAAACTCCTCAATATATGTTAGTTTTTTACTGAAAGTACTGAAACTGCTTTCATTAGGAATTTTCGGAAAAAGAAGGACGGCTAGCAGATTGTCCCTCAATATAGTGAACAATTGTTAAGAAACAGAAAATTGAATAACTTCGTGCTTATGTTATAGATGAGTCATGCAAGACCATATTTTATTTCATGACTTTTTTATAAGTTGTGATTTATGACCCATAAAAAAGTTCCAGTGCACTTTTGTCTTCTTGATTTTAATGTTAATGAATTCGTGAAGTATAATTGTTTTATGCTAGATGTTTCTGACATTAATTCCTAGTCTTTTTTTAACAAGTAATAAAATGTTCTTGTTTCTTTATTCGTTATTCACAATATTTTTGAACCGGTTATTCCGAAATATAACTCGCTCTATGTCATTCAGTGTGTACATGAAGTAAGAAACGAATTCAATTTTCCTTCAATTCTATAGGGATAAAGTTTAAAGTATTCTTCTTTCAAATGATACTTTAAAAATGGCAATTTTTCCTTTTGTGGTAGTTCTTCGATCGTCTCGGTGGTTTCGAGTTGTTTCTATATTTCTCCTAGGATTTTCTTAGAGTATCTACTTTGGCGTAGTATAGTTTATCTCTGCATCCGGTGACTCCTGGTTATTGCAAATTTGCAACGCTCTTTCCACCAATGTTCTTACGGTTCCCTTTTTTATGGAATTTAGTTGATTGGAGCAGATATTATCCCGTGTGGGTATTCTTTCTTTAAACAGAGATGCGGATTTCTCACCAAGATGAAACCAGAAAAATCCAGCAGAATCTAGCAAAAACTGCATTTACGAAGTCCCCTGTGAACGCGGAGATTCAGCATATCTCTATCATAACATTATTCGCAGTAAAATTCCAACATTCTTGTACAACACAATTACCTTCCGTACTGAGGTTCATAATCTGAATGTGCATGTCCACGAATTTTTTAAGAGGTCATTCTGTATCAAATATGTGAGGTCTACAATCAACTAACTTCTGATCTGAAGAAGTTGACAGTAGGTACCGAAAAAAATAATAATATTATTCTTATAGATTTGTTTATCGTTTTTCTCTGTACGTAGGTAGGCTATAGATTTTTGGTGTACTTTGTTTTTTTTTGTATTATTCACTTTTCTTGGAATTTTTGTTAGTTTTATAACCAGCTGCGGAGGTTTTGCTTTTTTTTGGGAGTTGTGGAAGAAATCCATTCTCAATAAATACTGTGACTCTCCTTACTCACTTACTACAACCTCCACCTTTGTGTAGGTCCGGTCAGGCTATTGCCTCCGGTGACACTTAGGCCCATTGTATCTTAAATATGGATCTTGGATCCATTTGTGTACCAGATTTTCCCCTGTAGAATATCCCCGAGCTGTGAGCCGTTTCATTCAGTTCTGTTTGGCACCAGCACTCTTAATTGGTTGTTGAAGGAGTACCGTTTCGGAAGGTGGCCCGTTCTCGTTCCTAGCGCGTCCCCGATAACATTTCTAACGAATCTTTTCAAAAGCAAGGTTTTATTTATAAACTATTCAACTAAAAAGCGGAAGTTGATATTTAGTGGAAGTTGAACATTGACTAACGTCTGGAGAGGACTAATTTTTAGTCTACTTGAAACTCTGTGATGACGAAACGTATTACTTCGGGCGGTGCTTGGGTCAATGGTAGAAAAATCCGGTATTTACAAAAGCTAACACCCTCTAAAAATGTATTGGCGGAAGGAAAAACATTTAAGTATCGTTCACCAGCCTGGTTTCTCGTGATTTCTTTGAAGGATTCAATCTGTGACCCACAAACTACCTTTGCACATTAGGGGACTTCATTCAAGAACCCCAGGATATTTTTCGAATACTCATTCTTATACTGAGTCAACCTACTTTATAACCACCCAGTATATTTGTCGAAAGTTTCGGGTAAATATGGACAGATTGCATTTGAATAAATAAACGCTAGTTTGAATAACAAGCTAATATACCTACTCAGCTGCATAATATAAAACGCTTAAATAATAGAACAATAACATTAAGTTGCAGAACAATGAGAAATTCCACATTAGCTATTTAAATGAATCAAATCCGTAGGTACAATGTCCCGGGGAGAATTCAAATAATGCGGTTGACAACATCGATAATTAGCAAAAAGTGAAAACTAATCGACGTAGTCTATTCGTTCGGAACAAAGAAAGTGTGTACAAGCAGGAAACCCTCATGGGCTGTGAAAGTTTTTGCGCTCGACTTGTATATTGATGTGGGCATTGTACAAAGTTCAGGTTTTTATGATATAACAATTGGATCTAGAGATTTTTTTCCAAACTATTAATCTCACTGAAAGTAGCGAAATTACGTTGGCTCTCCTTCGAATATTCACTTTGTCTAATTCAGATATCAATTTTTTCTATTACACATTATGTGCGTTAAGTATGGGAAACATAAACAATAAAAAAACTTGTTATATTAGATAGACCAGCGATTTTTAATTTAATATTTTTGACTTTGTCAAATTGTACATTTTCTGAGATATAAAGAAGAATATATATTTTTGAATGGGACCTCCCGTATATTTTACAATTTTCTGTTTGTTTTTCAGTGGCGATGCAGCATACACACTGATAATGGCCAAAATTGACTAATTTTAAGAAATTAGGGAAATCATTTTTATTGCAACCGTTGCTATTAACTTAAAAAAATGAAAGGGGTCATTCGGTATTTGTAAAAGTTTAAAAAAGTCTTTGCATAGCAAAAATTTTGTTATTTTATTATTTGCTACGGGGTAGCAACGATATACATGTTTCCATACTTTTCGCGCACACTGTATATATGAATCAGATCTGTTTCTACATTGAGTCTTAAATTCAAAACTGTGGGATTTTACACTTTACACTCAAAGTTATATTGAAAATTTAGAAGAATACCTGCATGTGCATGTCCAGCGCCACCTATAGGTTTAAAATAGTTTTCACTAAAATTATAAAGCATGAAATTTTGTGCAACTTTGGTAAGAAACATTTTTGAATCAGAAAATTATAGTTTACGAGTTACAACAATTTGCCAGATCGCTACATTTGTTCTAGAAATTTCAGTAAATACCGATTATTCAATACATACTATTGTTTTTCACTCATTAGATACCGTTCCACCGTGAGGTAGAGTGAGAGTGCGCGTTGTTTTTTTTTTGTGGTATCCCTTGTAGGCCTAATTCACTGTTATCTTCTAATGTTTTTCTTCATTTTCGATGTCCTAGATGGACTCACTGATATCACTATCTTCTTGCAAAGAAAATTAGTTTCTTCATCCAAGTTTTCATCTTCGTTGTCCTCTTCGTCGACCTCGTGTGTCAGTAATTTCGCAATAGTCAGGTCTTTATCCTCGTCGTTGTCGTCTTCTTCTTCATTGCCATAGCCCGCAAAAATCTCTGAGCTGTTTTCACATGCGTCTGTCTCCATGGCAGCATTTGCAGGTCTGAATACTTAAGCCTGTTTTCCTACACCAGCAGGCTCTGACGCACTGCTTCATGCACTTGCACGAAATGAATTTCAGGAGTGCTTTGGGTTCCTGTTCACTTGTTATTTTTATTGAATTGAGCCCAATTTTGCCTTTCCCAACCCACTGCTTTGGACTCTTGTATACATCATACCAAGCATGAACTTGGTGGTAGGTCCGAAGGAAATATTGCCGTGCAGCTTCTCTTGTAGGGGGTAATGAATAAAAATTGAATTCACTCTTGGTTATGAAATTTTAATAACAAAGCTTTCCCTCGCAGCGGCAATGACTTCGGGAGCTGTGTTTCGCTCTTTGATAACTTGTAGAGTTCTGCTCAAGTATTCGTTCTTTTCAAGTGTTTTTATAAACTTAATTTTTGCCATATTGAAAACAGCAGAAGTTCATTCTTTTAACAATTTTTGCTCTGCCTGGTTTGCGAAGGAAAACGTTTGAAACACTACTCAAATTATTAGTGAATATATTCTTATTTTATTTGGAAATTACTGGTTGGGTCCAGTTGAACTGCGGATGGACCAATTGTTCAGAATGTGAAGGTAGTCATTAAAAGATGTTTTTAGAGTTTACATTCTAGCCATTAGTCGATCCGGATTTTAAACTTAACGGATACATGGTATTGAAAATTCTGTATACTTTCGGATCTGTCGTTGTTACCGCGAAGTCTTACTATTTAAATTTTCTCCTGCGAAGTGAATTTATCTGCCATACTTCTTTATTAGTGTAGGTACTTGAGTGGTTATAAACTTCACTATTAACACTGGCAAATTTGTGTCATTTCGCCTTTTATTATCTATAGTTTCAAAGCTTTCTAATAAAAATAATATTTTTTGAATGTGGCATCCCAAACATAATTGAATGAGACCAAGATAGATATTCGGAATAACTGTCAACCACCAAAGAGGAACTGCGTGAAAGATTAAGACAGGTTTGCACAAATGTTGCCCCAAACCAGTGTTAAAATTTTGATCGAATTGATTATTAAATCGGGAATTTGTTAAAAAAGTACGAAAATTCATGTGTAGGCACTCTCATCTCAATTCATTCTTTTGTTATAGTTCATTCATGTTTTTATCAATATTGGTCATCACTTGATGTGAAGATGTATTTTTTTTTCTGATGAACTATTTCCCATAAGTTATTTTTGGAAGAAACAAACTTTGACATCATGTTGAATAACTGCTGTTCACAAACTCTACTGTTAACGACCTAAAAGAGCATTGATTGTAACTTATATGACGACTATTCGAAATATTTAAATAAAATAATAAGAATTTTACTCATGCTATATTTCTGTCGAAAAAAAAAAAATTATCGTTTTAGTCACACATTTTTGAGAGCATCACAAATCTAGAATCGTCGTCAAATTACATAAAAAAAAATCGCTAATATTTTTTTTGGATTTTTGCGACATTCGAAAATTCGAAGTAGGCCTTGAAATTTTTATTTCTATTTCGAATGTATAGCACTTTTCTAGAACTATTGATGCTCTATCTATTGAAAAATCAAACTTCTGAATCGGATATTAAATAAGAGTTTTAGAGAGATGGCTCTCTCTGTAGATTAAT
The DNA here is from genome assembly GCA_958502065.1 of Chrysolina americana. NCBI lineage: Eukaryota > Metazoa > Arthropoda > Insecta > Coleoptera > Chrysomelidae > Chrysolina > Chrysolina americana. The sequence continues at coordinate 7,383,455 of OY293412.1, forward strand.
AAAAAACTAACTTGGAAACTATAATTGATAGAATTGATGGCCGAACCGTAATGAATGCAACACGTAGTGTCAAAAGAAAGGCCCAAATATGTGTTCAACAAGAAGGCTTTGTCAAATTTAATTATTATAATGTTTCATATCAAAAAACCCAGAAACAGTCTTGTTTTATTGATGTGGTTGCGAATCGAAATTTATGATAAAATATTTAAAAAACTATAGTTAAACTCAATATTTTTGTTTCCACCATATGCATTCTGTTCATAACAAAATATCGTTGTATCTTTATTTTCGTAAATAGAATAACGATATGAACGCACGGCCGTTCATCTTTAAAATTTTCTAGATGCAGATTTGTCAATTTAGGGCCTAGCTCTTTCGTCATCCATTCATATTTGATAATATGTGCTCTGAGTACGAAGAGTTAGTCAGAATTGTGGACTCGTCCGTTTTCCTAAGGTAAATGAGTCACTCAAATTTTTTTGAACTGACCGATTCCTTCGATATCATTCCAATGGATAACGATTCATCCCATTGTGGCAAACCCCTCAGGTATGTGCCTGACCCGTGGTTTTATTTTCATATTACACAATAGAACAATCGAAATATGTCATCGACGTGTTGCACACAAATTTCTCCTTTTCGACATTCGCAGCACGTCCACCCCGACGAACCAAAAAATCTGGCGCATTCTCGATCTCGCACGTGGCTCGCATCTAATCACACACTCTGTATAATTGTCGACAATGTACCCATCTTCGAGCAGCGACCGGTATAACTGTGCTTGAAAAACGAAGAAGGCCAGAGGAATGATTGAAAGATCGTTTTATCGGACGACAAATCGATGTCGCACCTCCGAGAACATGACACTCGTTCTGTTTATTTTGTCCCGAACGTCGTGCGATAACGGGTTATCGGGTCGTTCGCCGGCAGACCCGGTGTCACGTTCTCGGGGCGCGGACGGTCGCTCCAACTTGTAGCTAGAGATCCGACTTGGTCGCGGCACAGTTGTTCGCTACGATCGTATGTAGGTGGCTGTGAAATTCAGCTTTTGACAGCTCATCACACGCGTGCATACGACTATTGCGGTAATCGGTTTGTAGTTTTTTGATCAATTTGTCGTTTTTTCGTTGGTTTCGCAGTTTAGTTATTGCTTCGGCTTCGCGGTCGATATTGATTGTTATGCGCTTGAATTGTTTATGTAGTGTAGTTGTAGTTGTTTTGTTATGATGTGATTTTGCTTCGCTTTTTCTCTGGATTATTTTTCCGCTTATTTTTGGAGTCATGTTGAAGATTCAGATGCTAGAACAGCTTGTCACTAACGAAAGTACTCAGAATACAGGGTAAGTCGAGGCTTTGATAGGAGAACGCAAACTGGGTGAACTAGACGTTAACACTCTGGTAGTTGTGGAAGTGGTGTGACGTGATAACAATAATAGCACGAGTAGTTGAAAATATTCTAGTTTCAAGATAACTTTTCAGTCAATATCATCTGATTGTTGAAGAAAATAATTTTAAAAAGAAATATTTCCATAATAATGGTTATTTGATTTACTTATTCACTTAAAATCCTCGATTATGATTTTAGCTGACAAACTGAAATAACAAAAAGCCAGGTAGGTAAGTTCATCAATTTTGTGACCTTGAATTTCATTGATAGATGTAAATAGAAAATTTCTGTACACTTGTAAATGACCATCAATATTTTTTGAATTTTTCCTAATTTTTGGTATGTTATGATACCTGTTAATATTTCGAATGAAGTGATGATTTCATAATGAATTAATGTTAAATACATATAGTCTAGTTCCTAAATTGTAGATAGTGATTCATCGGTTGTACGATTCATAATTCATATAAAGCAGCTCAAAAAATAGAACAGAAATAAGCTAGGTACTTAGGCTTCAAATCAAGTTTTACTTTGCCACTTTCGTACATCCCCTCCGCACTTTCAAATCCCGTAAAAACCAGAAAATGTACGATGAGTCACTATCTACAATTGAGGAACTAGACTAGTTGTTAGACTGTGAGAAGCTGTCAATTGCAACTCAATTTTGGTAGTCACAGTCTAACATATATTCAAACTGAATACCTACTACTTCAAGCTCATTATGAAATCGGGCCAAAGTCATCAGTACCAGGGTAGGTCGGATAACATTAAATCCCTGCCCAATGAACGATAGTCAACTGATCAACTAATATTTCCTCACAAGTTGGTCGCAGCGCCATCTGCATGGAAAATCGAATCAGACAGCACATACACCAGGTAGAGATAACTGTAATGCTGGGTTTGATTACAAGCTAAGCCCTTGGGCCTTCTTGGAAGAACGTTGCACAAATATCTGTCAGGTATAGTTCAATGTCCGTTGTGGTATTAGCCAGGAAAGAAAATGTTTTCTATCAGATGTTTGCCACACTTTTCCACTTTGTGCAAATGTGTGGTGAATGGGTAATTTTTACTATGATACCTGTTCGTTGGATAATTTGAGTTGAGTTGAAACAAAGATTTAATAATAAAAAATTAAATTTACGAAGAAAAATTATTAATTTACACTGCCTCTTCTCACAATAATGTTCGTTGCAAAATTCGAATTATTAATAAGTAATAACACTAGAATTGACCAATGAATTGTCTTGTGTAAATAAAACCAACGTAAGTCAATTATTGTATTGTTCATTTTAATTCATGAATTAGGTAATTGGTAAAAAAACACCGAATTTGAATGCAACTAATGAAGTGATAGCGATAAAAGAATAACTGTCGATAGTAAAAATCAAGAGCAAAATAAGAAGAAAATTCTCTACGTACAAAAGGTACTCGATTAGACTGACTGCCTACTCTGTCAGCAATGCCAACAAATTTTTTCAAGACTACAGTCTATACTTGAAAACTATAAAGACATTCATTCTTTCGCTTTTGTACTTGAGACTTGTCGAACAACCCTTTTTCAATATTCATTAGGTACTTATTATATCGAACGACAATTCCTTTGAATCGGTTCCCGGAGTAATTCCTTCGAAGAAAAGCATGTAATGTAAACTGAGCTATCAATTTGTCTCCACAAAAAATCCAACGGATTCAAATCCGGAGGTTGCAATGGCCATTTATTTGGGAAAAAACGATTGAGTTAACCTCGCACATTCAAACTCAACTGAGAAGTTCCTTCATGGAAAAAGTATGTACTTGGTTCTCTGAATTCATTTGAATGATTTCGAAAAAACTGCCGCGGATAGAGTACCAACTAATAAAACATGCTCCATCGGGGATCACTCCTCGTTTCATAGAGCCACTTTTTATTTCATTCATGCACCAATATGAATGAATCATGGGCGAATTTTATTACGTAAAGATATTTTTTTCCAACCACGTGTTTGATGGTTAGTAACCCTATTTTTTTTCAGATGTTATTCTGTATATCTATTTCTCTAGCCAATCTTATTTGCCTTATAATTTTCTATATTTAATCATGTATCACAAATTGGTGTTCGTTTGTTAATTGGCTGTTGAATTGCATTTTATTGAAAATTATCAAGTTGGCTGTGATCCGAATTCGATTATAGTACGATGTTTGGTACGCTTTGAAATCTAAAGATCATTAGTTCAAACGCTTCCATAAGTACCCAGATCAATTCCTGCAGGTTATCAATAACATCTTTTATTCAAGAAAAAACATTCGAAAATGACTCGAAAAGACTAGCCTTACAACAAAATCAACATTAGTGAGAGTTGAACAATTTATCACAGTTGAAGCAGAATTTTCATCAAAATATAAGACATGACGAGATTTTTGGCATGGCTTTTTTGAAATTTAACTTTCTAGAATTTCATTTTTTAAATATGTTAACCTTTCGGAGACTTCATTTGCTTCCATTTTCAAAACCGATGAAAACTCCACAAAACCGAAATTCCATTGCACCAACTCTATCAAGGAATACAATTCTCTGACAAATTGGTAATTGAAATGTTTCTCATATAGTGCAAACTTTTTGAAACTCACTGTAGAATTTGTATTGATCTGACATTAAGAAAAGACAAGCGTTTACTACAGAATCAATATTAGTAAGACTTTTAACAATTTATCACAGATGACGGAACATTTTCGTCAGAATATAATTAAGTAATAGATTCTTGGCATCCTTTTTTTGAAATTCAACCTTCTAGTATTTTCTTTTTCAAATATTGGACCCTTTGGAGACTTTATCTTTCCCCGATATCGAGTAAAGGGGAATAGAAACATATTATTTTTAATTTAGCTACTTGTTAAAGAACTATCTGTCTTTCATTTTTGCCAGGAACCCATAACATGATCTTCCCGTTTGAAAACAATATATCTACCTTTTCTTTAGCCAATTGATATTGAAAATACCTAGACTATTTGAGACGATAGTTGAGAATGACGTTCCACACTCCCCCGATCTTCCTAGGTAGGGCGTACTTTCAAAGTTTGACCTAGGGCGTAATTAGGTGATAATCCGGCCCTACTTATAGACTTGTGAATTGGTATATTACTTAGGAGAACAATTCCATCAGAACTCCTCAAAGCCATTGGAACTGAGTTCCACAAAATTCAATAACACATTTGGAACCCAGTGGATAATCAATCAATTTGACGTGGGCTTCAGAATATTAGGAAAATTTTCCTTTTTTTCATTTATTGAGGAATATACGAAGTAGGCCACACATTTTACTAGGGATTCTCTTCTGTTCAATCCTTGGGTTCAATATTGACGTACCCTATATTAAGTCTCTTCCGGATATTTTTTTTTATTGAGTTACAAATCTTATTTCGAAATGATTTCTGGAAATTTGCTATTTATTTGCCAACTCCGGGGTATTGAATCCGGAGCGTTCCTTATTCCCCGAAGATCTGTTCCCGTATCTCCAATCCTTTGAAATAAATATAATTCCACTCATAAATAAGAAAAACGAAACTCTCGGCAATATTTTTCGTTCTGGCTTAGGTTAATTATTGTAAGAATTGTATGTTTATGACAGGCTGATATGAGGCATACGCATATATCCAATTCTCACAATTGCATAAGGTTTAGAAAAAGAAGATGTTATCTTACACGCGTATCTCATTTCCATAGAACTTTCTTTCAACTTCTCCTTTACCAAAGAGTGTTGTTAGAATGATTGGCAGCATTTCCGTTCGATGCCTATAAAATGAATTCTTGTTCGAATGTCAGTCTCTTGAAAATTCACATTATGCAAACAAGACGTAAACGCCCGAAATGAAGAGTACATTTCGATGGTGTTAACAATGTTCAATGAGTCTTAATCTTAGTCGTCTCTCTTTCGAGTTGATCATTAAAATTATAAAATGTTGAAGATCGAAAATACGAATAAAAGTTGTTCAGTCCATAGTTCCGAAAGAATAAAAAAAAAATATGGATTATGTAATACAGTCTTCTGCCTCAGCCTATACAATAAGTATCGATAAGAGTCCAACAGAAAACAACTGATGCCCGCTACGACCTTGAAACTATGTCTGTTAGATTCCTGGTAAAGTTTTATATATTAACTACTCACTTTGCTGCTGTTTCAATCTCAATGCCAGAATTAAATCGACTCTATTTGGTACTAGATACACAGGAATTGGCGGCTTGGTGTAAGTGAAAATTATTAGCGAGAGCACAATAGCACATGCATATCGCGACGCTACACTTGTCATACTACCATCAACGGTAGTCGTACGGTATAGACGAGACACCGGTGTTGCCTTATGCTCCTAGAGACATTGAGTCTGTTGTGGAGAATGTTGGTATCATCTTTGGTAATGTAAACATAACAGACAGTAGAATTCATTTAATTCATGAAGTTTCTCATTTCTTTTGAAATCATGTTCTTTAATTTCTAAAATATATGAAAATAGACGGTTATATGTGAGAATTTCCATGAATGAATAACATAATTTACATAATCAAACAGACGAAATAAAAACTCTTCCTTATGTGAAATTAGAAAAATTAGAGGAAAGAAAATATTTGTTATCAGGGAGGCAAGAACCATTCCTTGTTTTGGGGTCAAAAATTAACTATTTTTAGTAAAGTAGTAGAAAAAAAATTATTTCCGGACAGATATCGATATTGTCCCAGAATAAATGCGCCTATTTATGAATTATATAAAGAGTGAATTTTATAAATACATTTTCATCCGGTTAATCGGAAATTGGTTAATGACAAAGTTACGTTAGGATTCTTTACATTTTATAATCGAAAGTTTTGTACGGCATATTTTATGTTAGTCACATCCTTGGAAGTGACTCATCTGCAAAATCAATTGCGTCGGATATCAATTATTTATACCTGCGCATGTTGAACAGCGATTTTCCATTTACTTGAAAAACACATGATAGATTTCACATAGCAACAACAAAGTTGCTAGTGATTACCAACAAATAGCGTGGTTTGTACTCTGTGGAAATCGTCCATTCATTTGGTTAATCCGATTCATATTTCTTAGAAATATATGCATGACTTCAAAGACAATCAATTCATTCATGTTGTAATGGTGCTTCATTTTTACATAAGGTCATACGGAATCGTCAGTGAACATAAACACTTCAATTAATCAGTGTGTTGCATAATCTTTATGATACTGAAATTTAAGTTTGTTGTTTTTCCTTGATTGCCACCGCGAATAATAATAATGACCGTTCTCTACGCGCACAGGCTCTTGTTTTGGGTCAGGAGTTTTTATGAGAAAGTATTATTATTATTATTATTTCAAATCTGATTCGTTCATTTTTCCGCAGTTCCTATTTGAGAAATACTTATATATTGATCTAATCTCCATATTATCATTGAAATGTTCAATTATAAAACAAGACTAAAAGAACAATAAACCAAAATTTTTTGAAAAAATTATCAACAATTCTTGAATAAAATGTAGTAATATACTGTCACTGAAACACTGAAGCTTAAGCTTTTATTGGACTTAGTACAAGCGGGCGTAAAGTTAGCTTGTTTAGTATTTCGGGTCAATTCTGTTTCTCACTAGCAATATTGTTAGCATAGCAAGGCAATTTTCACAGCAAAATATATCTCAATTTTGTAGAAGGCTTGATATCTATCTTGCTTTATTGGCAGTAGATGATGTGGCAGCAACATCTCCTTCCGATATTTTTCAAGCCTTCTACAAAATTGAGATATATTTTGCTGTGAAAAATGTCTTGCTATGATAACAATCTTGCTACTGAGAAACAGAATTGACTCGATTATCAGGTAGTTGGAATATTTTAGTTGTAATTGTCTTTTATGGGAAGTTGATAAGTTTTTTTTACTGAGTGTTATTATTTGGGAGACTCGTGGAAACTATGACACTTGGTATAAGAATTGAGGAATTTTTCACGACATCACTTGAGTAAAATGAAAGATTACAATAAATTGTACGAAGGATCACAGAAAAACAAGCTGATGTAGATCAAGCGCTCAAAAATGATGACGATGTTCCAAGGTAAAACAAAAAGGAAAATCTTGTGATGTTCAAAGCGTGAAAACCTAATTATAGAAATTGGTAGGTATTCATTTTGATTTGGTGGTTATCAGCTACAAGAAATATTTCTGTGTTCAACCGTTAAATTGGATGAGGAGGTCCGAAAAAAAGGTTTATCGACTGACGGAAAAAAAGTCGGCGGGTGGATCTCAATGAAACTGCCAAAGGCACCGAATGCGTGTACCATTCATAGTATAGGTATATTAGGAGATGTTGAGCTAAAACCTCAAATTAAATTGGGCCCTTTTGATTTTTTAGAATCTAGGAGGTTTTGGGGTACCGAATAAGTCTAGCAACTCTTCATAAAGTACGGGCACGGATTTTCGATATTTTGGGACTTGAAACTCAAAAATATTTTGAATCGAAAACCATGAGGAATTCGAAAAAAACTACCGTGTCAAAAAATGTAAAGCACAAAATTCTCTACAAAAAAGTATCCTAGGTATTTTTTCCTAACCTCAAAAATTTCACCGTAAAACGGGTTTAAATTCTCAATAATAGTTTGAGTCGCGAATAACTCGAAAACTTCAATACACTTGTTCACTATGGTTACAACCAAAACTTTATAGGGCCACATAAACATCATTTCACTACTAAGACCTTCTTTTCTTAGTTTCTACATGATTCGTACCTCTTCTAGATTCTCTCCTCCACAATTTTTGCACTGGCCCCAGTGAAAAATCCAATTTTTTTATGTGAAAAACACCGTAAAGACTACAGAAAGCAGTACGCACTTGACAAATGTTTACTACACAAAACACGTCGTCTACACCACAGAACTCATAATTATATCTTATGTTCTGTGGTCTGCACACGTGCGTGGTTATCGGTGATAATGGCTGTGGTTGCCGAATTCTTCGCGGGAAATAGACGAAAAGAAAGCTTTCGTATTCTTAAACCAAGTTATTGAATACAATGTAACGACCCGCAATCGATTCTTTGTAACGTGTTTTCACAAATACAACATGAATTTTTCGAAGAAACTTACTCTTGGATAATTAAGGAAATATTTACGGAAAAATGGGACATTTTGACCTTTCTATGCATTTTCAAAATCTTCATAATGAGGATACATCATACTAAGAATGTTTTTATATGAACTTGAAGCTGAGATTCTACGCTTCAAAATGAATACCCTCATCTTTGGATAAGAGAAACTATTAAAAAGTCTGTGAATATCGAAATAATAATCAATCGAGAACGAAGATCGTGTTCATGATCGCGTTTTTTGAATGTCAGTTCATTTGAAACCAAGAAGTAACTCATGTATGTTATATATATGAAAATATTGATAATAATACGAACGACAAATCTCTCGTTGGATTTGCTTGTTTATATTGCGAGTGATGGAATATATTCATTGAAACTTCAAGTGCTTGTGTGGCCAATATACCTCTTCATCTCGCAAGATTTTCGAAAATTTCCTAAGTCGAAAATTATGCTACCTTACCGGAGTACAAAATAGAGAACTTACCCATCATTATGCATTTTGATTCTTTGAAAACGGAGTAGTTTTCAACGAGTTAGAGCAATTTTAATTTGCGCTTGGTATGTAAATTTGCTTGAATTCGCACTGGCGGGAATTCGCGAGCGGGTGCTCCGGCTTTCGGCTTTGAGAGAGAATTACTCGTGGCTCCAACAAAAAAATTATTGAAGACCTTTTTTGTAGAAAATTTTGTGTTTTACATTTTTTGTCACTGCAGTTTTTTTCGAATTCCTCATGGTTTTCGAGTTATTCACGATTCAAAATATTTTTGAGTTTCAAGTCCCAAAATTTCGAAAATCCGTGCCCGTACTTTTATGAAGAGTTGCTAGACTTATTCGGTACCCCAAAACATCCCACAATCTAGAAAATCAAAAAGGCCCAATTTTTTTTTGGGTCTTATCCTATTTAGGCTGTACTATCATGAAAATATCTAAAACAGGGACAGATCTCAAGGGGATCGCGATCTCCAAAACTTGTATGTGGATTTGGCCTAACAGATTCCAACTGGGTCGTATGAATTGTTGTTTTAAAATTGTTTTATTTGAGGTGACAAATTTGAGTTAATTTCGCTTCTCGACGGATGTAGAATAAGATAATATCAATACCTTCTCTCTCGCATACACTATCTCTTGTTTTCCTAGCAGAATTATAGAAAAATATAAATGTATGCGAGTACAATAGTTGAAAAGTTCTCAATATTCATATTTACAACTCCCAGTCCCGGAGAAATATCTCACAGATAACCCCGATTAAAAGCAAAGGATCTACGATCGAGTATTCGCTCTCAGAGTTAATGAGCAACTTGGTAATGTGAGTTTTTGCACGAGTGAAAAATGCAAACATCGCAATTAGCTATAACAAATTGACATCGAATCTTTTCCATATATCTGTCATCGGCTGAAAATAGTAGCATCCTATCGAAGTGGGCTCGTCATCAGATAGACGGCTTGTTAAAACAGTAGCTAACATGTCGTTAAACACGTTACTTTGGTTTTTAGTGATATTTCCTGGAATCCGACGAATTTATGAGCGGAGCCAATTAACGGGCAACTTTTCAAGTTTACCGTTCAGCGTTGAGAGAGCGAAAAAATTCAGATAAGTTTATCCAGTTCTTCTGGCTGAGTATTAAATACTAATAATAATAAAAATAAATCGGCTTTATTCGTCATTATCATTAACAAAAACGACAAACTTACAAACTAGAAAAACAAAGCCAAGTGTCGATATGGCAACCAAATGAATCCATTGATAAAGGCAATAAAAATATCATACCAAAAATCATAAAAAATTTATTAAAATAAAAATGAGCAAAAAGAAAAGAAAAAGAAAAATACAGTAAACTGATAACAATATTTAAATCATTTGAAGTTCGTGATTCCTATAAATACAATGTCATGCCATGTCATATTTGTATTCAGTTCCTCCCTACTCCATTGTAATCTTCAACATTTTTGTTAAGTTTTAAAAACTGTACGATCTGAATATTTCGAAGGAAGTTCGAATATATTGTACTAGAGAGGTATCAACAATGTGAACGGGGTATCCTTCTCTCTAAGCGTTTCCACCAAGTGGAATAATAAAGGCAAACATCTGTCAGAAAACAACTACTTCCCTGGCTAATACCACGACGGACATAGAACTACATCTGACAGATATTTGTGCAACGTTCTTCCAAGTACCTAGATCCAATTGCAAGTGCTTGTCTTGTAGTTAAACAGAAGATTATCCTTCATTTGGCTGGGAATGACCACCTGCAGACACCGAGAAATTCACTGGGTAATTTATTGAATAATTTAGGAGTGTATGAAAAGCTGCGGGTGAAAATAGCAGAGCGTTGTCCAAGTATGACTAGTGTATTACTTTTACGAATATTATCAAAAGTCGTTAGTTTACGAAGGAGGTATTACGGTTTTTTGGCAGTTAGAATCTTATGTGTGTTTGTTTATTAATATGTAGAATGTTCCGAGGGTCTCTAATCTGAAACAAACAGAGTGTTTTCTATTTTTGACGAAATGAATTTCATGACATAGTCTCAAACATGAATTTTGAAAACGTTGTAAGCGATTGGTGTCATATTGCAATAATACAGGTCCGTAAATACTATCACAATAAGAAAATGTACACTGTCACAAAGTTTCATTTTTAGTTTTGTGGAGGATATATTACGATTCGGATATAAGTACCTCGGTTTGTTGTATAGGGCTTCGCACAGATATATCTAATATGTCTCGTGAATCTTAGATCGGAATCCAAGTAAAGTCCTAGATTCTTATTTTGCTCAAATATTGGCAGTTTATTATTATCGATGCATATTTCAAGTGTCAGAACTGATACTTCTCTCACTTTTTGTGTCCGAAAAGCATGGCTGAGTTCGAGCATATGGCAGAAGAGATGTTAAATATAGATTGGAGATCTCTGTTAACATTAAATTGGGCTTCTTGTAGATTGTCATTATGAAAAGAGAAATATATTTCAATTAAATGTTCAAATATTAATGAATAATGAAGAGTAAGTACTTATACTTAAATGTACGTAGTTAGACACAATTATGCATTTCTTGATAGGATTATGCCACACATTATTGGTTATCTGGAAAACATCCGTATGCATAGTTGCCCTTACCTTTTAACGTATGATGTCATGCACGAGACCAGTGACTATGCTGGGAATCGAACTCACACCGCTGTGATTGACAGGCAAGCGCTCTACCATCACGACCACCACGGCCCATAATGGCCCATAGTGTTGTGAATATACACTGATCAGAATCATCTACAACTGAACAACCGGCTTTAAATTGCTGTTGTTACCTATCCAAAATAAGTACAGCTGAAAATTCCATAAGACAGTTGGTTGGAAATCATTCCTCATCAAAATATCATAAAAAACAATTTGCGGAAATTCTTACTTAAAATTCATCCTTTCTGAAAAGGCAAGCAATTCATCTATTCCAGGAAATGAAAAATAAATAGTAGCTCTTTAATTCCTTGGTGGGGTGACGATAACGATAACCTCTTGTTTCATATGTGATAAAATGTTATAAAAATACTTTTATTTCATAAGCAAACACTTACATTTTTTGGCTCAGATATTGAGAGTCTCTATTTTTTCTGAATGATTGAAAACTACAAAATACTCATCATCTTTGAGCAAGTAGTATACAGCGTATATGAAAAAAGCGTCAATTCAAAATCGAGTTTGAAATAGTCTTTTTGAAATTGAGAATTATACTATAAGTAGACTCTGCCTGTGACAAATTCAAGATGTCCAAGAATTGGATTCTACTAGTTTTCTACTTTTAAAGATCGATTGTTTTTCTTGATAAATGATACAATAAGATGAAAATTTGTTGCTGCATTAGATCAATTTGATCATACGTCACTCGACAGCTGAATTAGAAAAGTTTTATGATTCGTTTAGAGTTTTTTTCTACAATGAGTGTTTTCGTTCCAAATTGATGCACCAGAAATTACGCTGACAATTTCACTCATATTATATTGTAACAAAACTGCACTCAACTAATTTTTTATAATTTATTTACACACGTCTTACTCAATAACTTATATCACAAGTCACTATTTTAATTCATTTTTACTGACACTCTCTATTATTCAAATATCGTACTCCGGCTGATTCCAAAACTGTTTTCTCGCCGTAGAGATTTCTTTATACAGCCATGAGTTCCGGAAATCCCTCGAAATTCTACTGGCGACTAGATGTCGCTTCTCGAATGATCTTGTGTCAATCGCCAGCGGCGAAGTTAATGATGACATCATCGGCTATAAATAGCGCTGTTTTCTGTGCTGTTTGCGAGCTCCGTCAGAACCGGCTTAAGGAGAAATCGTCACAATATAAACCAATCAAATGCCATAATTTTCTCATTTCGTACCAATGAGAACAGGACTTTTTGAAAACACTTCCTCCAGCCCGTGGGATTTTCAACACGGTGTTTCGCTTCTAGCTTGTTATACATTTCCATAGTTACGACAATCATGGTAAATATAGAAACGTCAGTTTTGACGGTTCGACTCTTCAACTGACATTGATTACACAAGATGAACCCCGTTCTTGCAATACGCATTTAGTCTATAACATAATGTATTCGTGAAATTTTCTGATCGAATATCCCTTCAAAATGCAGAATTTCCAAAATACTTTCACCTTGCCAGGCACTCAAACTGTGTTGCTGTACAAAACACCACCCGAGCAAGCTCTCGTGATGTTTCTAAGCAACACAGTTTTCGTGCCAGCAAGGTGAAAGTATTTTTCGAAAATTCTGCATTTTGTCGGGATATTACTACTGAAAATTAAATTATTCATAGCATTTAATTCATTATTATTATTACCAAATAGAAATTTTTGAAGTTGGAAAAGTTTTCTATAGGACAATCGTTGCTCACAGCAAACAACAATACTGCACTGTTTAGAATTCTCTGTGTACAAAATCGTTTCTATAGGTACATAAGAGTTGCATGAGTAACTCGCCGCACACGCATTAAGATTTGTATGTAAGGGACATCTTCCCCCCAACGGCAGTATCGTGCGTTGTTAACAGAACTATTGAGGTTCAATAAAATAGAAATAATGGAAACCCTATATGGAATGGAAACAGGATATTGTGAACAGCCGATGCTCTAATCGACATGTTTTTTCGTGATTCATTCATTTTTCTCTTTTCCAATTTGATTTCCCTTCCTCGATAGTTACGATACTGGTAGATTCAAATGATTGTTCGTCAAATATCAAATGCTGCTTTGCCGTACTGACAAGACTATATCGACAACGAAGAATCTCCGTTCGGCAATGGAAATACTATCGTTTTTAGATGTTTTCAATTGCCTTCTTATTGTTATATATTTCATCCAAGATTGTATTTTTGGGTTTTCTTTGCCATGAATCTACCCGATATGAAAAGATGTCACCTTCAGTTCTATTTGTGTATTACTCATCTAGGTTGTGTTACTCAATTCGCAATTTTTAATGCATTCAATGAATTGCGCGAGTTTTCTACCAACGGATAAGGCTACTCAGCTGTCAAATAGCGTCTCATTGGTTGAAAACTCCCGCAATTAATTGCATGCAATGAAAATTGCGAACTGTAAAGCGACTTTTACTGATACAGGATTTCTATGGTCTGTGTTCATAAACTAAAAAAGCAATTTCAACAGTACCTACTTGATGTCTCTCATTATTTTTATCTCATATTCCCAAATTGGATTGTTTTATTACAGTTAATACAATGTTTCCTGTTAAAATATGTTTGCTCAAATAATACATATTTCTCCACTTCGCAGCGCATAACTCCAACTATAATTGTTCGTTTTTCACGTATCATGAAACAGTTTTAACGACTTCATTACCAATTTTCACATCTCCTTATTTATAATATAAATAAAGTATTTGAAAGTCTTCAATCATCTTCATTAGTGATAATTTTTTTTTCGTATATATTGCGTAAAGTGGTTCAAGATTACTCAATTTTTTTTTATGTTTGAAGACGTAAAAGTGAAACTTCTAGAAGCCTATTAGCAAAATTGTTGTTGGAGACAATGATACAAGAGAGTCAATTTTCTGTTTGATTGAGGTAGGTTTGTCGCAATTGAAAATACTTTCATTGTCTCTTGAAACGGTTTGGTATTCCTTGTATACTGGGCGAATCTGAAACATTACACACCCCTTTTATTTTCGTTTATTTTGGATGTATCAAAATGAAATTCGTATTGATCAAAATATATACTCATAAAAATACAACTTTTGACAAATAAGGCCCAATATTTTCAATTACACCCTGTATATTTTTTCAACCAGTTCAGGAGATATAATCAGTCATTTATTTCCAATCTGAAATATATTTCGAAATTAAAGTATTTTTTATAGTTGCTAAAGGAATAACGAACACTGGTAAGTAACTTTGGTTCTTTCTAACTTTTTTCATCGAAATTCCTGATTTTCTGAGAGAATAAGGTCAGAACGAACTGAAACCATAATCGTTTCATTTCTGACTTTCCGACTTTTGTAAAGTTCTCAGGGAACTGTAGTGGGACAACCAATGAAGAAAAAACTCAAAAATTCTTGATAGAAACAAAATATTATTAAAGATTTAATCTCGTGTACTATTTTTCACGTGAAGACTTTATGACCACTTTACCACTGACTGGAGCAGAGATTAATATTCAGTGGCCGATATTTTTTCGTTTAGTATGTATCTGCTGACCATTATTGCAAATGCCTGTCATGACATTCTCCTTCTGACTATGTAGTCTAAGAATTCTGTGGCGGCAACCTATGCCGACTGCTGGTGTGGCGTGTGTTATTTGGGTCAGTAACAGTATCGGACACAACATGAGAGTATTCCGAATCGGTCGGCAAGTTCTTTGACTTCTTCGTGATTATTTGTTGTTGCTATTTCGTGAATGATGCCACCTGAAACCCATTCATACAATTCATGTCAAAGTATATTGCGCGCGGGAACTATATTCTCTTCCAATTAAAATTAAAGAAAAAGTGGTTGAAATATTGATAGATTCATTTCCAACTGTCTCAAAATTTACTTCAAAGATTTCAAATCACATTTCTGATCGGGAGAGGCATAACCTTACTGATACTGATTCGAACAAAAACTATATATTCATTATCTAAATGTATTTTCAAATACTGTCTGTTTATATCGTAATATACAAATCTAACGCTAAATTCCAAGATAAAGCAATTCTTGTGCGTGATACTTCACAAGCAAACTTGCGTTCTTTTCTGAAACATCTCAAGAAGAGTTGGAATTCTGTAAATTTTTCGTACATATATCATTCTGGCCGATGATCCTTGGACATTTACACGACTTATACTGTCTTCTCATCCGTTTGTTGTCGGCTCAGACATCTCGATCAACAAAAGCAAAGGCTTTGAAACTCTTTGAAAAAGAATGAGGAAACTCATGAGTATTCTCTAAAAATTACAAAAACTTTTCGACATGGAGTTTTATGATTTTCCTGAACATTCGCAAAATTTGGCTTGGTGCCTTCTCATTCTTGATCCACTTTCTTTCAAATCGATGATCTAGTAAGTTATTTGAGTGAAAAGTGTGGTCAACTTTCCTGGCGACACCTAACCTAACCACACTTTGTAACGAGTCATTACTTTTGTTCTTCGATCAATTTTGAATTCAGAGAGTATACTAAGTTCGTCATTTTGAATTAATTGGCGTTCGCAGAATTGTTCTGTCGTTAATCGATCTCGAGTTGAAAAATTCACCATTAGTTGAGAAGGATAATTTTCCTTAATTTTTTCTAATTATTTTCCTAATAATTTTCCAAAAATAAAAAAAAATTAATATGCACATCTAGTTCAACTGTTATTGGAAAGGGTAAATTTTCATCAATTTTGTTTTCATGATATTCCTATTGATTTTTCAAAAATTTAAACATTTTTGAATAGGCACACCAAATTTTAAGTCGATTCCAAGTCAATTAAAGATTTCGTATGCTTTTCACGGAACATCTGCAATTTCGTATTGAAAAATATCAGTATTTTCATAATGTTCCATCGAAATTAATTTTTGACGGTTCATTCCTTTTTTATGGAATACCTTGTGTCTGGCCATATTCATACAAATCAAATATTTTCGGAATCAGCATATAATTTTGCGTATGTAGTGCAGATATCAAGTCGGTATTTTTTCATATACTATATTCACCGTCTGAAGACTTTCATCAGCTTTGTCAAAGTCTCCGATACATTCATTAATGATAAGGCATCATTAACTTTCTTGAGTTGAGTGTTGAGGAACTGATAGTGACTTTTATTGTGCTCGAATTGAAAAACAAACTGTAAGTACGTAGTTTTTTGTTGTTGTTTTATCAAAGAGTTATGCCGGAAAAAATGTGACACAATTTGATAGAATAATCATTTCCATTTATTTTGTGGACCACAAAATGTATAGTCATCAATCATCCACAATTTATTCGGGTAAAGCCCCCTTCTCCCATGGGCCCGCCACTGGTTACACACATTTGTTAGTGAGGTTTCATTTTATCGTCAACTCAAATCTTGACTGATCAGTTACACGGAACTCCGTATAATTGAATTCAATTTGGCAACGTACCTCCTTATTTTTCTAAATTCTGATACTTTTCAGACCACGTCGAAAAAAGATTCGTTTTCGCCGCAAATTAGGAGCCACTTGAAAATGATGTAATTACCTCGGAATTATCCTGCGGTTTATGGAGTATTTATCTCCTGCGATAACAGATTTCCTGTGATAGCTCTGACTCACAAAGTTTGGGCATTAGTCAGGACTCAGATTCCCAGTAATGAACAGATAATGAAATTCAAAGTTTCCCCATCATTATTCTCCTGATTCTCACCAGAAACCAGACTGCAGAGATGTCGGCTGAGATGTGATTCACTTCGGAAAGCAGGGTCGGTTCATTTCATTTTCTAACCCTTTGAACTTCAATTCGATATGGTCTATAACTATTAAGGAGATATTTGAAACTTCATCTAGTTTCTCCCGAGGAAAATGTGTAGGACTAGATTCAACAATGTTCTAGAATGTTTCTTTTTTGGCATTCTGTCCTAGAAGCCACACCAGATGGGGTCACAACCAGGTTCCATTACATAATTATTTCGTTATACATATCTGAAAACACTATATTTACTTGATTATTTGGCACACCGAAAGCGGACTTTTTCCGTGCTTTAAAAATAATTTCAACAGAGGAAGAAATATCACTTGAATTGGCAGAATTACTGCCTAAGAAGTCACGTGAGAGATATGAAGACCAGTACCGTTTATTTTGCAACTGGCGCCAACAGAAGGAAGTTATTAATGCAAGTGATGATATTATTATATTAAAAAGTTGTCTGGCAGTAAAAGAAAATGTAAATGTTACTAATTTACCAAAAACTACTGCATTTCTCAAGCGAGAAACCGAAAATGTCCAAAGTATTAAATGCTGACCAAGTCTACAAATTCATACTTGAAGCACCATACGAGAAGTGATGATTGAGTAATTTTAATATTTGGCATATTCGGTGCCTGCCGAAGAGATAGATGACTTGATTCGTCTGACTTTGGAAGATAATGGCCAATTTTTGATAGTATTCCTTCGAGATGGCGAAAATCACAAATCAAGAAGTTTCACAATTATAAAGGATATCCTTCTGCATGCACTTTTTATCGTGAATATAATAATCTATGACCGACACACATAAATAGTGAAAGATTATTTATTCGATAGGAAGTCGTACAATCGGTAGTACAATAAAGCAGATTGCTGAATATCTGAACCTAGAAAATCCAGAAGTTATACTGGACGCGGCTTGAGGCGATCTTCAGCATCTATGTCAGTCCAGGGCGTAGTAAATTTGCTTACTGTAGAAAGGCATGAAGGTTGGCGTTCCTCGACTGTGTCTGAAAGCTACATCGAAGAATCGGTAAGCAGAAAGATTGAAGTTTCTCGTAAATTGTTCAGCCGTTAAAGAACAGTAAAACTACGTCAACATTAGGATTAAACGCAGTGGGGGAACATCAAGACTGAATATTTCTACTATACTAGCACCTTCGACTATCAACTACAGTTATCGAAAATGAAGTAGCTATTTACAACAACACCAATTGAACCATGAATATTTCAATTAATAAAAATTTAAAATACATATTTTTGTTCGTTCATCTTCAAAAATAAATGTTTCTTGACAATCTGTGGTTTTCAGGTAGATATAATGAAAAATATCGCCCATAAATGTTTTTTCTCCACGATCACATTTTGCTAATTCTGAAATGAAATTTGATTACAGAATGCTGGAATTCTCTCTCTTGAGATTGAAGATATATTCTGCAACACCTCTGCCCCCATGCAATTCAAATGTATTTAAATTCTCTCGCTTGTAATAGAATAATATTCTCACACTGGTTAGCAATAATAACATTAGCCTTGACGCAGTTGATTGTCACCGTAGTGGCAAATTTCAGTAGTGTCAAAATTGTTGCTGTCACGTTTTCATTCAAAAATATAAAAAGTATCATGAATTTATCCAGTGATTCAGAATCAGAGTGTGAAAATACACCACCTGAAATTACAAAGAGTACAAATAATATACCGGAAAGTTTACTGCCAAAAAATTCAAAGAATGAGTATGAAAAATATTAATGACGTAAATATAATATTTATCAAACATATTTCAATGAGAGGCCGGATGGCTCAGATGGTATAGCATTGGCATAGTAGACGAAAGGTTGTGGATTCAAGCCATCAACAGGCAATTTTTTTTATATTAATAGTTTATTCTTAATGCATCTTTGCGATAAAAAAATTAGTTCTGGTTAGTCCTTTCTGATAAACAGTGTTTTTAAATGATAGTTATTATTTCGTGTGAAAATTTTTTTTTGTTCGTTTCCATTTGAAAATATTTTAAAATTTTTGATCGTGGAGAAAGTATAGTCTGCTACTCGGTTAGAATGAAAATTTGTGATGCTCGTGGTTCCTTCCGCAAGCCTTCGGCTAGCGCTCGGAACTTTCCACTCGCATCGAATTTTCATTCTAACCTTGTTACAGAATATACTATCCCGTGCTTGCACGACTTCCCGTGTCAGCTGCGCCTCCCACGTGAACTTGTCGCGCACGCACGGAAAATGTCTATTTTCTCGACTCCTAATGAAATATACTATGTCAATTTCTGTTTTGTCTTCTCTGTCAACAGACCTGTCCAGAAGCACAGTACTTAGTGCTCGTGAAAGCACTCAAAGCACTTTTGTGCTTCTAAGCACTTTTGTGCTTCTCAGCACTGTGATCCCGAGCACTTTCCCGGACCAGTGCTAAGTGCTCCAGAGCATATAATGAAAAGGCTTAGTGCTTAGTAATCCCGAAAAGTGCTCGCAAGCACTCCAGTGCTCCGGAGCACTTTCCGAGATTACTGAACACTAACATTTCCATATAAATGAATCTGAACATGAAGTCGCGGCAGATGAGACTCGGCATCAAACCCTACCTAAAATAAAATTTGTTTACATCCTTATGCACATTCGAGACATCACCAGTGTTGTCAATCACCGCTAAATTTACCAAATTTTAAGACTTTTTGAAGTTTTTGGATTGAATGAAATGACATATTTTTATTTCCAGTTTTTAATGGTCTTTTACACTTTTCACAGTGCTTTACCGTTGCTTAATAATAAAAACTGACGATAGTTTTACACAAATGAATCCAGAATTTTCCCTTCATTCACGGAAAAACACTCCAGTAAGCCAAATACGAAAACAAACAAAAATGTTTTGTTGTTGTTTTGGCAAATAGCAAATGCAGCGTTGCCGTACTGACCATAATATATCGTCAACGAAGAATCTCCGTTCGGCGATGGGAATACTTTTGTTTTCACATGCATCAAAATCTAGCTGACATCTTTAAAAAATTGCGACAAGGCAACAATGTCATGATTTGAGGGATCACATTAAGAAAAGATGTTACCATCAGTACTAATGGAGTATTACTCATCTAGGTTGTGTTACTTGATCGGAGGGTTGAATGTTCAATCCTAAATAATAATACGGTAAAGCATTGTGTTTTACATAAAATGCCGTGTTCGTTTCTGTTCTGGGGTGGGATTTCGTGTACCATAGAATTCTATTGTCGGTCAAATAAATGAGATGTCATTATCGTTGAATTCATAGAAGAGAAGATGACATAACTGTCGACTATAGAATTCTATGGTACACAGAATCCCACCCCTGGATTTAGTTCGACGTGATCTATCCACCAAAAATACAAAAACCTTTTATATTAAGAAAATTTATTTGTCGCTATCAATTGAATTGAACTATTTTCCTTTCTCGTTCTTTCCCTCGTTTTACTTGTAGTGAAATCTCTGTTCATGGCCTTCTTCATAGATTATTTTCTATGAGGAAAAAGGTGGCCTCATTATACACAAAAAGTTGTAGTTTTTATCTGATTGTTTTTTGTGAAACCAAGGATTGTAAAAGTTTTATTTCATTGAACCAAAAACTCAGTACGAATCTGGCTTGCCGCATGCTGTCAGAAGAAAGGATATTTCCAGTGTTGCACCGACCGTAGCCCCAAGGATTTGCTTTATCAATGGAAGGACTTACTTATTCTTGGATTCACGGCGGGAAATTGAAAAGGGGAACGCGATAGGGGTGAATACACAGAACTTTGATTTGAGCGGATTGCGTTTTCTCGGCAATCCGGCCTTCTTTGGGAATGAATAAGAGTCCATTCGATCATTTGGATGAACGTGCGCTCTTGAGATTTTATGAGGAGTAATAATTTTTGCAAATGCAGGACGAAGGAAGTTTATGAAAGGGATGCTTTGAAAATAAAAATTCTGATTACATTTCATATTAGAAAATATGTTTTTCAGATGTTCTAGTACACTCATTAGTGATATATTTATATACGGTGAATGCATGAAGTCGATATGCATATGGGAAACTTCTGATGGGAGTATTTTTCTGAAGATTTGTATACGGGATTATTTGTTCCATTCCGGTAGCAGTGCAAGAATAGATTAATATTATTCACAAATAAACTTAAAAAAATTACATGACTGACCAATAATCCTGTCATTCTTGTAACTGGAATAGGAAAATTTGCAAAATAAAACGGCAAAAATATCGATAGCGGTGTTAGAATCAGACAAATAAAACGTAACTTTTGAGTCTCGGTCTGTCAATTCAAACAGTTATCTAAGCGAAATCAATTCAAAAACAACAATTTTGATGTTTCAACATGAGTTCGTAGAAGAAATACCTTATGTAATGTGTGTATAATAAATTTCTCCAGAAAATCGTTATTATTATTATCATTATTATCCTACTCCGTGATGGTCCTAAACCATAAGGTAGTAGGTTCAAATCCCAGTACGGTCACACGAGTCCGGTGACTGGCATCACACGTTAAAAGCAAAGGGCATCGTCTCCTTCAGCTCGCACAAGTCTCTCGAAGACTTCTGAGGGTTGCTCGTAAGGGTGCAGTCGCTTGACGGAAAGAACAACTTTTATTTGTACAAAGTATACCTATAACTCTTTTAATTTTTGGCCGTTTCTTGCTTGAAATCGGTACCGTTTTTTTTCTTCTAGGACGATGTCGGGATATTTGATTTTAAAAACTTTCTTCAAGCCGCAGAACAAATATTGAACTTTGAGATACTATTTGTCTCTGAACTGACTGAACTGAATTTGTTTCTGAAACTGTTGAATTGAAGACAAGAATGAGAGTAATAACAATAGAAGCACATCGAATATATTGTGTAAACAGAATGGACGTTCTATGTTTTTGGCTTTATATTTTATAGTTTTGGATTTACTTTGAACGCGAATCTGTCATTACCGTTATTATTCAGATCACACCCTACAAATAATTCTGATAGTAAAATTCCAGTTTTATTTTTCAATTTCGTTTTGCATCTTTTATTCCCAAAACTTATATCCTAAATCGCAAATTTTAAAATTTATCACATAAATCTCCCATTGTGTCTGAGGTTCGAGTATGTTAAAACAAATGAAAAATGTTACTAACAACAATATTGAAATTGAAAACAAGCTTTTTCATGAAGCATTGAACATAAAAGTGAACAATAATATTCAATAAAAATAAGAAATAAAACTTTCTAGCAGGAAAAACTCGTATTTATTATAAATATGAATATGGCACTGATTATAACTATTAAATAGTACTACACCATATGACAATTGGGAATTACACTGGTAATTTTGTTTTCAAAGGTTCTCAAGTCAAACTGGGCAAAATTATTTTAATTTTTTTTTTTCGATTATATTTGATCCTGAAATCAAAAGGATCCGAGATGAATTCAAATACTAGCTCAAATTCGCGCCAAATATTACCGGTATTTTATTGGACAAATACAAGTGACGTCAGTCTCCTTAATTTCCAGTTTACTGTGATTCAAAGCACTCACAGAACAAACGTTTGTAGTACAATACAAGTGACGTCAGATCGCGTAAATATGGTATTTATTCTTTTTCAACTTAGAACAGTTTATGAATATGAATAAATAGGTTCGTGAAGTGATTCTACATGCATCATGTGTACAGATGAAATATTTTTTCACAATTAAAACGTTACAGTGCAATTCCCTATTGAAAAGAGATTAAATTAATTATCTTCAATCCAATGTAGTTTAATTAACTATTTTCAGATCTTGATTTTGTACAAGGATAAACTACTCATATCACTTTGTGCACTTGTTCGATAAATAACTACTTATTATTTTTTCCTAGACTGTTGTAGAAGAGAATAGTTATATAATCTTTTATTTTGGAAACTATCGCGCCAAGTTAGTTGTGTTTAACCTAGATGGGTGGACGCCGTCATTGTCAAGTTTCATATGCAAGTGCAAATGAATATTGTACGAATTCCACTTTTCACTTATCTCAATCACAGCTGTGAGAATTTTTCCTCCAACACATAAATGTTCGTTTCTTCTGTGGAAATTTCATATTCCACTGCACCGTACATTCGATTGGAGTCGGTCATCCTCCCTCAACCCCTCCAGCCAGCAATTATCGCACATCTAACACATGTCGACCTCAACTGTTCCCCACACAGCTATCGAATAACAAATAACGGCGTGTGTTGATATATTTTCCCGCGAAATGAGTAATATAGCAATAACAGCATAATAAATCACGGGTTGTCATTGCTCCGCTCTAAAAATCCAATTAAATGTACACAGTTGTCGTCAATACGACAGAAGTACGTGCCGAATGTTCGCATATCGTCACGGATTTTATTTGAAATGTGGTTATTGAAATGGGATTAATCTTGCTTTGAGTCTGTGCACACTGTGGACAGTTGTTCGTTAGAAGCCCTAATCTATTTATTGTTTTTTTCGAAAATCCCAGTAGGATTTATATCATGAGTACCATATTATTTTTAGTGGGCAACTCATTGCTCTGATCTGTCAAAATGGTAAAAATTTCCAAGTTTTTTTTGCAATACCCTACGCCACTGCCTTCTCGTCATCGTATTGATGACGTAATGATTCCAGAAAATTCCGCGGAAAGAATCGCAATCTCCAAATGATTACACATGATACAGATTTTTCATTGACATATTCTATCTCTCTGACCGTACTGCATTCTCCACATTCTCACCTGATCGACTTCTTATCCCTCCCTGACTTTCTGCTTTTCACTTCAGTTCGCCTGTTTCACAAACGACATAAAGAATTTCGAAGGTATAGAATGACCAGACACATCGATGTGGCAGGCCTTGTCTATATTTGACTCTACCGAGAGTGATCGTCCTGAGAAGCTGTCTGCAACGGTAGCATTGTAATCTGTAACATCCGAATCCATAATTATTTCATGACAGTATTGTCAAACTTTTTCGGTTGAATATGAATCATGCTGTTCAACGATTCCTTCAATACTTTATTCTCAATATTGAATGACATGGAAGAAATCAGTCTGTACTTTTATATTTGAAGAGGAAAAAATTAAAATTCATTGGTGGTACGTTATCTACCGGGTGGCTACGGAAGTATTGCCTACGGAATATCTCAGTTATTGTATGAAGTAGGTTTGTGAAATTTGGAGCGTCGATATAATGACATAAGAGCTAGAATTTGAGCATATTGACATGTCGAAGTTAACTTCCGGTCTGACCGGAAGTAACATCAACTTTCTTATTTTAAATGGAAACCCAATTTTTTTTTCTTTTCGCTTTATTCAGCATTCAATTCCCCTTCTAATGACATATCACAAGTTGGTATCTAACCAGAAACTACATCAGAAAAAAATTATTATTGAAATTCACCGAGTAGGCCGTGGAAGCAAAATGAAAGCCAAAAATTGAAAAGTTGGCTATGGAAACCATACGTCACTTGATAACAGTTGCTACTACTGTGATATTTTATTTTCATTCGTCGGCGTTATAAAAAGCCGCCAAAAAAAATATTGGAAAAATTGGGAAAAAAACAATACTCTGTAGGTCCATAACTTAAATAGGAACATACAACATTTTCTTGCCTGTACTATTCAGCATAACCATTCCTTTCTAATGATATAATAGAAAGTAATTTTTTGAAATGAAATACCAAAAAATCCAATTATTATTATTCAAATAACAAAAAAACAGATTTATCGAAAACGAGCACCGGTTTCGACAAGGTGGCTTCCAGGAGAGATTTGGTGTGAATGTTTGGGCAGGAATAGTTGGAACTCATATTGTTGGCCCCATTCTTTTTCAAGGCCAACTAACCGGAGAGAGATACTTTAATTTTTTAACGAATGAAATTTCGGAATTCATTAACAACCTACCAGCGGAAATAACTGAGAGAATGTACTTCCAGCAAGATGGCGCCCCTCCGCATAATTCAAGAATAGCGAGAAATTATCTTCAAAATCGCTTTCAAGAGAGACTTATAACAACCCATGGTCCATTCAGGTGGCCACCAAGGTCACCTGATCTTACTCCGTGCGACTTTTTTTTATGGGGGCATCTTAAAAATAGGGTGTATTCCACACAGCCTACAACTCTACATGAGCTAGAAGTAAAAATTCGTAGAGCTTTCCAAGATATCACGCCCCAAATGTTGAGAAACGTTTTACATGAAAATATCACCAGAGTCAATAAATGTATTGACGCTGAGGGAATGCATTTCGAACATTTGTTTTGAATTTATTTTATCTTTAATCCTATCAATTAGAATTTTTTTTTTTTGATAAATCTGTTTTTTTGTTATTTGAATAATAATAATTGGATTTTTTGGTATTTCATTTCAAAAAATTACTTTCTATTATATCATTAGAAAGGAATGGATATGCTGAATAGTACAGGCAAGAAAAAGTTGTATGTTCCTATTTAAGTTATGGACCTACAGAGTATTGTTTTTTTCCCAATTTTTCCAATATTTTTTTTGGCGGCTTTTTATAACGCCGACGAATGAAAGTAAAATATCACAGTAGTAGCAACTGTTATCAAGTGACGTATGGTTTCCATAGCCAACTTTTCAATTTTTAGCTTTCATTTTGCTTCCACGGCCTACTCGGTGAATTTAAATAATAATTTTTTTCTGATCTAGTTTCTGGTTAGATACGAACTTGTGATATGTCATTAGAAGGGGAATTGAATGCTGAATAAAGCGAAAAGAATAAAAAATAGGGTTTCCATAAGAAAGTTGATGTTACTTCCGGTCAGACCGGAAGTTAACTTCGACATGTCAATATGCCCAAATTCTAGCTCTTATGTCATTATATCGACGCTCCAAATTTCACAAACCTACTTCATACAATAACTGAGATATTCCGTAGGCAATACTTCCGTAGCCACCCGGTATAATAATGCTTTCATTGATACCAACAAAAATTTTTTTCAACCCTTTTTGAACTGAAGTAACTCTTCCTCTATTTTTTAATATGTCCCTGTTTATGTCTTCAACTCTTATTTATCTCAAAATGATTTCTATTCAACCATAATCACAAATTGCCATTCGTTTCTCAATTACCTGTTCAATTACATTTATTTGAAAATCATCTGTGACCCGAATTCGATGAGAGTACGATGCTTGGTAGGTATAAAATCCAGAGATGATTAGCCGATATTTCAAACGTTTCTTTCCTCATTCTAATAAATCCCTGTATAGGATATCACAACCTCTTTAATTCAAGAAAAAACATTCAACATTCTTTTTCAGTCCCATGTCAGTTTGGACGTCACATTCTTGCTGCACAAGGCCTTCGTGCCGCTTGACTGTTTGACAGAATGTTGAAATGCGCGCCTTCAGCGTTTCTCTTGATGTTTGTTCTCCTTGGCGCATTCGAGGATGGCGTACACCTCTGCCTGAAAGACGGAGGTATGGGTGCCCAGTAAGTAGCTGGTGCTAGTAGTTGGGTTCCTGCGAAACACTTATTTCCAGTCTTGTCTATGAGCTGCGGCCATCTCACTCAGTTATGTCTGGTACCAGCAGCCCATATTGGTTATGAGGCAGTATCGTTTCGGAATGTGATACTTTCTCAATCCCAGCGCATCCTTGATCACCATTCCAACGTTCAAGTTGTGCATGTTCTGCATTCTGGAGGCACCAAGCCTTGCTTGCCTCCCCGTGCACCACTAATTTGAGAGGAGGCAACCTCAGGAGTGTCTCCATGGCTGCAGTTGGTGTTGATTCAGTTGCCCCTGTGATTCCAATAAGTGTTTGCGCCTTGTTATAGCTCCTCTTTGTTTTGTCTTGGGCCACCACACCAGATAGGCATCTTATGTAAAGGCTCAAAGAGATCAACCCAAATTTGAAAGTTCGAAGCTACCGAACAACAGGTGATCTTTACAAGGCTGACAATCGGACATGAATGTTCACACATTAAGATATTATTATCAGGGGGAAAATTCCTGGAATATGTAGGTTTTGCAAGAACATCAGTGAAAAGTATATCCTATGCGATTACCCAGGACTTGAGGAAGAAAAAGCAGCTAGCTCACAACTAAATAAAAAACTTGAAAATGCATTTGACGTCAAAGTCTTTGAATACTTTAAATAATTTTTGGAGGAAATTAATATTGTCAACAAAATATATAATGTAATAGTACCACCGCTAATAACCTTGGTGGTTGATAGAGAAAATTTAATAAAAAGTCGAGTTTGTCAATCAATTTATCAATTGAAATTATTGTAATTGATGTTTTTGTTAATGAAACATGAAAAATTTCATTTATTCGTGAGATTAATCTTTCTAACCATTACTGGCAGTACCAGCTCCCTGTTTTGTCTCCAGTTTTTTCATTGCTTCTTCCAAACAAATGATAGTCAGAAGTTTTTATCAAAATAACGAAAAACAAAAATTGTGATTTTGAGAAATAAGCACTGTTAATTATTGTTGTTTTATTGCACTGATAGATTATTATTTGAAATTCCAACTTTCATTAAGAACTTCAGCTTCACATAAAAAATATCCCATTTACGAAAAACTACTGTACTATCTCATTGAATGAGCAGCATAAATATCAAATACATTGTAAACATATTCAGAAACACAAATCTTCATGATATTCATCTTGTTAAAGGTATAATTATAACTGTTGAATTAATAAATGTCAGAGTTATGAGAAGTTATGGATAACGTAAGATGTGATTTTACTTCATTTCACGATTTTACTACTATATTCTATGTAGTAGAACAGTTAAAAGTTACATAAAAAATTAGGAGGAATAGAAATAATCAATCGATTTTATTTCATCGGTTCGTCTTCACTTTCTGACAATTAAAAAAATAATTTGAACAATTTATGTATGGAGTCTTCCACAGTCTCAGTCGCACCTGCCAGCATCATTGAAATAGTTTCATAATATATCGTAGCTCGTAACAAAGTTCATCAGAAATGCGATGCACCAAAAGAGCCACAAAAATAAATTGGAGAGGGCAATGTACTCTTTCCGTTCACGCATAAATTATCCGGTATATGTAAGTGATATTTATGAATTTTAAACGGTTCAGCAGTGAATGATAATTATCGTAAAGCAAAATACTTCATATTCGTAGAAAGGCCCAGAGAAAAAAAAAGTTAAATATGAATGCGACGAAGGAAATGTTGATTTATTTTTTGGTATACGGTAATTTATTTGTTTGCAGAGGTTCTTCTTCGGTTTGCATAGCGTCGTATACATATGAAGCGGGTTTCCTTCATACTAAACGGCTGAAGGCGTACCTTAGTTTTTTCTCAACAGGTTGGTAGAATGTGTGAAATATTGATAACTTCATACATTTGTAGAAAAATAGGTACTAATTGCCGAGTAAAGATCACTTTGTTCAAAAAATTCACGTATACTTGCATATTAATTTAGACCACTCCCATATCATAATTATGACATCATACATCAGAGTCGTTGTTTTCGAATGTAACTCTCCTTTTTATATCAAAAAAGCTAGACACATCTGTTCCCAACATCAGTTTTGTAAAGGTGGGGTGTGATAGTCGTACAATTGAGCAGTTTTGTATTGCAGTGAAAATGCACTTAACTAATTTTGCTAATTTATTTAAAACTTATCCTAAACTATAATTTATATTCCAGTCACTATTTCAATTTATCTTCACTGTCACTCTCTATCTGCGGACTCTCGAACTATATATGCGACTCTCTGTATCACTATATCCGCCATCTCCTGTCGAGCGCCTTATATACCCACAAGCAGATTCTTTTTTACATTTTTCGAACGATCGGGACAACTTCGATTGCATTCCTTAGCGAGTTCTCGTTCTTTCTTGGCGTTATGAGTCATCGTGTTTGCGAGCCGATACCTTGTTTACTTACAAGCCGAGGGTGCATAATTAATTAGACGATCAGGGCCGGTCTCAAAATCTTTACATTGCCCCCTTCTTAAAGACGTTTCGTCCCGAAATGTCATTGTAGGAGTGTGAAGATATCTGCAAGATCTTGACGCCGCTGGATCTGAATATTGTCTCCAACATGCTTCTTATAACTCTCCAGTCCAGCCTATCAATCCCACAGGCCAATTTAGGGATTATTAGGTCGAGCATCGTGTCTCTTAAGGCTCTTCCAGACATCTTCATAAGACGGCTTATCTCGAGAATGCTTTTTGATAACGTAATCCACCATTTTCTTGATTAGTTCAATGATCTTCTGTCAAGTAGTGTCGCTCCACTTTGCCAAGTATTAAACACATATATTTCAACGGTCATAGGGGGCAGTAGTTGTTATCTGTTGAATACTTGCCGACGACCATACCTATTGTATAGGTTTTTTTTTGCGGAAGATTGGATTACTTAATCAACCATTTTTCTTGATTAGTTTAATGGTCTTCCGTCAAGTAGTGTCGCCTCTCTCCCTGAAATTTTTCCATGGCATTCTGAGTCCATACTCATTCCTGTGACAAGACAATAAATTTTTTTCGAATATACAGGGCGTTCCAAATTAAGTCGGCACCATTGCTGACTCCGTTATTGTTGATGCTACGAATTCGGTTAAATAGGCAAACTAGTAGCTTTTACTGGCCTTCTCGATGCCGAAAACAAAAAAAAAATACAGTCGCGGTTTCAGAATATTTCATAAAATGATATTTCTTTCAATGGAACACCCTATATTTTTTCATGCATTTTGATTCGTAATAACATTTTCAACAACAAATCTCATTTGACTTTTTTTCGTAAAGGTGAAAATAAGACAGTTTTATTAACAGGAAACATTTATAACAAACGGATTTGATAAAGCGCTATAAAATATCGAATAAATGTTGATAAACCTCGCCTTCTTGTTGAAAACATATTTGGGCCCTTCTATTGACACTACGTGTGGCATTCAATTCGGCCATCAATTCTATTAATTATAGTTTCAATATAATTTTTCAGTTCATCTGAATTATGTTTCATTTTGTACACCTCATTTTTCAGAAATCCCCAAATATTAAAATCTTGAGGTGTCATGTCTGGTAAACGAGGGGGCCATTTGTAGCAATCCATCTGTTTCCAAACCAGCCTCGCAGCATTCTTTTTACGCCACTGACATAATGTGCTGGTGCTCCATCCTGCTGAAAATAGATCATCTGACGAGCCTCCAGATCAAGATCATCGAAAAACTCTTCCAACACTTTTTTTAATAAATTAGTGTAACGGGTTCCGTTCAAAGAACCATGGTAGAAAAATGGGCCGATTATTCTGCCTCTAAATAGACCACACCAAACATTAATAGTAAATCGTCTTTGCGTATTGTGGGGATGGACTAGAAATGGATTATGTCTACTCCAATAATGAAAATTCTTTCTATTATACATCCCACGATTTGAAAAATTAGCCTCATCACTCCATCTAATATTTCTACAGAAGTTTGGATCTTTTCTGCATTTATTCATAAACCATGCACCGACAAATCCCCAATCGTCTCTCAGGATCACCAGGTTCTAGTGTTTGCACTGGTCTTAACTTATAAGAAGAAATCTTATGTTTCTTCAGAATTCGTTGAATACCAGACAGTGGAACAGCGATTTCTCTAGATAAATCTCTGATGGAATTATTTGGATATACCTCAAAGTAGGATAAAACGTCATTTTCTGTATCTTCAGATATTACGAAACGTTTTTTAGTTCGCCTCTTTTCAAAAACTTTTTCATTGTTCCTGAATCGACGATGAAGCACAGCAAAAAAAACGCTTATTAGGTAAGTCACTATCGGGGAACGAATTGCTGTAGTGTTGGAGTGCTCTTACGCTATTTTTCTGGCAAACCAAGTAGGATTCTAAAATATCACATTTTTCTTGATGGGAAAATGGAATTTCGAAAAATATCAATCAGTAGTTGACAGTTACAATAATTTATGACATTGTCATGATACACTTGAGAATATTCGACAAGTAGTATTTCAACAAAGTTTTAAGGCAACTTGATTGCTCATAATAATTATGTTTTATCGAATTAAACACATTTTTTCCAACCACATTCATATGACCCTCCAGTATTTTCTGTTCTGTACAAAAACGGCTTCAAAGTTATCATTACAGCCGACATATTTTGATTCACAAAATAATTGCGGCTAGCGGAATGGCTTCAAGATGGAAATTATCGTTTTCTGCATTATTACCAAATAGCTCAGTGGTGTCAATTGAGTGGTGCGACATGATGATCACGGGTTTCACGAGTTTACATCCCAGTGCAATTTTTTTTCAACTGTTATTTTGCTATTAGTAACAAAATATTGTCATTCGTATAAGTACCAAAATTTGGTGTTTGGACAATCATGAGGTTTTGTTCGCCAAATCAAAGAAATTATTTGTACTAGTGAAAGAAATAAATATTTCCGCATAAGGAAGAAAGGTGATATGAGCTTTTTTGTGTAGAATGTTATTACGAATCAAAATGCATGAAAAAATATAGGGTGTTCCATTGAAAGAAATGTCATTTTATGAATTATTCTGAAAACGCCACTGTCATTTTTTTTTCGGCATCGAGAAGGCCATTAAAAATGTTACTAGTTTAATAAGTTACAGTGATTGTATGTTACAACATTAAAAAAAAAGTACCGACCATGAAACGTAACTTATTTGCATAACAAATAAACCGGCAGCGATCACAGTTATTATTTCCTATTTCTCGGAATTATTTATTTGGATGTTTTTTCGTACTAATCAATCTGGAGAACGGAAGAATCCTGAAAAATCTACTCTGAGTATATGAGGCGATATGTCACAATCGTAAGAGAAGTTTTGAAGAAGTTCATAAGTGTTTGGAATATTTAGCTAGTTAAAGCAGATCTTAGTGTTTTATTAGTCAGTGTAGTAGTTGTATTCTTATAGCGAAGGTAATAATAACAGTTTGGTAGTGTGCTCGGCGTATTATTTAATAATATCGGAAACAATACATATCTACTCCGCATTTTATGAATTGGTATTTCCGTAGTTTTCAAAGGCTTTCGCAAACTGCCATAGAACACGTTCTCTGTATGGACAGGATGATTAAATACGAATGACAATGAGTAAGCATTTCGAAACGGTTGTAAAAGAATATGATTTACACCCCCATAAATCATGTTTCTTTCGAATAAAAAAATGTACCTTCACGTTGGTGATTATTAAGTAGTTTCCAAGTTAGATGCGTGGCAGCCGATGAGGAAGCCCGCGGCTCTCGTAATCACACGTTTCTTGTGATGGTAAGTGGAAGACTTCAGTGCAATATCATGCCATAATAGTGTATACAGATTACAGCCAAGTTGGGAACCGGTTGAAGAGAATACCGAAGATGTATTGCCAATTCTATGGATCATTATATGCAGTGTCACCTCCGAAGTACGCACCATACGGGAAACTTCTTTATTATGTGTTTTTCTACAAACATTTCTCAATAAAAGTTGACGGAATCAAACGTTTTGTTGTGCAATTTCCCTATACTACTATTGATGTGCGTTTCTTCATTTTCCTGTGTTTTATATAATTTTTTCAAATAATTTGACCATGTTCCGTTTTTGTGTGGAAAATTCAGAGAGTTTGCCAAAATAATTCGTGTATGTCCAATACCGAAAGTTAGTACCAGGAATCTATACGTTGAAACCAATTCGAAACTGACATTTTATTTATAAACCCCATTCCTACTGAAATCTACCAATTTTGCATCTCACGCTTGTTCAAGTTTTGTTTATTTTAACATTCGTTTTATAATCTTGATGTTGATCAAATTGCTTTGAGGTATAGTCTAGGCAACAAGTGCTTTTTAGGTCAAATTTTTTTGGACTTCTCCGAAAATTATGATTAAGGTGTCATTCGATTTGGAATGGCATGTAGATAGTTTATGAGAAAATACTAAGGCCGCTCGCAAAAATTGCAATGGTTATAAACAATTAAGTGAAAAAAAAAAGAAGTGGAGTGATTTTTCGTCATTATCCCAAAAACTATTCAAGATAATTCAAATTTGAAACAACATTCGAAAATATTAGGAAATTTCCTAAAAAAAAGTCTGAATTCGCGGAACTCTAGGACCAATATTTATAATTTTCCCAGAGGGTTGAAAATACGCCCGAAAACGGGTACTCCGGCTTGCGCAAGCCCCCTCCTCTTCGTAACTTTGATGAATAAATATTATTAAAACTTATTAAATATGAAAATTATGAATTAAAAAAATGCAGGCGCCTGCAGGATAGATCAATGAACAATAATCCCTGGTTGAAAAAATTTTTATCGCGATTTTTCAGTAAATTATCCATTAATGAATTAACAATTTTTTGTAGCACGGACATTAATATTGCAAGTGCGATAATTGTTAAACTATTAATCTGAGAATTTTTTCCTTTCGTGGAGCAATTTTTCAAAGGTCTTAGAATAGTTTACTGTTGGAAAAATTAATAAATTGTTAATTTTCGTTTTGTTATTTACAATTTACTAAGGTGAAAAATTATAAAGCTTTATTAAACATCGAAAAAAAAAAGATTTTGTTTTAATATTATTATTGATCCATTTTCGTATGATCAGAAGCTACTTAAAAATGATTTTTAATAATTTTCATCTCTTATTGTTTAAAAAATTGTTATAAACAAATGCGTTGTTTATGAGATAATTCAAATTTTTCTTGAAAACAGAATGTTTGATGATAATTATAACTTTTTGAAAAAAACCCGTTTCTTAGAAAAAATGTATTACTGAAAAACGAATTTGTTGAATAACAATTTTTTTTACCAGTCATTAGGAAAATTAAGGAACCATTTCTTATTTTAAAACATCATTTATCTTGGTATTTGATATTAAAAAAAATATCGATAATTATTTAAATTGTCATTGTTTATTTAATGAACAATGTGATATAAACAAATGAATTATCTCCTTATTTTTTTTTCTTTTTGTATTTAAACAAACAAAAACAATCATGTATTATTTCACAACAACAAAAGTTATTCTTATCAACAAATGGTATAAATTAAATAAATAATCAAGTCAGAGCTTCAAATTTTGGCTTAATTTGTTGTTTAATTAATAAAGAATAAATAAGTATTAGATTTGTTCTTTGTATTAGTTAAAAAGTTATGATAAAATTAAACAGAAACAACCAGGTCAGAGTGGTGAAATTAAAGATAACAGAAAATTGAAAATTCAATAACTATAAATAAATTTTTTTGTTGTGAAATAATACATGGGTGTTTTTGTTTTTTAAGTAAAAAAGAAAATAAATACAAAGAGATAATTTATTTGCTTACAACCAATTGTTTATTAAATAAACAATGACAATTTAAATAACAATCCATTTTTAATTTTTTATATAAAAAACCAGGATAAATGATGATTGAGACAAAATGGTTTCTTAATTTTCCTAATAAGTGGTAAAAAAAAATTGTTATTCAACGAAATAATTTTTCAGCATTAATTTATTTTTTAAGAAACGGTATTTTTTCAAAAAATCATATTTATCATAAAAAAATTAAACTATCTCATAAACAACGCATTTGTTTATAACAATTTTTTAAACAATAGGAGATAAAAATTATTAAAAATCATTTTTAAGTAGCTTCTGATCATACGAAAACGGATCAATAATAATATTAGAACAAAAAATTTTTTTCAATGTTTAATAGAGCTTTATAATTTTTCACCTCAGTAAATTGTTAATAACAAAACGAAAATTAACAATTTTTTAATTTTTCCAACAGTAAACTATTTTAAGGCCATTGAAAAATAGCTCCACGAAAGAAAAAAATTGTCAGATTAATAGTTTAACAATTATCGCACTTGCAATGTTGATGTTCGTGCTACAAAAAATTATTAATTCATTAATGGATAATTTATTGAAAAATCGCGATAAAAATTTTTCAACCAAGGATTATTGTTCATTGATCTATCCTGCAGGCGCCTGAAATTTTTTAATTTTTAATTTTCATATTTAATAAGTTTAAATAATATTTATTCATTAAAGGTCCGAAGAGGAGGTGGCTTGCGCAAGCCGCGGAGTACCCGTTTTCGGGCGTATTTTCAACCCTCTGGGAAAATTATAAATATTGGTCCTAGAGTTCCGCGAATTGGGATTTTTTTTTGGAAATTTCCATTTTTTTAAAATGTTTTTTCAAATTTGAATTATCTTGAATGGTTTTTGAGATATTGACGAAAAATCACACCCCTTCTTTTTTTTTCACTTAATTGTTTATAACCATTGCAATTTTTGCGAGTGGCCTTAATATTTTCTCACAAACTATCTACATGCCATTCCGAATCGAATGACACCTAAATCATAATTTTCGAAGGCGAAAAAATGTTGACCTAAAAAGTACTTGTTGCTTAGACTAGTAACAGCACTCGGGATCTAGGACAATTGCCCGAAAACAATTTCCCGAAAGACAATTCCCCGAAAGCAGTTCCCCGAATGTACAATTGCCCGAAGAACAATTGCCCGAAAGGACAATTGACCGAAAAATTTATTTAAATATAGTGATACCAATAGATTTTTAATCATGTTGAGTGCCTTATCACTGGATATATTACGGAATATAATACCAATAAAAGTTTTAACCTAATCCTGTGGAATATTCATCGTCGACGACCTGGTGACAGATTCGCCTTTTTGCAAGGCTGGAAAATCTGATGTTCCATTTAAATAAAAGTAAATAATGACTAATTTACGAGTCTCACTTATTCTAACCTTGATTATTATAGTAGGTATTAAGGGTATTATTAGGATGTTAGGATATAAGGATTATTATTTATTAAGAGGGATTTTAAAATTTTTGGAGTTAATATTAGCTTGTGTACCTGGAGACGTTCAATGAGTAACCTTAATTATTATAATAGGTATTAAGGGTGGTATTGTAAATCAGAGAAGAAATAATAGTATACAGAAATTTCCGAAAATATTGGTTACAAATTTATAAAGTAGCGCTAAAATACATTTTTCGGTCAATTATCCTTTCGGACAATTGTTCTTCGCGAAATTGTCTATTCAGCACTTGTACATTCGATCAATTGTGTTACGGGAAATTGTCCATTCGGGCAATTGTCCATTCGGGCATCTGTTTTCGGGGAATTGCCTTTGGGGAAATTGTTTTCGGGCAATTGTCCGGAAACCCAGCACTCGTCCTGACAGAGAGAGTCGAGAAAAATTGTTTGATACATGTTTGTGGATATCTGTTGCGGAGGCAAACATGCTCTCAGGTCCAGAAACGATAAAGTACACTCACTAGGTCGGTACATTCATAATAGTAGAGAGTGGACACCAATAGAACCAATCAGTTGATCAGCGGTAATGAATGTTTCCATTTTCAAATGGACTCAGATAGCGTGTAATGATTGAATGAAATATGTAAAAAAAATCACAGGCTGCCATGCATGCTGCGTATGTTTTATTTCATTGACTAAAGTGGCACACTACCGGCATATCTAGTTCTCGGCATCTGTCCACTGAAAGAACATGAGAAATTCATATAATGGAACATGTTTGTATATTTGTTAGTGACGTTAACTAATGCCGTGGTTTTTAAATCTTGAGACAACTTGTTGAAATTTCTAATAGAATAGTTTTTTAATGGTCATCGAGAACCATTAATCAGAGTTTCGTGTAGAGTTTACTTCTACATTTCATGAATGTTTTCAATTGGGCTAAAAAAAACATCATGATCTTGATTAAAAACCTAAAAATGTTGCGTAAATCGATTTTTGCAATGGTCTTTTGTAATGGGTGATTAATATTCTCATCACATTTCTGACAAAGCATATACTATGATGATATAAAACATGCCATGAGAGAAAAAAGTGCAACACAGCACAGAAAATCACTGGAAATGCTATACACATATTTTTCTATTGAAAATTTCACACCTCTACTTTTTAACCAATAAGATGCCTTAATTTTGACTAGGTACCATGGCAACTAAAAAAAATTCCGGAAATATTTTCGTGGCGCCACGATATTTGAGTGGAAATTTTTTGACAGTTGTAAAGGTAAACATATGATCTACAACCATTACATATTGTAGATATACCTGTGAATAATGCAAAATTTCTATAAGAATTATTATTTATTATTCGCTATAAAGTTTCATTAAACTAAAAAATTTGTTCAATTATTATGCATTAACAGTTTATATTTCACAAAACGTAGGATCTACAATCATAGTGAGATTTGAATGTTGCTTGAATTCTAACCCATCCTCTCTTCTTAATGGTGAATAGGAAGGTGACGAATTAATTAGATGTCTGTGTTTTTTAAGACATACTTATATGTAGTATTTTGAAACAATTTTTTTCAAATCTCTTTTACGCAAATGGCCATATTTACTTGACATCTGCAACAGACTTTCTTGGATTTTGGTAAACAAACCATTCGACTCTAACGCTTCTTGGTCGCAATCTTCCATTAAATTCGTTAAATATATTAATTTTGGATGACATATTTGCACCTGACCCAACTCTTTGCAGTATTTACATAAATTGTACCTTTCGAAGCATTTCATTTTCCTCAAATTGTTTAACGCAAATGCTTACAAGAAATGTTTTACATAAGAATATCTTTGTTTGCTGGTTTACTATACAGTATCTCAATGTAATTTACCAATATAAACCTCATCTGTCAAAAGCATGGCCGCCTATATCACGGCCATCTACAACAAACCATGTTAATGTTATATCTTTTACATTAGAAGTGTTATGGATTACTTTAACAAAAAATTCATTTGTACCACCTTTAGTGACCTAAAATTATGAAAGGGCGATGACTGATCTAATACCCATCTGAGTCATGGTGGACTTGACAAGCAGTGAAATTAATTTAAAATGTCAGATTGGATTAATAATTTTTTTCCACATTATGGTGTGAAATTTTCATACCGAATACCACGCAAGCTTAAATTATTTCCGGAAATAATTTAAGCTCTTGTGATATTATAAGTGAAAATTTCTTCAGGCGCCCTTCGATGATTTTAAGGTCTGTGATATTTTTTTAGAGAAGATGGGAGATGATTAAAGAATATTATGCCATCATACTGAGGACTCAATTTATAAAGGGTTGTTGAATATTCAGGAACGCAAAATTGTTGGCCACATCTTGTTGAGTAGATATGAAAGTCTTGGTTATTAGAAAATTCGGAGAAATGTTTTATAGCACATAAAGTACATTCAAAGATGTATACTGAAGATAATGTTGAAATTCTATGGTTTCTGAAATGCCATAGGCACTGAAATGTATATGTCTTGCGTATAATAATAACTATGAAGTCAACGAAGTTTTATTATTCAACAAGCTATATCACTGTAGTAACTTCGTCTATAACAGCAAATCCGACTTTATGAGGAATACGATTTCGAGATTCCTTCGTTGGGTTTCATAATGGAGATTGAAAGGTCTACTTACTATCTTAAGTTTACGTTTAGGTCGCCACATAGTTTATGAAACGAGTAGAAAAACTCGAAAAGAATAATTTGGAATATTATGGAACAGGCTGACGAATCTGCTTTTTGTTTGAAGGCAATTCCAATCGATAA
The DNA here is from genome assembly GCA_958502065.1 of Chrysolina americana. Taxonomy (NCBI): domain Eukaryota; kingdom Metazoa; phylum Arthropoda; class Insecta; order Coleoptera; family Chrysomelidae; genus Chrysolina; species Chrysolina americana. Next base: position 7,422,359 of record OY293412.1, read on the forward strand.
TAGGTGAATTCATACTTGTTACCTCATACATTATCCCTACTTTTTTCCAAATATGTACTGGAGGTATGAGAGCCAATTCGGACAGGCACCTTCTTTAATTAAAACCAATTAATTTGTTCGGTATTTTATCATGAAATATTATCGGAGAAAAAAGGTGCATGGAGGCCTAATGATGTCATAAATAAAAATTTAATGCTATTAAGTAATAAATTCAAACCATAACTAACACTAAACCTGAAATTGAATAACATAACTATTGACTAGTTGAACAAAGACGGAACAGAAAAGCAGAAAGCAAGAGAAAGATGTAAGAAATATAAAATGTAGACAAAATATTTTTTATTTCACAGAGGCAGTTATTGATAACATTGAAATATGTTCCCGCCAGATTGAGTGACAATGCTGTGAGAATTTTTTATTTTTTTCCAATCAAACTTGGACCAAATTTTTAACTTTGTAATTCATGAAATTATTCGATCATTGATTTTTGATTTAATGAGTTAGAAGACCTGCTGTTCGTTTGAAAATTTCCTTTCTTGTCTAGGAATGGTGATCATGTAGATCTCTCCTCTCGTATATAAGACTTTTTCATGAAGATAGTTGGGTTGCTTGTATTTCAATAGTTTGTAGTAGTTGCAAATGATATGTAGTTCAAGCCTGTTGGACTTATTGAGCCATCCTACTTCTTTAATTTAATGGGAAATTGTCTGACTTCTTTTAATACCAAAAATAAGTCTCAAACAGTAGTTCTGAACTATCTGTATGCGCTGACTATCGGCGCTATCTAAACAAGGCCCATAAACTAGACATTTTTGGAGGTCATGAATAATCATCGTGAATGAATATTAGAAAAAGTTTAATATTAAATATTTCGACGTTTTCGCTACAAGTGATGTCTCATTTGTGTTCCAATTTTTTATAATTTTTCTCTTTGAAGCTAAAAGTCTGATTCTGTAAAACTTTTGTCAGTACTGGAATAATGCCATTTGAGTTTTTCAAATATTTGAGTCAATCGATGAGAAACAAAATTAGACTGAAAATCCGAAAAGGTCCAAACGGGTTTGTCCCTAAAAATTATGTAAAAAAATAATTTAATCAGATCCCCTTCATGCAGATTTCGAAAATATATAATTTGTACATTTATGCTCAGATACAAGGTTTGGCATATAATCAAATCAGTATAAATTCGAGTCAATCGATGTAAAACAAAATTATTCGAAAAATAAAAAAATCACGAAAAATACAAAATCGCCAGATTCACTCGTAATTCGTACTATATACGCAAAATTTCGTATTCATCTGAAGACGATTGATTGCAGATGCAAACAACCGAAACGTCGTAAAAAAACCTTCAGCTCATTAGTTCGATTGACATTCGAAACGTTACCAACCGACCATGCCTTAAGAAAAACTACACTCATTAGAGGATTCATGTATCCGAAGTACTCTCATTATTTTGTACGCTATATGTTCCAAAATTGATCCACTTAGAACGCGAAAGCAAACAACTCGTTAAAATCGCATTTCCTTCCTTTCAATATCTCTATTCAGCCTCTCTCAATAACACTTACGCGGTTTTTGTGCCATTAAAATTTCTAATTGGAGAAGCATCACATGAACATGAATGAGTACGAGTACAATTTTTTAATTGATCCAATTAACATTCTGGTTGCGTGCATGCTAGCAATATGTCGTTGAAAAGTCGCATAAAAATTTATTATTTACACATATCTAGCGGATGTCAGCCGATGGTGTTGCATTACTGACACGGTTTGCTGTAATTGTCGTGGACGCGACTGTTGAAAATTGTTGAAGCCTATTCTGGAGCCGACCTTCACATGCTGTAGCGCGGAAGTTGTGGTGAATGACTTCGTTTTCTAATTCAACAATTCGATTTATTGTGGTGGTTGTCCTGCTACGAGTCCGAGTTTCATATTGTTTTTTATATCGTAAACTGATTATAAGAAATCGCTATTTGTCAAAATATTCAATGCTTATTCGTTTTATTTCAGTGACATTCAAAAAGCTCGTCAAACAAATGGAAAAATTCTTTATTTGTAATTTTTCGAAAAAACTAAAATTTTCATCAACTTAGACTCATCTTGAAACCTACTTAGCCAGTCAGATATACTGATTGATCTTTAGTTTCTTGAAATAACGCATTTTTCATAATTAGCAAAATCTCATAGTTTTATTTGTCGGAAAATGAGAATTGTTTGGATAGAATTTTTCAATGAATTCACCAAAACAACCCTATTTGAATAGTAGTCAGTCAGTTACGGAAGGTATTTTTCCAAAATGCGCTTAGCAACTTGCAACAAAAACGTTACGTGTATTAAGACACGTGCATGGTCACAACTTGGTATTAAATATTTGAACCATGTTTTCTGGTGGTCCCTAACATAAGTGGACCCCGCACTAGCTGCGGACCACCGTCCTTGTTCGTAATTATGACCGGGACATGATATTTTCTTCTCAACTTTTACACTAAATTTTTTTATGTCATAACATGTTGATATTTTAAGACGTTGTTCCACCTCAAACCGATCCGATGTAACTAACCCTTCATCTGAAACCTATTAGATATTGATTTTTGGTGGAGTTGACTGAAATTTTTTACCTATCCAGTCACTACGTTTATTCACAAAATTTTCTCTTGAATGAATTCTATGAAATGTGAAGGAATAATCGACAATTTTTAAGTGTTTTGCCAATCATTTCATTGATGAAAAACAAACGGAATTTCAAAATCAATTCCTGATATGCAAAATTTGTGATCAACTCAAAAAATCAAAAACAAACCTATTATTGTAAAATTCCTCGGGACATTCAAGTTTTTCTCACCTTCACTCTGCTTAGTGAACTCCAAGAAAGATCTTCCTGAGAAATTTCATGCAAATATTCATTTTCCAAAATATATATCTTTTGAGATTTGTTAATTTTGAAAAATGCGTTTTCTTAAGAAATTCAAAATCACTCAGTATATCTGATAGGGGCCAAGTACATTTCTAAACAAACCTAAGTTGATGACAATATTTGTGAATCACAAATAATTTTTTTTGTATATGTTGCCTCCTTTTTGAATACAAGTATAATAACATTTTAATAGTACTGCCAGGTACCAAAACAAAAATACACAAGGAATTCATTGATACAATCAATACTATTGGCAATGTCAATATCCTTGACATCATCAGAAGGTATGCAGCTCTAATACCAGCGAAAACGTATCGTCGTCATTTCTTTTCAAGTTATAGAAAATCAAAATGCTCAATTTAGGTTGTAGGAAAATATCCATATCGAAATTACCGATTAACGTAGCATAATCTAGAACAATATACAGGACATAGTTTGAAAACATCTGCGTCTCTCAAATGGGAGAGGGAGTCATTTTAACATTAAAGAAACATGGTGATTGGCGCTCGACAAGCGTGGCGGAAAGATTTGTAGATCAATCAACTCTCAAAAAAAGTCAAATTGCATAAAAAATTACGACATGTACTCGGCTGTTATCAAATATTTCAGAAATTGCAACAACAACAACAGGAGCAACTCCTTCATCTACAATTTACTCCTCTACCATTTTATTTTACCAACAGCAATACGAATAACATACTCACCGAATTATCGTTTCCAATTAATTTCAAAACTGTACATTCAATTTTTTTAGTAGGTTTTGAAATTGTTAATTTTTGTTAATGTACTTGTTGGAAAATAAAATATAATGATAATATAAACTAAAAAATATACCCATATTTATGAGAAACTTTACTTCAGCATTAAAACTGGGGGGGTTGAGTCAATTTTCAAAAGAGGTGTTGAAAAATACTCTTTTCTTGTCTTAAGCAACACGATATTTGTTTGTTTTCCATAAGCATAAAATAAAATATAAAGATGAATTAATAACATATATAAATAAAAAATTGCACATTGCCGTGAATAGGTACAGATGTTCTCAAACAAAACGAAATTGTATTTTTTTAGGATAAATACGAATTCTATTGTACTTCACAGGAATTATCTTAGTTTTAGGTTTCCAAATGGAAAATTCGAAATCATCGGCACCTTCGCCATTTTTTCGGTTCCACAGCAATTTCATCTTTTTATTACTTCCGAGTTAACAAATAGTGATTACCATAAAAAAATAGAGTTGGGCGGTTAACGTAAGCATTACAGTGCCGTTTCATTCTATGAGTGCAGGATTCCTACTGCTGTATAGTTTGTTTTGAGTATGGCGTAGTCAGTAATTGATTTAAATTTTTACAATATTTTCCTATCTTCTTCATTTCAGTGCCTCTGGAGTTGCAATAATGGACAGAGTCTGTATGAGGGAGAAAAAGCGTGTATGGAAATTTTCATAAATAACAATATTTTCTAAACTATCTAATTTTCTGGGATCATTAACAAAGTCGATTTCAGGCTTAACATTATGTAACTCATTCTTTCTATGAAAACAGTTTACTTACAGAAATTATTTCAATTTTATTTCAAACTTAAAATAGATTTGAGATCTTTTGGTAAATAGTTAAAATTCTAGGCCTATATGGTTTGGAAAGTTTTGTGTGAATTTATACCACGCTATTTTAGGCTGTGATGGTCATGATGGTCTCTTAACCTTAGGGTCATGGGTTCGATTCCCAGCATGATCATCGGTCTCGTGCATGGCATCACACGTTAAAAGGTGCGTCTTCCCTAGCTCGGACAAGTCTTTCGAAGACTTTTGAGGGTTGTACTCGTAAGGGTGTGCAGCTGGTTGACGGAAATAACAGTTTATTGTTTGGATTTCATTTTTCCACAGGTACTGATATTATATATGCCTTTATTATTTGAAGACATTTCTGTTACAGAAGACGTATTCAGAAATTTCGTGAATATATAAACTAGTAAGAGTTGAATTTTTTCCATACGTGTCAAAAATGCAGCTTAAAATAAATATTTGGTCAATAAATACCTCTTTCGCGTTTGTAGAGTTGTCTCAAAAACATATGCCATAGCGAAGTATGGATTCCACTTGTTCATAATGAACGTTATTTATATTCTTGAATATAATATTGAATAGAAGTTAATTTGGCTATTACTTTGTCAGAATGTGCATTTCACATTGATTCATACATCACGTACCCGTTATATTATTGGATTTCAACTGCAGAGAATCTGCATTTTCCTAGTTATTATGGAAAAGTATGATTCGAGGTTTTAAAGCGTTTGAAAAAAGATCATGATCATAAAAGTTTGAGGTCGAGTTAGGCACATATTCACGTATTTTAATTATTCATTATTCATTACCGATACCATGAAGGATAATTGGAGAACTTCAAAAATACAATCATGAATATTATACCAAGGATTCTTATTCTAATATCAGGAAATATTCTGTTACAATAGAAAGAAACATAAATTCAATCTTTTTCCTCACTAATGGAAAGCTTTCGTGGTCAATGGTCAGCGACTGCGAAACGAGTCAGAAAATCAACACGCATTTATCGAAGCCCATTAATTCTCGAAAGACGTACCGATTCTCAATATGTAAGACATTATCGGTGGTACTTTCTAGATTTCTATGTAATGTTTATTTATTTCCGAACGTCGGTAACACGTACACGTCGTCACCTATGCGCTGACCTCTCGTGGAATACAATAACAGCTCCCATGCTTTATATGCTCCGAGTGCTTTCTATCTATTGCGATCGCATATCATTTCGAACAACATGCGCCGTAACTCTCTCCGCTATCATAATTCTGCTGGATGTGTCACTTCCAATTTCCTTGCTACAAATAGGTTGCTTGTTGTCTGCTCTCGTTGTTGTTTTTTCTGTGAACGTTTGTAGTGGTGGCCAGTGGCGTCCGATCCGACTTTGGGTTCAACCAAAGTTTAGCTGGGTCAATCCTACTTACTTCCCTTGTTAATTTATATACTTTTATCATACAAAGATGATCTCGAGGTGCACGGAACATAGGAGATAAAAAATATGGTCAATTAACTATTTATTGTCTAGCCAGTTGACGTTGTTTGACGTGAATCCTGTCTTACGATATTGTCATATTATGATTTAAGTACATCAGTAGAGTCTAAAACTATTATGGCTTATTATCCGCACACTTTCCATAAACCATCAGCTAATTTCGCGTGTAATGTAGACAAGGTTATCTTTGGCTAATCACGAAGATGTTTTGATTTCTAGTTAGCCTAGACTGGTTCTATAGATAAAAGAATATTGCGATATCATAGCAACGATCAATATCGTCTTGAAAGTGTCAGTTTAGTTTCACATCGAAAAGTCAAACCACTCTGGAGCAATACAAATTTTAAAAAAATAATATCGACCAAAATTATGAAAATAGTTTTTTTTTTAAGTTTTGTTGCAATAAAAGTATTGAATCAAGAGGTTGAGTATGTTGAATAATTAAATATTTTGACTTTCAAAGTTTATTTGCTCCTACAGTGTGACCCATTTAAGATGGAAGCACCCTTATAAAACTTACATTTTTCAACCGATTGAAATGATTTTTTTTTTGTTAGGTAGATATTCAAAAAGTCTATTAGGACACCAAATATCATGAATGAATCTCAATTTCCAGGGCCAACTAATCTTATTTTTCAAGGTCAAAAATCTAAAAAAATTACTAGCGATTTTTTTAGAAAAAATCTGACTACACCACTGGATTCGCGACATTTTCAAATGATTTACATGTAAATTATGTTGGAATGCGTCAATCAATAAAAAAGTTATAAAGGAATGAAATTTGAAAAATATGCCGTTTAATCAACCCACCAATTCATGTTCAGGAATTTTATGAAAATTCTGTTTACTCTACTGGATTCAGGATGTCTTGAAATATTACTGATCACAGTTTCATCGAAATCTGTTCGGTAATAAAAAAGTTATAAAGGAATAAAATTTGAAAAATATGTTGTTCAATGGAATTTTAGCAACGTTCTTACTACACCACTGAATTAGGGGCAATATTCAACAAAATATTATTCAAATAAAATTCATGAAACGTTTATGGGAGAATCAATTTCCTTTCATATGTATGTCGAACCATATCAATCAATCAGTTTATCACAACAAACTTTAGTGTCAATAATTTCAAATGAATCTACAAAAAAATAACTGTAAGTACATTTTTCTAATTGCTACAACTAGCGGAAAACAATCTTTTATTCACAATCAATGTAAAAATAGAAATAAAGAAGTTACCGAATTGAAAAATAAATGAGTGCAATTCATATTCTGGTGGCCTCCACCAAACTTCCATCCAATTCAATGCATTTATCATATCGCTTACGAATATTTTTTAAAGTATTCCTCAATTGTTGTGGAGTAATTGCATCGCAAGCTTGCTGAATTCTGGTGCACAGTTCCACTCGATTCCTTGGTCGTGATTTGTAAACCTTTTGTGTAACATAACCCCAAAGGAAAAAATCGAGTGAAGTAAGGTCAGGCGATCTTGGTGCCCATCCAATTAATGTACTCCCCCTTCCTATCCAACGATTAGGGTAATTTTGATTCAGCCAATTCTTCACAATTCCCAAATTATGTATGGAACAACCATCTAACTGAAAATATAAATTTCTTGTTTCTGCAAGGGGAAGTTCATCTATTGCGTCCGAAAATTCATTCCTTAAAAATTGTAGGAAAATTGCGCCATTCATGTTGCCGTCTAAAAAGAATGGTCCAATTATCCTTTCATTCAGTATTCCACACCAAACGTTCACTTTTTCTGAATACTGCCTTTTACAGTTTATCACCCAGTTAGGATTTTCAGTGGCCCAATAGCGAATATTTTGTGATGAAACCACTCCATTTGTTGTGAAACTAGCTTCATCACTAAATAAAATTTTCTTTAAAAATTGCCTGTCATTAAGATACTCGCCCTGGGCCCATAAGCAGAATTCCAATTGTTTTTCTTGATCACCTAGTTCCAGAGTATGTAAAAACTTTGGTTTAAATGGCCTCAATTTATTTTTCTTCAGACATCGCCTAATATTCTCCCTAGGTAAGTTTAAATCTAAGCTGGCAACCCTCAAACTACTATTTGGATTATTTCTGAAGTAATCTAATATAGTCTGGTTATTTTCGTTCCTTCTTCGTATATTGTTCTTTAAAATATATGTGGTTACTGCTCCAGTCCGATTGAAAACTTGGTTTATTTTATGTACCGTGCTGTTATTTATGGCTGGACGATTTGGGTGTCTTTCATTGAATATTCTAGTTACTTCTCTTTCACTCCGGTAATCATCACCGGAAAGACGTATAATTTCGATTTTTTCTTGAATTGACAATTGAGCCATTATCTGTTTTTATTTTGGAACACAAATTATTCAGTTCACTAATGGTGCGTAACAAAATGACAATTCATGCGCAAATAAATAGATGAGAAACTGTAAGTCACAGCTAACTTGTTTATTTCATTAATGCATTCTGAATAACAGGCAGTTAAAATTGCAACTCTCATTTTTTGCTATTCAACAAAAGGAAAAAATCACAGCTGATGTTACCTACTGGAATGATAATAATTATTATCCATTGCATATTTTTTTCGTTATAATTTCTATTGGGAGTACATTAGACTTGTCTTATATTGTTGAAATTGTTTTCATGAAGATTAACCAGGAGTTCTCTCCTGATTGTACTTGTTTATGTATCCACTCCACTTCGAGAAATACCTATAGACTATTTTTACCATCATGATTTTCAGTTGTTATAATTGTACGACATTGCCATAATCACCCCAATAATTTTTTCAATAATCAACAGTGGTGTAGTAAGAACGTTGTTAAAATTTCATTTTACAACATATTTTTCAAATTTCATTCCCTTATAACTTTTTTATTACTGAACAGATTTCGATGAAACTGTGACCAGTGATATTTCAAGTCATCCTGAATCCAGTGGTGTATTCAGAATTTTCATAAAATTCATGAATTCGAATTGGTGGATTGATTAAACGGCATATTTATCAAATTTCATTCCTTTATAACTTTTTTATTGATTGACACATTCCAACGTAATTTACATGAAAATCATTTGAAAATGTCGCGAATCCAGTGGTGTAGTCAGATTTTTTCTAAAAAAATCGCTAGTAATTTTTTTAGATTTTTGACCTTGAAAAATACGATTAGTTGGGCCTGGAAATTCAGATTTATTCATGATATTTGGTGTCCTAATAGACTTTTTGAATATCTACCTAACAAAAAAAAATCATTCCAATCGGTTGAAAAATGTAAGTTTTATAAGGGTGCTTCCATCTTAAATGGGTCACACTGTATATAACGCTACAAATTTTTCAACACATCCTCGTATAATTACTCCAATCTTCAAGTCATGTAACAAAATGCCAATTGTAAACTTCAGACCTCTATATCAATAATGTGTGCACGAGTTGAGCTTTTCGAACAAATTACACCTTCCAATCTATACCAGTATGTTGAAAAGTTCGTAATCTCTCAAAAACACGGTTTTGTTTCAAAAGACTCAACTCAAACTAATTACAAATTACGCTTATGAAACTATACAGGTGAAGTAAACATCAACTAGTCTCTGATGATTATTATCGTAAAGCTTTTCACTCGGTAGACCATGATGTACTGCTGTCGAAATTGAGTGGTTTTGGGATTTATCAAACTAATTCTGGAGTTCCTCAAGGCTCCATTTTGGGGCCATTCTCATTCCTACTTTTTATCAATGATTTATATCAGTAATAAAGTATACTGAATGACTTTTATTCGCTGATGATTTGAAGGTATTCAGGAAAGTGCTAACTGTTAGAGTTTGCAATTTATTAGGTATAACGCGATTTAATTGGTATTCATAAAAAGAGCTTGATTAACGAATTGTACTTCAACTGCTCAAAAAATGCTTCTTTATGGCCATAACGCCTAAAAGAGGGCAGATCATTTTGAATAAAGAATTGACCAGGAGAATTTAAAGTTCAAGAATTAGGCATGACTTGATAGTTCATTATCTTTTAATAAACATATCAAAAATATTACTACTAAGTCGAATCGCGTGCTGGGGTACATAACAGTTAACTCCACTGATACAGGTGGTTCTAAAATTCTATATTATAAGCTACTCAACACTAATTTCATCGCACCCCAAAATTTTACCCCTGTTAAAATCGGATAACTGTTTTCTCATTTGAACAATTTGAATTCTGTTCACACTGTTCGCCAGTCCAGTCCTTCAGCTGCGATCTTGTACTTTTCCAAATATAAGGTTCTTCACATAAAATCACTACGGGGTGTTACCTAAAACTGTCCCAAATTTCGGTTCCCTCCCAATTGAAGAAAAACTATATTTTTTTTTTCTAATTTGACAGCAGAGGCATGAAGATGATCTCATTGCGTCGAGACATTTTTCGAATTGTCTTTTTATTTCTTTTATTTACAGGGTGATCTCAAAAAAAATTACTTTTTGGGTTCCCAAAATCTCAGCCTCATTTTGAAGCTGAAATAATAAAGATCAAGGGTTTCTATAAAGGTGTCCAAAGTCTGAAATAGCCTGGAATTTTCGGTTAGGATAATCATTCTGGATGCGTCCACATTTTTTTTACTTTTTCTTAATTCCCATTGGATTTTAAATTTGATAAAATTCAATGTTTCGCCAAGAAAAACACGTTCCTACTCCTAATATGTTTAATATCCCTTTGTTAAATATATCTGCTAGATTGCCCATTGTGAATCCATGTGGCAATTAGCGAATAGTTTTAATGATGTTGTGGATTCAGGATGGTATACCTACCTCACGAAACGTATTTCGTATGACGTTGATAAGACATATTTTGAGTGGGTTATCACGTATTGAGCCCTTGTGCTGCATATGTGCATAAATTTTTTTTTATTTAAAAGTCATATTTCATTATACATGTAATTAGATCCTAGATGTGTTTCGATAAAAAAAATTGTTATTCTCTGTTTTATTGTTCTTCAAAAACTACAGATCCTGTTTGTTTAACATTTCTTATTGTTCTCACTTTCTTCTCATATTTGGTTTCTCTTGTTCTCATCCTCTAGGCTTCTCTTGTTCTACTTTTTCGTACATTGTTGAAAGCTGACTAATAAGTGCTTAATTAGTACTCTCTTATATTCTCCGTTGATCGATTCTTATAACCATAACAATAACAAACCCAGTATATGATGCGATATTAATTAACAACATATTAAATCTCTCTGCCTCGAACAACAACAGCAATATAATACGTTATTAAATTAAAATTTACGATTATAATATCCTGAGGTCCCGAAGCACGCTTCATTTCGACAAAGTTTCATGATCCCCGAGACGTTTCTCGATGGGAATTTCGGCGGCGACGGCTCGTGCATTAAATTTCCAGTGTCTATGCCAATTTCCGCCTTGGGCTTTGATGGGGGCCCAGTCTCTTAAGGCGGAGCGGGGCTCCCTATTCTCTTGCTACTTTACATCGATTTAACCTTGTCTGAAACAATTTTCGAACGATAAATTATAGTCGGAATGCGCTGTGTGTTATTCGATGTTCCTGCGGGATGTTTTCGACTCGATTTTTCGTCGTTGGCGTGAGTATTATGAGAAATGAAGCGAAGTCGTTCATCATAAAATGAAATCCGTTCTTATCGGGAAACCAAAAAATATTTTCCAGATATTTCGACTCGAATCAATGTTGGTCGGAAGTTTAGGCGAGGGAAATTGTCATATGGTGTTGACATGGAATTGGCTTCACGTAAAATGAAAAGAGAAACTAACACAGCATCTCATTTCTGATTTTTGTGTACCATCTGGCCAGTTTTCTCATGTGATATCTAAGGAATAGTGACAACAATCAATTCATTTCTTGAAGGAATATTCTTGCTTTTTTTGTTGATTAAATATTTGTACTTTCGAAATTTCGTTCCAGTTATTGTTTGTTCTTCCATGATTGCCAAAAGCACCAAAAGCAGTCTATATCGTGTCTGCTTGGAATGGAATCCTGGGGTTTTTTCAGAGATCTTATTTGGTTTGTCTTCGAAAACAACGTTGTCTTACAATTCAAGCATTTCTTCTTATTGATTCTGGGGACATTCGTCTCTCTCTCTCTTCTCAAACATGCTTGTAAAGGAGGGATGTTGGCCGTTGTCTCTATGGTGGTAGTGAAACTAATATGGATTCATCCTGTTTCATACCCCATATCCCAGAAAGTTCTTCAGTTTTGGCTCCCACATCAAGACAGCTTAGAACCATGGCTTACAATTATTGAATACTGCCCGAGTTTGTCAAATATCGTTAAAAACTGAAACATCTGAGCTTATTCTAGAGTAAAATATTGTTCTATTTCCTTAAGACAGTATACAAGCTGTATAGAAAAAGTAGAAAAAAAACAATAGAAAACGTACAAGCGGTTTGTTTGGAGACCGCTAGCAGTCATATAAAATATTAAATCATATACAAAATTCAACTGAAACCATTGAAAAATAGTTATTTATGCAACAAGTGCAAAAAGTAAGTGCATTAAATATTTTTTGCACGAGTTGTATACTACATTTTTTCTATGTTCATGCAAAAAGCAAAAAAAAAAATTATTTAGGTGCGGCACTAGGTGAAGGAAAATGAAGTACGCAATTTAAATAAATAATTATTACTATAGATTTCATCTCCATCATCTAGTTTTTTCATTAATATTACTCATTTTAAAACTTTCAGTTCTGTAATTGTCAGAATTAAATTTTGACTGGCGTTTATATAACCACAGTTGCATTATAAAAATCAAAATCATATTAGCCATAAGCGCGTATGTTATCACGAGGTGTGGTCATAGTACAGACAGTTTGCCCTATGCAGGTAGACGGTTTAGAACATAGCGGATCGGTTTTGATTATGGAGTTATTCTCGGGAAGGCATTGTTTGTTCAACTCTGACTGCTAACATTAATACAAAATAATATAAAATTTGTAGCTGTTTGAAACGTACGGCCAATCTCACAGAGTATCTGCTAAAAATGTAGTGGGTTTGAACGTTTATGGTTATCATGATGACAGCACGTTGAAGTAGAATGACAGATGAGTGCAATAAAAACTTCTTTTTCCACTGAATATAGTTCAATAAATTTTTGCTTTTTGCATGAATGTAGAAAAAGTAACAAAAATATACAGTACTTCATGAAAGATTATTTAAAAATTCTTGCATAGTATAAAAGCAAGAAACTCTTTCAATTTCTTTAAAAGATAAGTATATCGAACAACTTTTTTTAATTTCAAACTGAATCGTGTTGAAAATATTTGCTGCTTTGAAGTGAGGAGCATTTCGTTGATGGTAAATAATGATACTATAAAATGATATTTGTTTCGAGTATTGTGCTCATGTGTGCTATCATTTTGAGGGAAATATACCTTTTTTCTTGAACATATACACAGCTCTAAAATACAAAAGAGATGCTACAGTTAATTTTTCAAGTCTTTAAATGAATTTCTGTATTCGATAGCTCATTCCCATCATTGAACGAATGATTCGCTTTTGCGCAGTAAAAATAGCAGACGAGGAAGTTGAGGAAATTGATGTCCCCCATATCGCAGTCTACTTTCAACTTGACCATAAGAGAGCCACACAAACAATTGATCGAATTTTAATATTACTCTGCTGATTCCTGAGCTGATAGGCAGCAATATGAAGTTTATAAAGAAGGTCTTCACAATAAGAAGATTAGCCGAGAAAATTTTAGATATAGTGCTTTCACAATCTTTTCTGATGGAAGTTTTGTAGGGATTGGATATTATGAGTGAGGTATCGTCAGCGTACACTCTGAAGGGAGCCTGTGTATTCGTTGATATAGATTATAAATAAAATAGGACCAAGTACCGACCCTTGTGGAACATCCGTGTAATTTTTAGAATACCGAGATGACTTATTCTTTATTGAGACATATTGCAAACTGCAGAGGTATTCATTCAATAAATGCCATATTCGCTAAAATGTCTTGTATTTCGAAATATTACAGTTGATAAATTTTCAAATGAATACCGGACATATAACTCAAGTTTCACTAAGAAAACATTTTTGTGATTCAAAAAGAGAGAATTACTTGGGAGCAATCATTTGTCCTGCATAAAAACGAATACAGAATTTTTAGGCTCGAAAGAATTACTGTCTCGTATCAGCAAATGAATATTTAGTTATGCAAAATATTGAATAAGTTCAGTTGATGAATCAATTTGTATGTGGAAAATTCAAATCTAAAGCAAATATTTTTTCAAGCTAGGTAAACGATTTTTTTCAACCCATCGATCTCTCTAATAGAAAATCAACAAATTTGCCCGGGAGAGCTCTGAAGCAGATCCCATGTTATTTCTCCAAGAAACAGAACACAAACACTCTCAACGAAAGAGTATTGATATTTGCACAGAAAACATAACTCATAAGATTGCTGTTATTTCCTTTGGCCGCTCCGTTTTCCTTTAAAGGATTAGAGAATCACCGTATTTTTACCCTTGTCGCAATTCACATAAAACTATCGAATCTGAATTTGCGGTTACATATTGACTTCGTTTATTTATATCTTTCAATTTGCAGAGGATTGGTTCATTTCTGTTTACAATCAAGTCTTAAAATTCTATAATCCTTCTCATTTTATGTATATTGAGGTGGTGTTTTATTTCATACGTGAAATGAAGTCACTTGGAATTAATAATATGGTCGCAATCAATCGTTCGAGATTGCGATTTTTTTATTTATTTTTTGCATGACTAGTTCCTTCGCCAGAAGTATAAAAAATTCTAGTCGTTTGAAAGAGCATGGCTCACATATTTATTTTGAATGGAATGTCCGAGGAGAAGTGAGCAGAAATAACAGTATCATTGAGAATTTTGTTCACATAATTCTGGCGAAATTATAATTTGTTGAAATATCTTGAACTTTCAATCCCTTCAAGCTTGGTAATCCAAATTTCTTTTTTTTTTCAGGTAAGGAAATACTTAAATGTATTAGATACTGAATTGATGCACCAACCAATGAATGGTAAGTGTGAATTTTCAGAAAGTCTTGCTGAATTTACATGAAAAAATTAATTTTTATATTTATTTATTTTATATTTATTGATTACTTTTCTGTTACTTTACATTGTAACTATGAGGAATTTCAAAATGTGCTTATTAAGAGTTTTGTCCGATGATATTTTTATTTTAATTTCACAGAGTATACTTATTACATCATTCTGAATCTGTTTGTGTTCGCAGAATTGCTCTATCTTCAACCGTTCTCGAGTTTAAAAGTTTGTCAGTATCTGAAAGGCAGGAATATTACTCCAAAAAAATGTTTTCCTATCTCTTCTATTCATTTTCTCAAAACTCAATAGTTTTCGAATGTAATCACCGAATTTGAAAGCGATGCCGGGTCGATTGAATATTTCATAGGCTTTTTCTGAAATCTCTGAATTTCCAGACGGAAATTTTCGAAAATTTGCTAATGTGCTTATTCAAAATTTTGTCTGATGATATTTCTATTTCAAATTCATAGAATAAATAAATTTCATCATTCTGAATCGATTGGTGTTCGCAAAATTGCTGTAACTTCAACTGTTCTCGAGTTGAGAAGTTCATCTGGATTCATAAGATTATTAGGGGCCTACCCCTTGGACTTTTTTTAGAGTAATTATTATTCACATTTCGATGGATTTGAAATTGGCAGAGTTTACTAATTCCATCATTCTGAATCGATTGGTTATCGCAGAATTGTTCAACCGTTCTCGAGTTGAAAAGTTCACCTGTAATTGAAATGAAGTAATATCCCTCTAAAATATTTTTTTTATAAATTTTTATTCTGAAGGACCCAACCCGTTCTCTCTTCTGCAGTTATATTTTGTCCATAAAAATACAAAAATAGCTGATCCCTACAAAATTGAATTGAGAAAACGAGATATTCGTGTCACAACTATTGAAAAATCATTTATTTGGATCATTCCAACCAAACATGTCCAAATTATTCTGATAAATGATAATTTATCATTTTCATGTGACTCTCATCAAATATTAATTTTTATTTGTATATTTATAGAAGAATTTATGTTTCTTTTGGCTTCAATAAAGGACTAAACTTCTATGGAATGAGATATTACATTTTGGCTTCTTTGAATGAAGTATTTATCTGAAATGGTATTCATTTTTGTATTGGGTCTATTAGACCCAACCCGTTCCATCTTGTAATATTCTTCCGACCCGTGCAGTCAAGGGTTGATTCCTCTAGAGTCAGGAGAGCAGATATCCAAGAGTTCACATTCTATGTCATAGAAAGAAATGTTGTTGGTGTGATTGCGAGATATGAGTTTTTCAGTTGAATTAATTAGGTTTGAAGAAATTGATGACGGGTATCACAGAAGGTTAAAATTTTCAAGACGGATGATGAATTTGTATGATTTGATGAGTGCTAGTCCGTGCCTGATGAAGAAATCCTCAAGACCGACCAACTAACTACCTCTGGTATCTACCAGCCCTTAGGTCCTCGCTCGTTAATTGTTTATCGCGTTCTGGCCGAGCAATGTTCGCAATATCGCGGTAGGAAACAAGTAGAATTATCGCGCCAACACAAGACCAGTAGGCATTTCGAGTAAATAAGTAAAAGCAAATAGCCGCTCGGTTGATTGTGACGTAATTCCTAGCCGCAAAATGCATGTGCAACGCTCAACAATGGGTAATTGCTTAGATAATGGAAAGATAAATGAGATATTGGTGCAGGTCGATGCGAAAATTGTTGGCAGCTAGACGTTTCTCTCTATTAATTTGTTTAATTGTGTGAAGGATTATTGGTTGTCGCATAGTTATAGGTAATAAGAAATGAAGTTATTTTATACTGAGCTTCGTGCATCAGAGGCGCAAAGAAGCTTTCAGAATTGAAATAATAAAGTTGAATGAGTTTTTGTCGATCAACTTCTTTGATTTTCATATTAAGTAGAATATAAAAATTATTCTATTTATAAGCACATCCTGAGTCATACAAAAACATAACATATCGTATTCAAAATGTGACGTTCAATGGTGCAACATCTATCGGAAGGGGCATAAAATACGGTGTACCACAAGGATCTGTTCTTGACCCATTGTTATTACTGTTATGTATGTATAAATAATTTGGCAGATTTAGCCATAAATGGAGCTTCTACTATTTTTGCGGACGACAGATACATCCAAACTTTGCCATGATAATAACACGGCTATAATCCAAAAAAATATAGGAAATGACATTAAAAAAGTTAATGCAAACTTATCAACGTTCAATACCTACTTCCAGAATCAAATATTCCAACATTCAAATGCAGTATAGATTATGTTTCACTCAATGAACAAATAATATCTTTCAAAACTGAAAATAAATTCCTGAGGCTATTGATAATGAAATTTGAGGGCCCCATTAGAAAATTATGCAGATAATTATTCTCAAGCTGCTATGCCATAAGGACAATCGCCTCCCTCATGGTCGTTCATTTAGCAAGAAATCTTTATTTTCTTTTCTTTCTTTACTTTATTGATCCCAAGAAACATATCTGTTTATAGAGGGATTAATTTTTCTTACATGAATTTAATATCAGCAATATACAGGTCGTTTCTTTTATCATGTGGTAACATTGCTATATTCTAAACCGTAATAGATATAAAGACGATTAAATGGGAAAAAATGTTACTATTGTGGTGAGCAGTACATTGGTCAGAGAAAATCTACGGGGACTCTCGCCCTTCCCGACTTATACAGGGAAAACTAAAAATGCTGTTTTTTCGTTTTTTTACGAATAGAATGGTTATTTAAGAAAATATAAAAAAATTAAAGAGGAAAGTTTTATTGTATTCAAAATGTAGTAGAACTACGTAATGATAAATTTTCAATTAAACGTTTCGTGTCAACACGGCCACCATCAACTATTTTTTTCAAATACGGACCTGTCCATTTCATCACAAATATTGATAAAGCGATGAAATCACAATTCAGTGGTATATAACACTTGACATTTTTATAGCGTTTCATATAAAATAACTGGCATCATCAGTGACAACAATTTTTAATTACGGTCCTGTCGTTAGTTCTTTTGTAAAATGTTTTGATTTCTTCAAAACTCATTCAACTATTAGGATACTTCAGTCATTACCCAATACTTTCGATAGGAAGATACCCCAACACAACGAACATTCGTATTTTTCCTTTTTTGGGGATTTTTGTATTACAGTAATCCTTGATTCAAGGCTGATTTCTCCTGTATCAATTTTCACACGGATTATTTTCATAATTCTCAATCCTGGAAGTAATGAAAATATCAGTTTTTGATCAAAATACAACGAAAGGACTGATATGCTATTTACTTATGCAAAATCAAATAGAAATCCTCTTTTGGCAAGAAATATGTATGGTGAGCTATACCCGAATCGTCGCATTCCAAACATTCAAATGTTCAGACAATTAGAAAGAAATTTGAGAGACTGTGGTGCATTTGATAGAAATAAAACTAGAAAATGTGTTGTTACTGGAAGTATAAGGAACCAAATAAATGTTTTGGGTAAGCAAATATTACCTTATAAAGACTAAAAAGTGAAAAATATCGTATTTTTTTAAATCTAGGCTTGGTCAGTTACGAAAATATTTTTAATCAAGATTGTTCTTTGTGAGAAATTACCCACGAACTTGGGATATCTGTAAAATCTACCAGAAATATTTTGAAAAAGAAAAAATACAAATGCTACAGGATACGCAAAGTTCATCACCTTAATGAAAGGGATTACGGAAGGAGAGTAAGATTTGCGAAATGGTTAAGACGTAGAAATAGGGAAGTTCGAAATATTTGTGAAAAAATAATATGGACGGACGAATCAAAATTCACCAACAATGGTTGGTTTAACAGAAACATCCATTATAGGTGGAATAATACGAATGAACATTTACATAGAAAATCCAATTTCCAGGAGAGGTTTGGAATAATTGTTTGGTTGGGAATTTTGGGAACAAAAATACTAGGTCCTTTCTTTTACGATGAGCATTTAAATGGTGAAATGTATTTAAATTTTTAATCCAATGAGTTTGATGGCTACTTAGATGAATTGCCATTAAGCACCCGCCGTGAAATACAATATTTTCAACAAGACGGTGCCCCTCACTATAATGCAGCAATAATAAAGAAACATTTAGATGCAATATTCCCAACAAAGTGGATTGGAAACAATGGATCAATTGCCTGGCCAGCTCGATCCCCAGACCTTACTCCTTTGGATTTTTTGTCTGGGGATACATAAAGGATAAAGTTTTTTCGACACCTAGTACCGATATCGACCATCTCAAACAGAAAATAAGAGATGCATGTAATAGCATTACAACCATCATGCTAGAAAATTGCCGCAGAAATTGTATGGATAGACAACTTATGTGCATTCATCAAAGAGGTCGTCAATTCGAGCATTTAATGTAGAATTCTTTTTCGGTATTGGTTTTATTTTCTTCCACAAATTCATTATGAAACAAATTGTTTTTCTTTTTGTTTGATTTCTGTAAGTTTATTTCTAGGGTAAATTGCTATCGTTCGTCTCTGAAACTGCAGAAATCTTTTATGAATGTTCATAGTATAAATACAATTTTCATAGATACATTCATTCAAAACGTCACTGATAATTTTTATATCGAAGCGTTAGATTCTGTGGAATTCATAAACAAACTAACGACAGGACCGTAATTAAAAATTGTTGTCACTGATGATGATAGTTATTTTATATGAAACGTTATAAAAATGTCGAGTGTGATATACCACTGAATTGTAATTTTATCGCTCTATAAATATTTGTGATGAAATAGACAGGTCCGTATTTGAAAAAAATTGTTGATGATGGCGGTGTTGACACGAAACGTTTGATTAAAAATTTATCATTACGTAGTTCTAGTACATTTTGGATACAATAAAACTTTCCTTTTTCATTTTTTTATATTTTCTGAAATAACAATTCTATTCGTAAAATAACGAAAACGGCATTTTCAGTTTTCCCCGTATAAGTTGGGAAGGGCGAGAATCCCCGTAAATTTTCTATGACCAATTTACTGTTCACCACAATAGTTGAATTTTTTCCCATTTAATCGTCTTTGTATCTATTACGGTTTAGAATATAGCAATGTTACCACATGATAGAAGAAACGGCCTGTATATCTTAATGAAGAAATAATAAATCAATAGGAAGAGAGTGATAAGAATAATATGCGAAATATAAGTGAATACTAAGTAACGTCATAACAAAGCCAAAACAAAATAAAATAAAAGCAATAAAAATCGAAATAATAAATGACTTGAAGAGTTTTGAAATATGATCAAAAGCAAGATCCGAATGTTTTTTTCTGTGTCAACAAAATGAAAGAATAGAGAAATTTTTATTTCATATAATGAACGAAGATTTAGTGAATAATTTGGTTTATATAATTCGATTGAAGGTTCTGAAAAGGGCAATTTGTATATGCATTTTATCGCTTTGTTTTGCAAACTTTGTAGGGGTTTCAAAATAGAAATTTTGGCTGAGCCCCAAACAGAAATAAGGTATTGTAATTTAGGATGAATTAAACTGATATATATTTCAGTGGTGTATATTAATTGTCTTATTCTGAATAGTATTCCAATCAAAGGTGAGAATTATTTTCTAAGATTGTTGATATGACTGAACCACGTAAGTGTTGTCGATATGTAAACCTGAAAATTTTGTGTTGTTGGTATACTGAATTGATGAATCTTTTAATTTAAATAGTCTTAGAGAATCAGTTGCAATACTTCGTTTGGAAATAAACATAATTGATGATTTTGAATAATTCAATAACAATTCATGAGTGAGTAACAAATGAGATAAGATTTGAAGATCCTGTTCAATATTAGGTAGAATTTCTAGTTCATTTTCTGCAAAATATACGACTGTTGTATCATCAGCAAAAAGTTTAATTTCTCCTTTCAATTTGAGCTCTGGTATCGAGATTCTATATGCTAGTGCGGGAAAGCAATTTTTTCCGCACTAGTAATATTTTTTTTACGATCGTGCGCTTTTACCCACTTTCCCTCACGCATTTCTGTATTGAAAGTGTCACTTTCCTGCACTTGTTAGGTAGCCACTAAATTTAGCTTACTCAGTAAGTTCGTTCAATTTGTTCAGGTGCTTTTTCTGTATTTTCAGTTGTTGGATTAGGTGTGTTTCACGGTTAAGAAGAGTTATTTTTCCTCAATGTTCTGTGAGTACAATCAATAAAACGGACATATTTCTTCAAATTTAAGTACTTAAACAAAAAGACGTCAACCTCGACGATAACAGTAACCGAAACCATGAAATGAAATATGATTCCACATTTTACTGTAACTTTTTCGCCATTATGTTGCTGTATCGGATTTCAATTTGCGAGTAAAATGTCGCCTGCGAGGGTGCGACCTTTTCCTATTGACCCTATATTCAAAGGTCTCCACCCTTGTTGCAAAATTGAATTAAATGTCAGAGTGATATAAATGTCCTTTGAATTCTAGCCGTCTTGTGGTGTGTAACATCGATGTCTTACGAATTCTGTTCGAGGAACATTCAAATCAGAAATCAAAAACTGCTTTGGTCTGAAAGGGCGAGGGTGAAAGAGTTTTTAGAAAAGAAAGTTTCGATGTATCGTTTGGAACATGATATTTAAAGGATTGTTGAAATGCATTCAACTTTTTGAAGGGCATTAATTGTGTACCAACTATCATTTTATGATTTGTCGAATTCCATCCAGCGTATTCCTGACGAACCTGACTACTTGAAGATTTGGTTCATTTTCTCGCAAACAGAAAGCGAAACTTGTGACATTTCTCATGTTTTCATACCTGTTTCACAATAAACGACTGTACTGTCAAGTTTTAGGGTTAGTTCTAGTGAATATCCAGATAATTTTTTTCTCTGTTTTCTACTATGAACTTTGATGACGATTAACGAAATAAGCAACGAAAAACATCATGTTTATGAATAATTTTTTTCTGTAGAAACTCATCCGTATCAACAAGTAAACTTTTCAACTGGGAAGCGATTAAAGATATATCAATTCTGCGAACACTAATCGATTCAAAATGACGACGAAATATAAAATTTCAATCTGAATGAAAGTTTCCTAAGAATTATGAAAAATACCGAATCGTCGAATTCACTTGAAATTCGCATTGTATGCGCAAGATGTCAAGCTGATTTCAAAAATATATGATAAGTATATGCTCAGATATATAGCATAAAAAAGGAATGAAATATAAAAAATTCAAGATTTTTTGTGGACAAAATGCGCCTATCCATAAAATCAAAATTTTCTAAAAGGAAATAGCGTTGTATTTCAAACATACGAGCTTATTTCGCATTCTGAAGAGATTTATAGATGAATGCAGTCAAGAAATGCAACATTCGATATCAAAGGAACTGAACTCGCAAAAAATTTAATTTTTCATATTTTTAAAAATCGCCAGAACTCCTTGGGTGTATCTTGACCAGCTGATTCCGAATTTTAAAAGAAATTGGCGGGATATAAACCCTCTGAGCTCCAGATGAACTTTTGACAGAATATTTTTAATAATTTTTTTGATGATGAATTGTTAGATTAATCGAATGAAAACATTTGATTTTTTGCTTAGCTTTCGTAGGTTCAAGCCGCATCTGTTTAAGAATATTAAATTTTGAGAACACTCATAATGAAACATCCCGTATCTTCGATTCCTTTCACAATTCTCCAAAACTTTTAACACGATTATTTGGATTCATAACTTTTCAATACGACAATATGAAAAGAGAATGTTGCCATTTAAGAAATGGCAGTTGTGAGCATTTCTTTATGGGTACTACTCTGTTTTGAGGAAGTTTTTGATAGTTGTTGGAAAATATGGTTGCTGCAATCACACAAAAAGCTCAATTTTCAGCTGAATCTTACCTCGAACCTTCCTCTCGTAAATGTTGACGCCGTTCGTCAGTTGTGATGATTTGAGTTTGATGTTCATGGCTAACTTTGTTCGATTGAACAATCAACTGTATCTTCGCCATTTTTAAACCGATTTTCAATTTTGAAGAACAGTCTTATCACAAATTGCGTGTTCTTCCGGTTAATGGAAAAAATTGTACAGGGTGTCATATGAAAAAAAAAGTTAGGGGTTAAACCGGAAGTGGTGAATTTTCGGTAATGGGGTCAAAATGTGCATTATTGAGTAATTTATCGACTCACCAAATTTGAAACCTGTATTTTTAAAACTATAGAAAAATTTGGGGTCGTACCTCACCACGTGGTCACCCGGTATAGTCAAAATTTCATGCTGAATCCGAAAATATTTGATTTGTATATACTTATGTACAAGGTCTATCATAAAAAAATTATAAGACGTCAAAAAATCCCTCGCTTCGAAAGTTTCCATTTTTCATAAAGTCGCAATTGTTCCTTAAAAATTGTATCTCGAATGGTTCATTCCGAATCAAATCACAAAAATAAATTTCGACGACAAATTGATGAAAGTTCGGAAGAGTTTTAGTCGTAATATTGCACCTGAAAATCAACAGTCTCTGAATGAAATAGCGTTGTAATTAAAAAATATGAGCCGACAAAATCAGCATTTTCAAAAGGTTCACTGATGATTAATGTCAATTTATTAATTAATTTATATTGAATGAAACCCCATTTTTTTATTTGTTTTTTAATTGCCAAGTATCTTTGAATTATCAAAAAAGCAAGAAATCACCTCTCTCAAATCCAGATAAACTTTTCAACTCGAGAGTCTCTTAGTAATTTTTTGCATCATTCAAGTAACTACCTAAAAAGTATCAGAAAAATAACATAATTAGAATAAAGAAAAGAGTTTTTCTCATATCCAAACGACAAGCAGATATTTGATCTACGAAAGTAGATTACAAATCAAGTATTATAATATAAATAATGCTAAAGATGCAAAATCTGTATGTAGAAGTCTACAAACGACGATATCTCAGAGTTCCTAGGGTTTAAATAATACTTAGGATTTTTGGATGATGGAATTCAGCCGACGTTTTGTATATTTCTTGATATTCAAAGGCCTTCGACATTGATCATCATTATCAGTTTGGGAATGACTTGGAGGGACTGGATTACATCGAGAAATGAAAACAAGCAGTCGAAATTGAAGAAGAAATTGATAGTGCAAACCCAGTGAATTAAAAGTGAGATTTCAAAATTTTCTGTGTATGTAAAATTGTCACAAATGATAGTAGGCAAATAACATCACATTATATATCATTATTAAAAGCCGAGTCGAAGTCAGGTACCTAGTTTGGACATTTAGGAATTTCTGAACATAGGCTGAATTTTTGGATTCTCCCGCATAAACACTAATAGAGTGTACCCACAGGCATAGTCTGTGCGGGCAGAGGACGGCTATTATTATTATTTGCCGTGGTGCTCACTGATGTTTTTGGTGGTATATTCACTTCTCAGCTGTATGAAAACCCGGAAAAACCTACAGCACCACCCCGGAGTATTCTATGAAATTATTCATCATCAACTTCAGAATAATAGTCTCGCACTAGGTACTTTGCACTGCATCCAAATTCTCCCAAAATATTCTTAGTTTCGTTTTACCTACCGAATGGTCCACCTGGTATAACAGATTCCCGCCAGTGTGTACAAAAGCTGTTCGCTGAAAGTATACCAAGTGCACTCCCTTCGGAATCTCCCACACACCTGTCAAGTATCGAATGTCTAATTCATCGAGAACTCCTCCGTAAATTACCTAGCTAAACGATAATGATACTGATGTTCAGTCGATGAAGTATTTATTAATATTCATAGTAATGAGGCAAATGGCAATAAACATGATGAATTGGCCGGTAATTTTTATTATTTTATCCTGCTAGATTGAATAATTGCCAGATACTAGTTTGAGGCGGTTTAATGGAAGATTGTCAACTTCTTAGCAAAACATCAACGTGTTAAATTGTAGGTATGTTGGGTTGCATCGCGGAAGATAGATATCGGAGTGATGGCACGAACTGTGCTGTTTTTTTGAATGACATGAGTGGAGGACACGCCTTTAAATAGAAGATAGGTCAACATAGTATAACAAATTGTCATTCTACAAACAAATTACAAGTCCTGTTAAGTTATACGCTTGTCCTGTTTGATAATTACCTGTAATAATTAGGTTTTAATCCAGCTCGGAGGAACATGAAATGTTTGATAACTACCTGTAATAATTAGGTTTTAATACCAAGAATGGAATTTATAATTGTCAAAGTCCATTATATTTCTGTCCTCGTTCCTCGCAGGTTGTCTGAAGAAGGCTGTAGTAATTCCGACTCTGAAACTTGGCAGGGATGGCCACAAACTCGGAAGTTGTCGACCTATCTCGCTGCTGAGTGTAGTGGCCAGGATAGTAGATAAGATTCTTTTGAGACTGATGCTGATCCTTGAGGAGAAACTCAAATGTGTCCCTAGTGTGCAGTTCGGCTTCTGGACAGGTCACACAACGTCCCAGGTGTGGTCAGAATTGTACTTGGGGTGAAAGAGGCCTTCCATCATGGTCTCAGTACAGTCATGATTCTGCTGGACATGAAGAAAGACACTGTCTGGGTCGAGGGTTTTCATCGCCAAGATGCTGAGAATAGGCACGCCATCATACATGGTAAGGCTGATTGACTCTTACCTTGTTGGACGGACTTTCGACTCAATTGAAGCAGTTGTTTCACAGGGCTCGAGCCTCTCACCACACCTGTACTCCCTACGTACGCATGATTTTCCTCAATACGAGAGTACAAATACGGCTGTGATATGCGGATGATACCGCCTTATATGCCAATTCAATTCTCAAGCCTTTTTGCTGGTGTGGAGATCTAAATTGATTTGGATAGAAAAAATCCTACTGTATCTAGAGGAGAACAAGAACGTTGTGAACCCGACTAAGACTGAGGCCATCAATTTCACGAGAAAGTATAAGTTCATCCAAATTTTTCAGAGGTTGAGGATCTCGGATGACGATATAGTGCAGTCCAGTCCTATGAGCTACGTGGGGATATAACTGGAAAGGCGTCTGAAACGCATTCACCCTTTGGTTTCCACAACACCACAACTAAGCCTGAATAATAAAATGCTCATATACAAGCAGAAGATTCGCCTAGCATGTTAGACGCCTGCTCGGTGTTCTGCAACCTGTACCAAAACTGAATTCCAGAGACTTGACAAGATGCAACATGAGGTACTTCGTATCATCACCACCAAGAGTGATAGATACATTCGTTTGGATGCATTGCAATAGCTTGCAAGCGTCGACTCCATCCCGACTGAACCAGTTGTCGTACAAGTTTCTGCAAATACTTTCTCTTCGAAAGCCTCTTAATCAAAGACCTTACTCGGTTTAGGGAATATGATAATAAACCCCCCACACACACGGCGGATTCATATATCAATCGCTGGATCGCTTCTAGGAAAGAATGGTGGAACCGGTGCCATAGGGAATCTAGTACACAATCCATAACCCCTGTTCTTGAATTCGGTTTCGGAACAACTACACAATAACGTGTCATACAAATATCGAACATCCATTTGTCTACACAGAATAGTACGAGTAACCCACTCATAAGCTTCGCAGGAGGCATTGCTCTTCCATTATTTTTGGTGAAGATCGACCTCAACCGCCATCAACTGCGGAGGTAGTTACTTGCGCCCCCTAACCAGAGCCCTTGTTTCTGCCATGACAGTGGCTACCAAAGGCTAGGTCGATGTGTTGTCCAGCCGTCCTTCTCCCCCGACTCCATCAACCCCTCGTTAGGAGAAGTTGAGTTCTGAGCTGGAGTTTTGATATTGACCGGAATTCCTAATGTACTTTCACTGTTAATATTATTAATAACGACTTTTTGACTTTAACTTTGATGTGAAAGAATACGGGGTACCCTTCTCTCTAAGCGTTTCCACCAAGTAGAAAATACCACGACGAACATTGAACTACATCTGACAGATATTTGTGCAACGTTCTTCCAAGAAGACCCAATTGCAATTGCTTGTCTTGTAGTTAAACAGAAGATTATCCTTCATTTGGTTGGGAATGAATTAACTTTGATGACTGAAGCCAAGCAACGGTGACGGTGGATATTGGTTCGGATGGGTGACCGACGTACTTGGGCGGTCTTAAATAGTTTAAATTCCCGTCCGTGCACGGCATCACAAGTTAAGAGGTAAAAACATCCTCTTCCCTAACTTGCACAAGTCTCTCGAAGTCTTCTGAGGGTTGCTCGTAAGGGTGCAGCCGGTTGATGCTAAAAACAAATTAAAAAAAAAGATATCTACGATGTTACGAACACTACCTCAGATGTTCTATACAGTTCCTTTGAGTTTTAAAATAGAGAATAGATGATATGGTAACATCTACTACAATTCCCCATGCACAGCGGCATATTTCTCAACAGTTACCCATTTTCTAAAAGGATTTTTTAAAAACACTTTTCATTTTATTCTTATAGGTAAGTACGAGTATTTCAATTTTGATACTATTTGACATTCACTTTGGATGCTATTCGTTTATAAGCAAAAACATTTCAATCGAAACAGGGCGTTTCCGCATCTATGCAACTGAGTAAATACAAGTTTCGGTCAATATGGCGTATCATTTGTTGTTGTGCAATGTTTAGTTCGATTGTACTTCAAGTTGGTTTGTTTACGCCAAATCGCAATCGCAAAGCGCAAACATCCGTACCAGTTTCAGCTTGGGAAATTCGAGGGGTTCTGAAATGCTCGCATTCAATAATGGAAGAGTCGAACAATTGCGAAACTGATATACGTGGCAATGAATTTATGGACTTCAAATTGCGATAATTTACTTTTCTACAGAAACCAGAGACGGTCCAAATTTTTATTGTACAATGGAAAGTTCAAATATTCAAATTATCTGTATTCTATGATCAAGAAAATTGTAATACTTTTGATATCGTTACAACTTCAAACAAGGGTCTATTTGAGGTCGATATTGGCCATATCGTAAAAAGAATTCGTTCCGGTTAGCTTAGACTCGCAGGGGTTCCCAACCTCTGGTACGCGTGCCACCAGCCAATCGTAAATATGATGAAAGCTACTTACAGAACGGTTTTATAGTGATTTTCAAATCAAAGCATGAAGCCTCCCTTCTTTACTGATGCGACACCCTGATTTGATTGGTGAGATTTTTTAAGATAGAAGCCCAATACTGATACTAACTTGATAAAGGCGTCATACCTTGCTAGTTTAAGAATTGCAAAAAATGGAAAGCCTCACACAATCGGTGACACGCTTTTACTGCCGGCCGCTGTGGATACGGTCCAAGCCGTGTTAGGAGAAAAGGCAGCCAAAGAAATTCAAAATATTCTATTGTCAAATAACACAGTAAAGAGACGAATTGTCTAATAATATTGAAGAACAACTGGTTTTAAAACTCCAAGAATGCACTTATTTTGCACTTCAAGTTGACGAAAGCACCGATGTTACAAACGTGGCGCAGCTACTTGTTTTCGTGCGATTTGATTATAATGAAGAGGAGATAGAAGAGTTTTTGTTCTGCAAACAACTTGAATCGACACCACAGCGCAACAAATTTTTAAGGTAATTGATGAATATGTGCTCAAAGTAGGCATTCCCTGGTCCAAGTGTATTGGCTTGTGTACAGATGAAGCAAAAGCTATGTCAGAACGATTGACATTGTTAGCAGCAAAAATAAAGGAAGCTGCTCCTGAATGCAGAAGTACACATTGTGTCATCCATCGAGAAGCATTAGCTGCTAAAGGTATGCCAAGAAATCTCAACTCCGTTCTGTCAGATGCTTCATAAAGGCTAGGGCTTTATGCACAAGAATATTGTCCTTAATGTGTGAAAAAATGGTTGATGGCAAGTTCAAGACTTTCCTCCTGCATACAGAAGTGAGGTGGTTATCTCAGGGGAAAATTTTGAACCGTGTTTTTGAGTGAGAAAATTGTTTGCTGATGAAGAATGGTTGTCAACATTGTCCTTATCTAGCCGACATTTTTGACAAACTCAACACACTGAACTTGGGATATCAGGGACCAAAAATAATAGCCTTCACAGCCAGTAACCAAAATAAACTCCTACAAGAGTTTCCCACTCTATCATCATTTTTTGAAGAAATTGAAATATCTCCAATTCCAGATGTGGTTGCAGATGTCATTGTTCGTTTGAAAGGCTTTTAAAAAGCTTTAGGAAGTATTTCTCTGAAGATTATTCGAAAGTGGACTGGAATAGGAATCCGTTTTCGGGAACCTCACCGAATGAATTGGAAATGAAATAAAGTTTCATCGATCTTATAGAAGATAGTTCCATGAAAAATTATTTTAAAGAGAAATTTTATTAACATCTGGATCGAATGTAAAACCGAGCACCCTTTGATTTTCCGGCAAGCTCTGCCGGAAAGTTTGTTACGGGTTTCTTGTGGAAGGGTGGATTTTCTGAACTCTTGTACTTGAAAAATAAAAATAGAATCAGAATAAGCGTTGAAGAGGACTCAAGAGTGAAGATAAGTACCATTACTCCAACGGTTGATATTTCAATCACAGGCAAACAACAAGTTGCGCACTGAAGACTATAAAAGTGTAGTTGCACTTATTTTTTATTTGTGTGTTTTCAGACCTATGGGTGATGAATAAAACTGTAAATTATTACCATTTCAATCTCTTTATTTCTCTTTATAGAAGAGTAATAATATTATACTTTTATTAAAATATTCAGGTCTGGTAAGCCAAAATGTCTCAAAAAGTCAAGTGGTACGCAGGTGAAAAAAGGTTGGGAACCCCTGGATTAGAGGAAATAGAGGATGGGGAGTTGAAGTTTTACGTTGGTAAACAAATTCCGTCAGAACGTAAGTGTCTTCAGAGCTATTTAAATTATGGCTATTTTCAAGTGCCTATACTTTTCTGGGATTCGATTTTTAAGTGGTCGAATACATTTTGAAACATAGCACACTATAAAATTCGCATTTTGTAAACAAATAGTGGGAACATCATGCATATATTCAAGTCTTTCTGGACTTATACTTTCAACTCCATTCGTCTGAAAATTACTAATTCAGATTCAAAATAGAGCATCGGGGTAAAAAAATGTGTTTATGTATCCCCCAGGTTTCAAGAGAAACCCCTCAGCTCATATAAAAGGTTCTACGAGCAATGAAAGTAAGGGGCATGAAAATCAAATTTATCGAACATAGATGAGAGCTCGATGCACTTTTAATGTGAAATTTAACTCAATTCCAAAACCGGTCACAAAATCTATCAGATGATGCCGTCCTTTCTGCAAAGAAACTTCGTTTCAATTCATCCCTCGCCTTTTATAGAATAGGGAACGGAATGAGCCCTCTGAAGGGCAATATCATAAGCAGCTTCCCGAATTTAACGACGTTTTAGATTCGGATGATGAAGCTAAAGATTTCGTAAGGAGTCACTTTGGACGTTCACTCGAGCGATTGTAATTCGGTAAAAGGTTTTTTCACGGCGACGAATCTGAACTTCCAACCGCAATCTTGAGGTAATTATGTGGAATCAACAATTTGCCTTTCATCGGGTTGATGCTATTAAGGAATCAAATTTTGTCGAGATTGTTCTCATCAAGGTTTTTGTCGTCAATTAAAGATTATCTTATCTCTTTTCGCTCCTACGATTCTCTGAATGTTTACAGAGTTAGTTTTCTTAGGTGAGAATTTAGTAAAGAACTGTTCCTGTGTTTCAGCCGAGTATGAAGAGAAACCGCGTTGATTGAAATGAAATTGATTAAAATTTATTTGTTCAGCTGCCTGATGTACACGGGGCTGCCTGCACGGTGATGGAAATTATCATGAATGTACCTGAGTGGTTTATTCACAATAAACCGTACCATAAATTATAAGGATTTTTTTATGGGAGTATTATTTGCATTATAAAATTACTTGCAAGATCCGTCAGATACTTCGGAAAAGGGTTTCAAGTAATCTTACAACCCTTTTGAATATCCATAAATTCAAGATATTCCCTGAATTTATTCGTTAAGTTCATGAACAGTCAGAAGAATTAACAGATAGTTATTTTTTTTTTGTCGACAACCGCATAACAAAGTATAGTGGTGAAAATGAACATTGATGACATGAAGATGAAGATTCAGTTTTATTATTCCGAATTCAATAACAGGAATGAGCCATTTGTTTACCATTATTGATAATACATAAATGTCAAAATATTGATACTTCCCGTCTATTCTCACATTTAAAAAACGGTGGATGACTGACTCAAGTAGGTATGAATACAATTGCCATAATTCCCAGTAATATTGCTCAATATTTGAAATTGCCGGAACATCATTCATATACTGGACACTTTTTTCGACATACCTCTGCAACTATATTGGTGAATGGTGAAGGTAATCTAATTTGAAGTAAAGAAACATAGTGGAAAAAAACAGCAATGTCGCAGAGGGCCATGTTGATGAATTTATCAAAAATATAAATTGAAACTTCTCAGAAAATATTTTCATGCATGGACATCCACTTCGCCTTATGTAGATTCCCAATCTTCGAAAGAATTTGTTTTCCAGAATCCTTCTGAAAGTTGTTCAGGAATATCTATCAAAAATTATTAAAATTGTACATTCAATTTTAATCTAGTTAATAACAAATGTATATGTATTATTATAAAGTTATCATGTATGTTCAGGAAAGTGTCGAGTGTTTTTTCTGTATCTGAGATACGTGGTTGTCGAAAAAATATTGTGTACAATTCTAGCACAAAGTGTAATGACCGCTCTCGAAAAATTACTGCGCTGAACCATCAGTTG
This sequence comes from Chrysolina americana, assembly GCA_958502065.1. Taxonomy (NCBI): domain Eukaryota; kingdom Metazoa; phylum Arthropoda; class Insecta; order Coleoptera; family Chrysomelidae; genus Chrysolina; species Chrysolina americana. The sequence continues at coordinate 7,454,086 of OY293412.1, forward strand.
ACTATATATTACAAATTACAATTAATCTTTGAGTTGACGAAAAATATTCTTTTGTGAACATCTTATTAACAAATTAATATATTTTTTTTCAGTTTTATGTTTTACTGTAAGTATCTCATGGCAAACCTTTCTGACTAATGTACTTCATATATTGCCAGTTTATTCTGAAATTATTATCAAAAAGTTTTGGAACTGGTAAAGATACAAGATTTGCTCGTTTTAGTAATGTGGATGAAATGATTTTATGATCAAATACCTCTCTACCAACCTGCCTGAAAATGTCAAATATAAACCTATGGCCAAGACCTATCACTCAAAAAATGCTTTTCAGGATAATACATGATAATCGATCATTTTTCATTTGCTTTTTGGAATAAAACTACTCAAGAGTATCGAAACGACGTGTATAGAAAAATTCATTTATTGGACTTGAACACGCGTAGACAAGATGATGAGATGATTGATTGCCTGATGACTTATAGATGATTTTTTCATAACATGTATGTTGAAAAATACTGCTGAAAAAGTGAGATCACCAGCAGGTAGAACTAATCCCATTAAGTATAGAATAAATCACTGAGCTGTAGACGACAATCATAGTCCATTCTTGTCGGTGACATAACACTTCATTAGTTACGTTAGTGAAAGTGAATCTTTGAAGAGTTTCAAATTGATTAATGAACGCTCAGTCATGTTCACTAAAGGCCAATAATTATAGTGTAAAAAGAGACACAGATTTATGGATGACCAGAAAATGGGTAGGTACCCAAATCTGATGCTTTTTCAAAGGTGTCAGCGTAATATTTTTTTCATTTCGTGAAAACATCATTTCCAAAGCTTTTATATTCACGCTGTGGAAAATCCTGTATAGCTACAAAGAGATTAGTTGCTATCACACGTTTGATCGTTACTCAGCACCCGCAAAAAGAAACTACGTTATTACGGTATCTTACGGACTGCTAAATCAAAATAGAATCCTTTTTGAAGAAACTCTTTCGAACTGTATCGGAAATTCCACCTCTACTTGCTAAAAAATTATTAAAATTGTTATTTCTCTATAATCATAGCCAACCCTAATATGTCTTTGATATACTTGTGCAAGCTAGAGAAGACGTAGCCCTTACATTTGAACGTGTGCTGCCATGCACGAAAGCGGTGACTTTTCTGGGATTTGAACCCACGCCCTACGGTTGATTTGGTTAAGATGCAAAGTCTTATTTCAAACATATTTAGTATTGCATCACTCAGAGGTCAACACTGAGTCTGTTGGTATTCACATAGAGAGTTAGTCAAATGTATAGACCCGTCTTTTTTCCCAGAAAAAAGTTCGTATAAAAGTTACAAGGTATTTTACGCTGCATATTTTCGTGGAATCAATTATTTTTTCATCTGCTATTGATGAGGAAGTGACGTCATCAGTAATTTTTTTAGAAGGAACCGTATACCGTGTTCAGTATCGTTAAAAAGCTTGTTTTTTTCTCATTTCTGAAGTAATAATATTATTTTAACTCCATAGATTGTATTTTGTATTTTTGTGCCCATCTCTGTAATTCATTTTCCTAATATTGCATGATTTGTAAAACAAATTACTCAATTAGGGAATGTAGCAATATGACAATTTGAAACAAAAGAAATGCATAGTTTACTACTGTTTAATTTCCATACGGACTTTTTTTTCAATAACTCTCATAATGACTAAAAAATAGGTTGATTCTGTTTACACCAAACATTCCTTATTATTTATTTCTTTCATAATTTGTTACAAAACTTCGGAAAAATCATGTAAGAAAAACTTATCAGAGATAATTTGGAATCCTAAAAACGTAATGTTTCTTTTCTCACCAGTACTTTTTGATACCAATGACACAGAACACGCATACTATTCCAAATTCCCGCCATTCATTCACAACAACTTTTCTAATTTTACGGCCTTCAATAGTAGTTTTAATCTGAATGAAAATAGTGTATCTTTTTTATACTTTGTTGTCCTCGATCGACCAAAAATTTTGATTCACTTGTTGATGATTTTTCTATCAGATTGTCCATCTGATTGGACTTTTTTTCATAGGATTAAAAGAATGATCACACTTTTGGTATGACTGACTCGTACTATAATCAGATTTACTTGACATTCCTTCACTTCTTATGATTCCGTGCAAACGTTCATTAAATTCATCGATTAAAATAATAATACCTGGTGTGATATCTTCATTAGCTGAACCAATCAAAATTTGTTCTTTGATATTCTCAATCATATCCCAGAGTTTGGAAAATCATTTCTTCATCATTAAAATAAGAAGAAACAGATTGTGATTAGTTTTCAAGTCGATTTTTTTTTAAACTATTTTTTAAGTTGTCTATTGATTACTGAGGAAAATAATTTCTCTGCATTCCAAAACCAAATAAATTTTGGGTGTCTCCAGTTTGAAATCTTCAGGCCATTTATCAATCTGCTTGTTCTCCTTCTTTCCTAAACTCGTATAATATAACCATGCAAGTGGCATAGCCAGAGGGGAGGCTTTGGGGCTGCAGCCCTCAAGCCACCAATCACTTCCGTTATTAGATAGGCAGTTCCCGATATCTCCGAATACTGGCGACCAAATTCTGCTCTATCATACTGTTGATATTTATATTTTGATTAATTTTCATTTTGTTAAAAATTGAATACAACAGTGAAAAATCAACATGAAAAATAATTAATCTGCGCCTCGGGGGCGAATTGAGTGAATACTTTTACAGCTGCAGGGAAACGCGGAAAAACCTGCAACAGCACATCTGGAGAGTTGGAAATATTGAAGGAAAACTTCTGGAGATATTCGTCGAATTAGGATTATGTTCTTTTCTGTAAAATAGGATGTATGGTGTCTCCAGAGGCTCCAATTCGGAAGAATGCATCCTACTGACGAAACTATCATCAAAATTGTACCAGTCCTTTCTGTCTTTTGCCAATAGTGGCCATAATCAGCTCCAGAACCGCAGTGAACGATGATTGCATGAAGCTTATAACGGCATTCAGCTAGATTGGTATGTTCTTCCAGCTTGATACGTGGTAATAATTTGATACTTTTGTGAGTTGCTAAATCATAACTGAGGAGTTTTAGAGTTAGGATCAGATTTGCAGGTGCTTCAACTTTATTCGTTATTTTATAGCTATCGGATATTTTTGTACATATTCGACAATACACTTGAGACTATCACCTGATAGGTGTTTGGTTCTCAGGTGATGTATGAGTAGCTTCAGCACGGACTGGATTTTCGAAAGGTGAGAATCGCGAGCTCTAAATGCGATATGATTAAATCATCATTATTATTCAAACGATTGACGAAAAAAAAAAAAGAAATTATTTGGTCAGCCCCTCTTTCAAATTGTAATCCGGACTACGTCACAGAGTTATTTATAATCATCCAGAGATGATGGGAAATGAAAAACAACGAAAGCAATTATGATACAACAGAATGGAGTCGGTAGAGTCATCAGGAGTTCAGAAACCCTTCTTTGCTCAGTATGCGAATATGAAAAGGGATTGGAACAATTCCTTTCAATACAGCAACCCGTTCAGCCGATTAACTCGGTTTCGTATTCGACACTGAACGGACGAACCCAAACTCTGTCACCGAGTTGGAACCCGTTCAGCAAAAAGCCCACGTCAAAGCTGCGGAGAGAATGCATGGGGTCTTCTTCAAGAACATTGAATACCTTGGTTCATCCAGAAACCTGCCAGGATGGTGTCTTCAACACCCTCGTCTACCGTAGTCGCGTCATGGGTATAGAAGTCCCTGACACTAGATGCAGAGCTTGTCGTGGGGCAGCTGAGACCATAATGCATTTGCTGTCAGCCTATATCCGCAGGCATAACGCGGCACTACGAGTGTTGTACTATCATCTACGACTCTCGTATGGTATAGACGAGACACCGGTGTTGTCTGTTGCTAGGGGGCATATTGAGTCAATTGTGGAGAATGACAAATGCCAAATCTATTAAAGCTACTCATTCTCGACCCTCAGACAAAAACAAGCCCGATGTAGTCCTCCGACAGACTAAGACGATTTCCATCATTGAGTTTTCAGCTCCTGGCGATATGAACATCATCCGAAATGAGTAGGAAAAACGGACTGAATATCCAGATTTACTCTTTGAACTCCGCAGGCTTTACCCAAGCCATTCTGTTGAAATGGTGGTTCTGATAACATTGGTCCTTGGTGAAATGATGGACATGCCGCTGTTTAATTTAAAAATCATACCGGCTTGCCGTAATATAGCAGAAATCTTAGCCGGCGAATGCAGAAGGCCAGCATCTTTGGTTCATTCCGCCTGCTCTGGGCACATTATTCTCGGACCCAATAGTCACTCACCCCAGGGCATAGGGAGGAGTAATTGGGGCAAATGATCCAGCGCGCCCTCCGGAAGGGTCGGAGCATCGGAGCCAGGGCCCGGCTGGGATATTCCAAACGGATAGGAACAACTTAGGGTAGTCAAATGCAAATAAATACGTTCAAGATAAATTTCAGGAAAAGTATCTTTTACAGGAGGTCGGCTATGAAGTAATTCAAAAAAGGTAACACCAAACTAATCTTCAATCTGTAGGAAGCATTTCCTGCCCTTAAGATCTTCATTACGTGTATAGAAACAATAGTCGAAAACCACTGAGGTGACCAGCACATAAATCTAATTGATATCAAAACAATCTGGTCGGCACACTCGCACCACACCAGATAATTATGATAATGGAGTCGCTTAGTGGCCGGAAGCGATGAATTTTTATTCCATTCGTGTCATACATCAATGTCAAATTCATTATGTATCTCGTACGCCATCGGGTTGCCCTCTTTAATCGAGACATTATTAAGATTCGAATTCGATATGACACCCGATGGGCGAACTGATTTCGTAATCGACATTAAGAAGGTGCGAGAATGATACGGATAAAGGAGTCGAAATAGTTATTGAGTTGTCCAGAGGATCGTTGGTGGGTTTGGCGGTGAATGTGCCTTGAGGGCGGAAATTTTGTATCGGATTTCGGTTAGAACGACTCAAGGTTAGATTTTCCATAGCAGATATCTTTTTCGAAATATTTGATGTGGAGTATAAAAACATTATATTGAGACACGTGCATGGTCACAACTCTTCCATTAATATTTAAATTATGTTGTGGTGACAAAATCATGGTCCCTAACATAGTTGAACCTCGCACTAGCTGTGGACCACTCTCCTAGTCGTAATAAGGACTAGGACCAAATTTTTCCCCCTTTTTTTCACATGTTAATATTTTTAGATGTTTTTTCAACCAACCAACTGGTTCTGTAGGTGTCGATGATGAGTGATGATGAGGGATAAATCCTTCCCAACATGTCTGATGAGCTGATTTAAGTCTTCCGACTACATCCCTTCATTATTAATTGATTTTTGGTGGAGTTGACTGAAATTTTTTTACTTACCAAGTTACATCTCTCTTCCACTGTGTATTTATCATAAATATAAGACGCGAATCTAGGAGGGAGGCAATGTAACTGTCCCTTACCCAGGCTCATGCCGGAGCACTTTATTTTGAGCCTAGGACTCTCGACAAATATCTATGGCTTGTTTTTTTATTTTGTTAATAATGCCATTTTTTTCGCAACTGGTAGTGTTGATGGAAGTCAAATATCGGGGATAGTCTTTGAGAATATTGCTGGCAGGAAAAGGTGTTTTTCATTGAGGAAGAAACTCGAAGATGTGGAAAATTCGTTATCACTGAAAAATTTGTCAAAGATAAGGTGGACAGTTCGAGCTGGATCACTGGAAGCCGTGAATCGATTTTTTGAGGTCATGTAGTCGCAGTAATTTGGGTAGGTCGCTACCGCAGCCAGGCAAGTAGCCTCCCATGGACCTTTTTAGACATCATCTGTCTTTCACATATCCACAATTCCTTCTCCTAGTCTTCCTTTTCGATCCTTCTTGACTTACTGATACAGGTTAGTTTGTTCGACTATTTCAGGTTGGTTAGTTTCTCTTATTGAAATTTTTCAACTCCAAAGATTTCAAATCTTATAGCCTCGCAATCGCCTAGAAAGTGAGATGAAGTTCTTCTTCTTCTTCGCATTAACGGCAATTGGGGTTATATTTCCTAAGAGCCATGCCGTATTCGACTTCCTGCAGCCGGTATTATCCTTCCAAAGTTTGTTCAGCTCTTCTTCTGCCCAAATGTCAAGGACTGAAGAGATTTGGCTTCTTGCGATGCCTACGGAACAGCGTTGCAGAACCGGTTCTAGCAAATTCGTCTGCCACCTCGTTTAAGATGCGGTTAAGATGACGAACACTTCAACTTGAATAACTGTTGTGTGTCTAATCAATGCGTAGCTCTCTCGTACGTCTCTTCCTTCCAAGTAGATGCCTGCACCCAAAGTATGTGTTTTAGTCAGACGTGAACAGTCCCGTGATAAACTCCATTGTATTTTCTTCCCATTTTTCTCTGCTTGCAATCATGAGAGCAAACTCTCTGTTCCGTCGCAGTCTCTCTTGTGCGCTTTTCAATCTGAAAGGAGAAATAGGAATCTTCTGCTCCGCTCAATTCGCTATTTTCGCATGGCCTGTCGTCGCTTCTTTGCTTACCGAGACTCCCAAGTCCCGCATCCTCAACCGCAGACCAACCTCTGGACCTGACTCATTATGCTGTTCTGTGCTTCTGGCTACCACACAGCTGACCCATATTGGTTTTACAACAGCCATGGCACTGCCAGCGCATGATCTGTGGGTTAGTGTCACAATTACTTCCTACAATTGTCCTTAGTAGCCATAATATTGCTATCGACTTTGGTGTAATTCTGTCTTTATGCGGCGTCCTTGAAAGTTAGTATAGCCTGTATAGTCGCTGTCTTTGCCATGTCAAACCCTAACCTAACCCAACCTAACTTAACGTTATCTCTTTGAATCATATTGTCCTTTCAATCCTCCAAACTACAGTGTGGAGGGTTGATTCAGTCGACCTTCCCTTTCTGTATGCATGTTGATTTCTGTGGAAGGGGCTCACCGTTGGGGGGGCCCTTCCATCAGGAATCTATTCACTACCTTTTCCAACGGTTTTAGAGGAAACGGTTTCAGGCTGATGGATCTGAAGGACTTCGTTATTGTGAAGTCTCTTGTTCCCACTTTGAGGATAAAGACTACTCTTGCTGACTTCCAGGCCTTTGGAACATATTCAAAATTGCGGTAAGAAATTCTCGTTGCATAGGATTCTCAAGATTCCGTTAGGGTGTTGATTTCCCCGCAGTAAAACCTCTAGCTTGCCCTTTAACTTTCGAAGTCACAATAGTGTTACATTTTGACAAATAATAATGACGAGCACACTACTGAACTGTTTATTTTCTAACTTCACTAAAAACATACAACTACTTCACTGACTAATTAAACACTTAGATCTATAGAACAATACAACTAACTAAATATTCCAAACACTTCTTTACTTCTTCAAAAACTGCTTATCAATTCTTCATAATCTTCTTTTTAATCCCAGTGAAATCTCTTTATATAGTCCATTTATACCGACTGGATCTTTCGCGAAATTTCCTAGAATACTCGGGACAGAAGGCCGTTCAAATAATCACTTCTTAGAACTGCATGATTAATAAATACCCGCGGCGCGGCGTCAACACATTCGTATGCGATTTGTTTTTTTGTTTTTTATGGATCTCTCAGCGGCGTAGATAGGGGAATTTTTATCAATCTCGTAACAATGGAAACATGAGATTTTTTGGAATACATCACTAGATAGAATCAAATCGAAAGCATTTGGTTCCTTTGAACGTTTGCTAAATTTTGATTTTGTGTGGAGTTTGATGTATTTCAAAGTAATTTTTATAAATTTAAAATCATTACAGAAATTCTCGAAAGGAATATACTTAACATTGTTGACGATGTTGCAGGAATAGAATGTTCAAAAAATATTCTAGTGATGATGAGATCTGGTGAAGAGATTATTAATTTGATAGAGAGTGCTAAAATATTTACAAGAAGGATGCATATATTGCCCGAAGAAGACAAAGACACCATCGGAAACAAGTGATTCCTAAAAGTAAAATGGGAACAATCAGAGTTCTGCCAATTCAGTACAAATATACAGATAAAGATATAAATCTATTAATAATAATAATAAAATTTGACGATGCTCTAGTCAACAAGGGTTAATTGTTTTTCAGGAATGAGATCAAAAGAAGTTTTCCCCTTCACCACACTAGTGATTTCATTCCTAGATACGCATTTCATTATCTTCATCAGTAGAATTACTGAACTGATAATTTTTCAGGAAAGAATTCTTGAGATTTTAGTTGCTTTCATCGAATTTTTCAACACCAATATAAATGATGTCATAAAAATCGTGCAACTCATTATATTTCCTTTGTCGTTATCGAAACATAACCATAACCTGAGTTGATTTATTTTCTCAGTACAACAGTCTGGTAACCGCAGTAACATTTTGGGATTAATTGATTGCTTTGTCGTCGGGAATATAATTAGTAAATTAATTGATGGACACGGTAGCATCCAGTTTTCGCATGAATATAATATCAAAAGGAACAAAGAAAATAATTTCCTTGGTAATTGGCACAGTATAATGGTAGATTATTAACCCAACACTACGTACATCTCACGTGCCTGGTCGAGAGAAATATCTATGTAAACTGCAACAAGTCCTGTGGGACTCCTAGTCATTTTGTAAACGATAATCCCAACCCCTCCCGTAAACGCGTAGATTGGCAGCGACCGCAGAAACCTCTAGGGATTTTCGCAGGAGATTGGTAATCCGAAGAGGCGTTTTGCTGTCTTTTACTCGAAGAGATAGGGATGGCTCGGAAGGTTTCCATAATGAACACTAAGTGTGTCTGATTCTTGTGTATTACATATGTTTGGTTTTCGAGGACATTTCTCATATACGAGGAAAAGTATAAAAAAATCACTGACATTGTTCTGAAACAATACCTGATTGTGAGAAAATATTAGTTGAAGAGTTAATTTATCATTCAAGGGCAGGGACAGGACAACCAAAATGTTGTCCGTAAGTACTTGTCCAGTTTATTCACCATATATTGTTGTAAATGAATTTGTATGTAATTTAAGCTGAAAGTGAATAAAAACTATTATTATTATTATTATTATCCTGGTACTGATGAGAGGCAAAATCTCGAAACATTCATGTCTAATTTTTTTTCTTAAAGCTATGATGTTATTTTCAAACTTTAGTTTTGTATTAATATGGATTCCTAGAGATTTTATAAAGGTCTTAATCTCAACGGTATCTGTATTGATTGATGAATCGTCAAGAGTGCATTTGAAAGTGACCACATTGGTTTTTCGAATGTTAAATACTAATCGGTTATATTCACAACAACTTATTACCGTTTTGATGTCATTACTTATTACTTCACCAAGCTCATCAACGTTTTTTTTATGCCACATCATTGTTGTATCATCTGCGTAAATGTGAACATTCGTGAAATATTTATACGGATTGAATCATTGAAAAAAAGAAAGGGCCCTAGAACATTTCCTTGACGAACTCCACATCTAACGTTTGGCATAGCTGAACACTCAACGGTTTATCAGTCTGACTTTCTTCTTCGAGCAATCTAGTAGTAACCAAACCTTTAATGTTCTGTAAATTTTTCGCTTATTGGAGATTTTTTACATGTTTTCTATTAGAACTCTATATCAAAATTTTACTTTACTTGTACAAAATACACGGGAACCATTCGATCCAAACAAACTTCATTTTAAATATTCTCTAACGAATTATCTTTTTCAAACCTTTGCAAAGTAATGTTACTTTCTTCATATGAAGCTCTATCGATGCATGACTATAACTATCTTTGACTTACATGGTTGTTATACTGTTTTGATGAAAGTGGGTGTGTTCTAGATGAGTACTATCTCTTTGATGTTGGACAAATATAACACGTTTTATTCATCATTATAGATAGATTGGAAAAGCATATAACTAGCGTTTTTTTCTTATCAAATTGAGTATTCTCAGCTTGCTGGTAAACAAATAGTATTTTCTTGAGATTCTGAAATCATAACATTGGCGATAATTCGGTGAACAGACGTTAGTTCATCGAAACATTCTTCAATTCTTGAAAAAAACAGTTCTTCCACGTTCTAAAATTTATTAAAATGTGTTTGGAGTCAGACAAGCAATATAGAAATGAATCAGGAGAATTTAAATACAAATGAATGGACAATTTTATTGAAAATGTAAATCCGCACACGGCCAACTTAAATTTACACTCATAGTCGCTCCACATTCGATTTATTTTTATTTTCCAATTTTGAAGTTTTGTCAACTTGAATTATTTTTTCTAAGTAATTTTAGCTTCAACCTGTATATCATAATTTCGACTTCTTCACATATTTGGATCGGGTAATTGTGTCAATTGTCAACTCTTGTTGAGATAAAGAAGATGAGATCTGAGGCTTTATAGTAGGGGAGCCCACTATGCTAAATGTGGATTTACTCGAGCGTCAGACCCATTGGGTAGCAAAGCTTAGATGATAAGAAGAAAAAATGTTTATATAATGTATACCTTTTCATCGGTTGGGGAAGCGGCTATAGATTTCCAAATTTGAAAAAAAAAACTGTTGCATGGACATACTCGAGCGCGTCAGATATTGATAGCATCAATGTCCTACGTATTTTTAATAATGTACGTATGTTAATCTGATCGTTTGCATGATGGGGGTGTTCGTAGGTAAGGGTTGAAAATTATAAAAAAAATTAAAAATTAATCGTGTGCGTCAGATTTTCTTAGGAGGTGTTGAGTGATTCTATAAAAATGCTCCCATGCAATAATCTGATGATGTCGATGTGGCAAACTCGCGGCCATTATTATATGAAAAAATAATCGCCATTTTGAAATACTCAATCGCGTCAGATTGAGATGTATATGGTTCATCTTTATGTCCTAGATGTGCTGTCTCCTAAGCTGACGATTATCTAGAGGGATTCGCCTAGTCTGCAAAAAAAAATTAGGAAAACGGTTGACCCTAAAGGCCATCCCTGCAACTTCCCCCTAAGCGCTCAACATTTCACTTATTTTGTCATTATGAGCTCTCCGAGCTCAAAAGTCTGATAGAAGTTTATACAATTTTTGAATTTTCAAACCTCAATAACTTTTGAATTAATTAACCGATTTTCACGCGGTTGGCGGTATTCGACGCAGTTTTTCAAGCTCCATGAAGAATCTTCAAGTTTGAATTGATCGAACTAGCAATTTCAGAGTGATTCCGAAAAAAGTGTTTTTTTCGACAACGATAACTCACGAACGAATCAACCGATTCTGACCGGACTGGCGGCGATCGACGTGGTTCTTTGATATTAAGAGCTGATTAGTTTTTGAAATCGATCAATAGAGCCGTTAAAAAATTATTCAAAAAAACACTCATTTGAAAAAGAAAATTTTTAAAGTTTTTTTGAGATTTTTCAAAATCTACCGGTACGAATCGGTTCAAATTATATTCAAAATCTAAGTTTGGCCAAGCCAAATAGATAGAGAAACAGTGAGAGAGAAATAATAACGCGGAGAGGGGAATATAGGCATTACGCAGCTGCACGCATGTTAGACTTTATCAACGAATTTTTGTTATTTCGGCTTGTGGAAATCGTCAGATTATATATTTTTCATTATCCTTGAATTATTTCCTTCAAAATAAAAAAAAATAGCCACGCTCGAGAATGTTGAGATGACATTTTTTTAATAATCTGATCCTTTATCCTAGACGCGCGGACTTATTGATGAGGTTCATATTTGGTGGAGGTACTTATCGGGTACAAGGTATACCCCTATATATTATTCTGCCGTTCTTCAGTAATTCCCGAAATCCCCGCTTGGGCTCCTCTGCTATTAGTAGGGCAGTTGCAGCTGAAACCAGCTATCTCATAGAAACATTGACATTTTAGCTGTGGCAGCTCAAATTTCCTATTTTATGTTCTGAATGGTGAGTGATTTCTAATATAATTGCCAGTAGATCTATAAAAACGTAATTCTGAACTAAATGCACCTTTCGACATATTACAGTCTTGCGAAGGAGTAATGAAAAAGAAATTGATATTCGGTGTTTCACCTTCTAACTCAGAGCGGCAAATTTGTTTAGAGAGCATATTTCCAAATGAGATGTATCTTTAATAACTCAGATCAAGAGCATTTTTGGCATTACTGGTAGTTCATAGAGTGGCTGATTCTAGGAAATTGATGAAATATGATTGGCTTTCAGAATTGGCTTGTATCATTATTATATACAGAGTGTCAATTTGAAAAATTCCCACCCTAAATATCTTCCTTCCAGTAAACAATATGACGAATCTAAAGAACCGGTCAATTTTATTTTCAAGGGGGCACTTTCAAGGAATATTTGTAGCCCTCGTGGTTCAACTCTCTAGGAGGAGTAGATGTTACCCTCATTACCTATCATTTTGAATGGCGTTCAATTCTTTTTCCAATGGTACCCTGATTTATTATTCGCCAAAAAAATGGCCTTCTTAACTAACAGAAGTAATTATGAGAACTTGCCTATACTGAGATGCATGATTTGACCAGAACTGGTTAAAATATCAGGTGGCACCGTTCCAACCTTTTATTAGCCTTTAGCTCTAAAAAATTTACATCAAAAAGTAGATGGTAGTAAAGTTGTGTTGACTGAATGCTGAATTTTTAATTCTCATCGCATTTAACAGATAGCCTTCCATTTTGGCTATTTCCGCTGTAAAAAGTTTCTGTTTTCTGAAAAAAATTGTTTTGCAAATTTGAACGATGTGGTAGGTAGTATTGTGAATACAGTTTTACCTGTTGGGCTCTTTAGTGATTACTTCAATAAGTGTATAAAAGTGTAAAAATGGTTTACATTCTTCAAGAAACATTTAAATGATTGTAATTTATGGATAAGTTGGAAAGTGCGCACGAAGGGTGGCATGTTTTTTTAACGAAAGACATCTAAATTGTAATGTAAGTCACCGGTATGTGCTTGATTTGATGAATAAGTTTTACGAAACTGGTTAAGTGATAAATGAAAAAAGAAAAACCCCAGAGTACTAAATGAAGAAGCTTAAATTGAAGTTTTTGAAACATTTGCTGCAGAGCCCACGAGCTCCTCACGATCATTATCAGAACAGACGGGAATGTCACGCGAGACTGTAAGAAAATCATTGAAAATGCATAAATTTCACCCATATAAAATGCAGATTCTTCAAGAGCTCCACGAGGACGATCAGGATAGAAGAATACAGTTTTGTGAAACCATGTCTCATCGAATCAATACCATCCCTAATGTTGAATATCTGTTTCAGCGATTAGTATTAATTTTTTCTGAATGGCAATGGAGTGACGAAAACCCACATATTTTTCGGGAAGGGCATACATACCACATCCACAAAAAGTTAATGTTTTGGCTGGTATTCTTGGAAATGCCATTATTGGTCCATTATTTCTGGAAGAAAACTTGACTGGCAATCTGTACGTTGAAATGCTTGAAGAGACTATCGATCCTCTTATAACTCACAAGCTAGAAACTCAAATTGATACAGGAGGTAATGAAATTTTGCAGGGGGATCTGTTACATTTCCAGCAGGACGCTGCTCTACCTCATTATTTTTTTTCCGTTCGACAGTGGTTGAACGAGAGATTTCCGGATAGATGGATTGGCAGAAGGAGAGCAGTTTAATGACCTCCGAGATCACCGGATTTAACTCCCGTAGATTTCCTTGTTTGGGGCATCTTAAATCCGTTGTTTATAAAATTTAACCTTCTGATATTGAAGAACGAATTACAGCAGCATGCCAGTCAATTCTTAAGGAAGTTTTCTGTAATGTTAGAGGGGCGTTCGAAAACGGACTTTATTACTGTTTAGAGCAAAATAAACGACATTTCGAACAGTTTATAAGATAAGCGCAAGTAGATTTTATGTTTCCAATGTCTTTCTTGTAAATTGAATTCTGTTTTGTTAAAAGAAAATAACGAACAAATAAAACATCCCACTCGTAATACATTTATTCCTCTCATTGAAGGGTGGGAAGAGTGCCACCTATAAAAGGAGTCATTACAATGCATCTCAGAAAAGGCAGATTATAATTAAATATGTATTTTTAGAACGCTATTTTTCGGAAACTGCTCATCAAAAAATATAATAATTTAACACCAATCAAAATGATGTGCCACTTGACCTTCCTTCTCATTTAAGATTCTAAGGTTAACATCGACACCCTGTATTGAAATCAAAAAGTTATCAACTCAATAGATATTAATCCATATTGAAATTTCCAAGCGGCCTGGAACAAAACCCGTATCACAACTGCGATGAAGAATCAATCACTTCCTTGATGTTGAAAATTAGTTTCCGTATTGGAAAAACGTACTCCTTCGAAATCACTCACTCAAAAGTTACAATGGCTGGTGATTTCGAACATTATGTCAAGTTATGAACTAATTCGATTTGGAATTAATGAATATAAAAGGGGCCTTTTCATCGCCATTTGGTATACGACCGAGTTCCACTCCAGTTGACTCTCAAAGAAGCTATCAACCTGCATACTAAGGTACGAGATACCTGAATTGAAAAAAGCCCATTAGCAGTTCGGTGTTGAACCAGCTGGTATTTTTCGGCAATTAGTCGATGCCGAAAATTGTCTTTTTGTGTTCGTTCCCAAGCGAAGTAAAAGCACTCGATTCAACAATAACAATGATTGATGTTCGAAAAAATCGTATCCCGAAGTGCAATTAATTTGCTCCCTGCGCTTCGTCGTCAGCTCTCTAGATGGAGGAAGAAAAACAATTGAACCAATCTGCAGAATAATGAGTCGGTATGTTTCTTTCGAATCCATTGTTCGTTGGGTCTCGATAGAAGAACGTTCTTGCCAGTGTTGTAGACTGGGATTCGAATAGTAATGATGAGTATATTTGAATTGCTAAAGAGAATTAATGAAAATGGTTACTTGGGGATACTATGGGGATAGTTGTTCAAACCTAACCATAACGAGTAACCCTCAGTCCAAAAAATTGTATGAGCTTGGAATGACGAGGGCCTCACTATTCAAAGTGCAATTTCAGCACATCGTTATATATCGATTTCGATTGTCAAACAGTTTTCCTATAAAAATATCGAAAATATATTATACTCAACATAAATGAATTTGAGATAAATAAATTTTCTCCTAGTGTGATGATTATACCGGGATTACTTATTTAAATAAATTTTGTGAACTTCAGATTGGAGCTATGGTAAAGTAATCAGTGACATTTAAGAAGAAGACTTCTGAAAGCATTTACAATTGACTTTGACAACCTAGTCTATTGAATTGACGAGGACCAATTCCCAAACCAAATGAAAACTCCTGGAATTCCACAGACAGGTCAAAGGAAGATCCAAGTCAGACAAGTCCAATGGGAACTTGTCCACTCAATTTCAAACCATCGGATCCCAAGCAGGGATTCAATTTTGAAGAAATTTGTCTGATGAAATGATAATGAAATGGTTGATGAAACAGTTTTTGTTTTGTAGAAAACTATTATTCTTGTGGATCTCAACATACTCAAACTGGCCAATGTGTGGGACCTCCTGTAGTCCTCAAATTGTTAAACTGGGGATTTGGGTGATGATAATTTTATGAAACAAGTAATTGGAACATTCTGGGTCAACTTCAAAACCACAGAAACCAGACCCGTGTGAGTTTTCAACAAGTCATTTGAATTTTGAAAAGATTTCCCTGCGGGAAGGAATAATTAACAATCAACTGGTTGATATCAGAAAAAGTCTACTTCATGAAAATATCGTCTTTGGGGACTTCAACAGAATCAAACCAGCAATGAGTCCAATGGGAATCCATTCCTAAACTAAGCTTGAACTAGGGAATATGGTGGTGAAAACTGAATGAAACGGAACTCACCCAGTCCAATGAAAAATCTTTTTCAAAGTGGTTTTTGATGTAATCAGCTAATATATTGGGAATTTTATTATTAATGAATGAAATATGGAAATTGACAGAAACTTATCTAGATAATGTATTTTTGGAAAAGCTTCTTTTTTTGTTGAATGAGAGAGTTTATTAAATTTGAATTATTTTGGATTATATTGAATGATATTATCTATTTCGATTTGCACAATATAACCTCCGATCAAATAACACAACCTAGATGAGTAACTTGCCGCTCACGCTTTAAACTTTGTAAGGGAAATCTTCCCTCACCGGCAGTGTCGTGCGTTGTTTACAGAAATATTGAGGTTCAATAAAATAGAAATAATGAAAACCCAATATGGAATTGAAACCTGAAATTATGATTTAAGAATCTTCACAGGATTTTGAGAACAGCCGATGCTCTAATCGACATGTTTTATCATAATTCAATAATTTTACTCTTCTCCAATTCGTTTTCCCTTTCTCGATTGTTAAGACACTGGTAGCCTACTTACGAAATGACATATTTTGATTTTACTCTTCTCCAATTCGGTTTCCCTTTCTCGATTGTTAAGACACTGGTAGCCTACCTACGAAATGACATATTTTGATTTCCACCTTCAGATAATGGTCTCTTACACATTCCACAATGCCATTGCTTACTAATAAAAACTAACGATAGTTAAACTTAAATTAACTCAGAATTTGTCCTTTATTCACGAAAAAACACCCCAATTAGTCAAATACGAAAACAAACAGAAATGTTTTGTTGTTGTTCTCTCAAATATCAAATGCAGCGTTGCCGTACTTACCACACTATATCGACAACGAAGAATCTCCGTTCGGCGATGGAAATACTATCGTTTTTACCTGCTCCCGACAAACTGCAATGAACGTTTCAATTGCCTTTTAATTGTTATATATTTTATCCAAGACATTCTTGGGTTTTCGTTGCCATGAATATACTCGACAGATATCAAAATCTAGCTGAGATACTTGATATATCCTTAAAAAATTGCGCCATGGCAACAATGATTTGAGGGATTACATTATGAAAAGATGTTACTTTCAGTACTTTCCGAGTATTACTCATTTAGGTTGTGTTACTTGCTTGATCGGAGAATTTAACAGTATATTCAGTAGTATTACTCTTAGTACTTCAAAATAATCATAGTATACATCGATAACTTCTTGCATAATTACAAGTAGTATCAGTTTGACAATCAAAAATAATCTTATAGTGCCTCCCCACTTTTCTGACACCCGCGCTGCACCTCATCTTGCCCATCACATATTTGTATAACTTTCTATTTTTTGAACCGATCAATAAAAACAAAAAACTAAACTGAACTATATTTTCGCAACAAAATTATCAATAGAGCTCTCAATATGGCGTAGATACCGAACGCCGCTTTGAAATTTTTTCATTCGAACGAATTCTTGTGATTCTATTTTGAATTTTTCGAGTGTTACGCCACTGGTAGAAAGTGCAAGTTGACAAAATAAATTACGTTCCTCGCTCACTCGATCCTCTAATGAGTATCAGTCCGACATCACTGATAAAAAAAACTAGGAGAAAAATCTCGTGTACTTTGATTAGAATCTAGTAGAGGTCGATTCGGATCGGATGAAGTTTTATCACTCCAAATCGCTACTAGTTATCGCAATAATGAAAGTGGGATTTATGAGGCAATTAGGTTGTGGATCATGTTTGCCTCCGTTTCGATTGGATTGAAAAGGGCTGTAAGTGTCAGCGGGAGATTTAGATGACTAATGTGTTAAAAGGGACTCAAACTTGAGTTTTTATGGTGGTGATGGGGAGTCATTTCCGCAGTTATTGTTGCAGGGAATCAAAAGTTGAGATCGTGTTTCGTATTTGATAATCATTAATAAACATACAAAGTCCGAAATTCGATTTAAATTATACAAAAGTTTAATTCATAATACTATAGTTTTTCCCTTAAGGTTTTCATGTTTGTGAAGTTAGCAATAAATTTGCTAGCATCGATTTCGTGAAAATCGTTATTGTCTTGAAGTGCTTTGTATAAGATTAAAACGTGAACACGAATATCAAAACAAATGAAGGCTGCGAGTTTCAAGATTGATAATTTTGTTTTTTTCTATGAGTCGGAAACTTAAATTCGTTTCGATACAATTCAAAGGAAAATTGAATAGTTGATACTTTGAAAGTCGGTGTGGAATCAAAAAATTATACAAAACTATGAAAATTTGGGAAGTGTTTCATGAATCTTATTAGAAGTCGGGACCAAGGGAAGAAGCCTACTTTCGAAATATCCACTTTCCAATTCTCGAGAGATCATGCCTTCCAACATATCCTGTGAAAATGTTCAGGTGGCCTTTTTCATTTTCTCGAATTATGGAAACGAATCTCGAATGTTGGCGGGTTTTTATTATTTTTCTCTGCCGAACCGACTTTACTATCCACTTTTCTATTTTAGAAAAATCATACTTCTCAACACATTAATGGAAATTAATGGAATTGATTTCGAGTGGTTCTGGCTTTTTATTATTTTTTTCTTCCGTTCCGAGTTTTTAATTATTCACTTTTTAGTTTTCAAAGATTTCAGAGAATTCATCATTTATTCTTTGAAAATTTCCAGACAGTTTTATTTCTTGTGCAGTTCTAATTATGAAATTAACGAAACGGAATCTCAAATATTCGCGTTTTTTTATTATTATTATTATTCATTGCTTCCATACCAATATTTGAAGTATCCACTTTTAAACTTTTGGAAGACAGTTCAATTTAACATATCCTGTGAAAATGTCTTTTTTTCTTGATCTCGATTTATAATGGAATTAAGGAAACGAACGTTGTTTTTTATTATTGCATCAGCTTTCGTACCGACTTTTGTAGTATTCGCTTTTCAATTTTCAAAAAATCATGCATTTCAAAATATTCTGTGAGAATTTTCATGGGGCTTTTTTCCTTGTTATCGACTTATAATGATATCAACGAAACGAATAGCGAATATTCATGATTTTTCTATTATTATCTACTTCCACACCTTCAATTTTCGGAAGATTATGCAATTCTATTTTTTCAGGTGGTTTTCTCCTTATTGGTGACTTAAAATGAATTTAACGAAACAAATCACCAATTTTTGCGGATTTTATTATTTACTTCCACATCGAAATTTGAATTACTTACCCACTTTCAATTTCCGATAAATTATGCACTCTAACACATTCTGAGAAAATTTCCGGACGGCGTTCTATACCTTGTTCTCAACTTATAATGAAACTGACGAATTTTTGCGGCTTTCAATTATTTTTTGCTTCCGTCACGAGTTTTGAATTATCCACTTTTCATTCAATAACCGCGGATGGTTTACTTCCTTATTCCTGATATAAACAAATCAACAAAACGTAACTCGAAATTCCGTTTTTTTTCTTCGTTCCATCCAAGTTTAAAAATTTCCCCTTACCATTTTCCGAAAGAACACAATATTTTTCGGACTGTAAGATTTTTAAGGGGCCTAGTTTCATGTTTTCGATTCATAGAGAGATCAAAATTTGTTTGGAGATTCGTGTTCGAGTTTAAAATCTTACACAAAGCACGTCAAGAAAGAATATTATGATTTTTACATTCTGAAAACAGATCTATTAGAAAGTGGTTTTTTCGTTACCGACTAAACTATACAAAAAAAGTCGCAGCAACCAGTGGATTTTATCGATTATTTCATTCACAAATTGCTACACCAATGAAATTTCATTACTGAAGTCACATAATATGTGATATGAGCGGCTATTTAGGTAAACACGGCTATTCATGTATACAAAGCTTTCTTTTGTTTGTATATGTGTCAACTGTCAAACGTTGACAACTCAGTCGCTCAAAATTGAAATGTCTCGTTATGAGTTGTCTTCTATGACAGAAATCAACGCATATATGAGCAAATCCATCCCAGAAAATACCGTGAAGAGTAAAGAGTATATATGAACGAGTATATTTGAATGATTTTATACTGTTCATGAAATAATCTTCCTGAATATCACTCGACCATGACAAATAGAGACTAATATTTTCTTTAATTCATCTCGAGTAACTTGTATTTTGAGACAATTCAATTCGACCATATGAACATTAATAATCAAAGAATAACTCCCGAGAGCTCATTAAATTGTCAAAATACAAGGTACTCTCAATAGAATTATGAAGAAAATAATAGTCGGCTATTTGTCATGGTCTTGGGATATTACCTATACCAATATTTGATTGTTTTTCAACACGATTCGATATTTTGTGTTCTATTTCAACTTGAATATCACACACCTCGAGCCCATCAACGACAAAAAATTCAATTTTTTTACAGCTTTCAAAAAAACTTAACATTTCTGCATCTCAATTGATGCGTAAATGTTTTTTTTTTCACTGCCAAAATAATTCACAAAATAACCATGAAATATTACTTTTTGAAGGATTTATTTTTAACTGTGAAATTGTATTGGAAGTATTGATAACATGTATGGAAAAGAGAAGTATTATTTAGTTATTTTGGACTTATTTTTTTCAGACAGGAAAAATTTTCAAATACGTTTTTACTGAAAACATTGAATAATATTCTAAAGACAACATTCGTTTAAAAGCGATTACTTAGCGGGACAAAAACCCACCTCAAGATGTATTGGAAGTATTTATTTAAATATATTTCAGACGAAGTAAATTTACATTCACAGTTGAACAAAAATTGTTGTTTGTATTTCATGTATAAAATTTGTGTTTTCATGGCACATTCGAGAGAATTTTTGGCCTCGATCTGACTCTCATGTGTCATTAAAAAAACACTAATTTTACGCGCTTAATACAAAAATAACTATTTGATTAATAGTGAAACGTTTAATTGCATAAAATCCGCCCTACCAGATTTTCGTGAAATCGTTGCCTGCAAATTCGTTTCCAACTTCACATATATAAGAGTTTGCTGTGCCCCACTGCGACACATTTTTTGTTCGCAACTGATGTTTGCCTATGTGTGACATGTGGCGAAGTTGCCGAAGTTAACTAACCAATTAAGTTTGAGTGCGAACATCTGCAAACATCGCCTACTTTCGCAATATGACGGGGCAATTAAAACTTTGTCAGTTCACTCGAAGGTAGTGTCTTTTGTCCTAAAAGCTCGCTCGCTTCAAACTCGGCAACTGGCAACTTGCAGATGATTTTCTCGTCGAACTTCATCGCACTTTGATATTAACTTTCCTGAAACGTTTATTGGGGTCAGACAGACCGACTCCGTGCCAGAGATGCGGAGATATATGGACGGGTGGCCATAGTCAAGACGTGTTGTCAACAACGATATGAATGCGTGCAATGTGATTTAGTGTTTTCAAAGAGGGTTTCGTCATACTAATCGTCGAATTG
This sequence comes from Chrysolina americana, assembly GCA_958502065.1. Lineage (NCBI taxonomy): Eukaryota > Metazoa > Arthropoda > Insecta > Coleoptera > Chrysomelidae > Chrysolina > Chrysolina americana. The sequence continues at coordinate 7,475,381 of OY293412.1, forward strand.
GGTCATTCTGACTGATGCTATCAATTTTCAACGATACGAATGTACAATGGAATATTCTTCGGTGGTGGGCTCAACAATAACTCCAAAATAACTGCAGGATTCAATTAAATTCAACAAATGATGAAAAACTTTATCGAAATTTAGTTTTCCCCGAATCATATAAGCCTTCATCTGAACACAAATAGTGTCTCAAAATATCTGTTAGATTTTTGGCAATGGTTCTACAAAAAGTGATGCTATGTAGTAGTGTAGATCTCAACTCATTTTTAATGACAGTCATAATTCGAATACTAAATTTTGAAAAATATTATTCTTGGACATTATACTTCAATGTTCAAAAGTTATTTTTCTTGCACAATTTTCGAATCTGACAATACCTATTCAGAGTCTCTCGATATTTCATTTCATCAATTCTGTTTGAATTTGAATTATGCAAACTTTTGCTGGCCGAAAATCTGAAATTCAACTAATCTCAATTAATTTCATTGTTTCTCCTACGAAAAAGCAATTGACTGACTCTTTTTCTAATTAGGAGTAAAATAACAATGCCTTATTCAATTGTTCTCTTGTTTTGTCTTCCTCTGTTCATTTTATTGGCCCGTTCGCCCGACTGAGTAATATGTATATTTATTTGCCCTTTTGTTACTTCTTTTCATTTTGTTGATAACAAATTTATCATAAGAGGAGAATCAAAAAACTTTCCTTTGACAAAACATCGCCTTTTCATCACATCATTATAACTAAATAACTAACGAGTCTGGTGAATGAAGGCAGTTACTGTTATCATTTATTCCTTAGGAATATCCCAGTTAGATCTTTCTTCTTGAACCCCGATACATCCCTAAGGTACACTGATGTCATTTACCCAGATCACCACTCCCCACATCCGCGGGGTGAATGATTATTGGGTCCGAGAATAATGTGCACTGAGCAGTGAACTAAGGGTTACTGCTTTCTACATTCATCCGGCCGAGATTTTTGACGTCCCATAGCAAACCGGTATGATTTTCAGATCCAAAAGCATCGTGTTTATCATTTCACCAAAAAACTCCATCAGATCCATTGAGTAGATTCGTATCTTTGACGTTTATATGATTTAATATTATTCAAGAATGGAATTGTATCTACCCTATAGATCACAAATATCAACACAAGGTAGGTATTTTATTGGTATCCATAATTGATCAAATCCGATAGAGATCGAAGGTTCTTAATTTTTCCCCCTTTTCAGTTGTATGTTTCTTTTCTGTTGGAAGATTTTCTGCAACCGGTTCCATACTTCTGATTTTTATCGCCGCCTGTTCTCATTTAGTTTCCTGAGGTCTGTCCTGTTCCTCTTTCATTAAATTATTAAAAATCCTGTTCCAGTGAACTACTCCAATCGGTCATACTCTCCTTATCGTAACGGGCATCTTTCGTCTTTCTGTCCTCGAGAAATGTTCAAAAAGTGGTTTTGTTCCTTTTCTAAATATTTTAGGAGCGCTGTTTCTTCTTGTATCTGCTTGCTTCTTTACTCTTCTTTTGGTCGTGCTTCCTCTTCTTGTTTTCCTCTACTTCTTTTTTTGCTTAGCCGACATTCCTCTTCGGTTTGTTTTTCTCTATCTCTTCCTTATTTTTCTTTTACAGACGTTCCGTTTGTTCCTTCCTAGCTCTGTTTCCCTTTTGCGCAGAAAACTACTGCTCAATTAATTCTAATATGTCCCGCAATTAAGTCGTTTTCAATCCTGCATCTAGCAATCGTGTCCTCAACTAGCCACTAATATTGGCAACTGTTACAGTTCTCCATGGGTCCTCCCAAAACTTTATTGGAAAGCGCCTGTATCCACTGACTACTGCTTCCAAAAATCTCTTGGATGCTCCAAATTTTCCTTCTAAACATCAATTTTCTAATATCCGACACCAACTGTTGCATATCTTCTGGGAACCTGGGAAAAATATTTGGGAACAGCCTGTAGCCGATGTTCAGTACTTCTGACATTCCATATTCGGTTGAGGTTCATAGCTTCTTCTTTCCTATTGAAATTCTGCGTGTGTTTGTGGATCTCTATTGCCTCCCGTCGGTATCCCTGGTTGGGGGCAAGAAGTTTCATGTCCTTAATTAAAATCCTGTGGTTTTCTTCACTGAACGCGTGTTCTGCCACTGCCGACTTGTCCGTTTGGCCTCATCTGTAGTTCCTCTGATGCTCTTTCAGTCTAGTTCCTATGGATCTTTTTGTGGTTCCAATTTACACCTTTCCGTAAGTGTATGCGATATACCCCTGCTACTGATGGTGGATCTCTTTTGTCTTTTGCCGCCCTAAGGCTTTGCTATGTCTTCTTGGTGGGTTTGAAGACCGTTTTTATGTTGTGTTGTCCTTAACTTAATCTGTGCTAAGGAATATATGGTAGATACGCACGTGCAACTATCTGAGCCTCCTCCCTACTTTGACTGGTGGAAGTCGTCGGTTTCAGGGCCGTGTTGAATGTTGAATGTTGTTAAATCCTCGCTTCTGACTAGGATGGTGGTTCGATAGTGCATTTGTGGGTCAAATTTTGTAATGCTAATACTATAAATGAAGTAACCTTCAATAATTTGTTTAAATTGTTATATCTGTCAACCGGCTGCAACCTTACAAGCAACCCTCAGAAGTCTTCGAGATACTTGTGCAAGCCAGGGAAGACAGGGCCCTTGCCTTATGATGTGTCATGACATGCTAGAAATTTGCATTATATTCGTTTATAGTTTTGTTCAACATTTATTTGATAGACAGAGACAACCCAACGTCGACGACCAGTTGTTCTCTTCAAGAATATATTGAAACGTATCATATCCCGTTAGAAAGACAAAAAAAACGCATGAAAGTAATAAACATTTTCCATTTGAATTCTGCTCTCCTGTCAAAATTGTTTCGGCATTTGCAATAGAATGGAAATACACCCATAAATATAAATGGATAGATACTTATTTCGCAGTCTTTGCACTTGAATAAAAAACAATGCAACATTTAGAATATCATTTGAATCAGTAATGTCTGCGAGATGCACTCGAATTAGAGTGGTAAAACTGCAGTACAACTCGAAACTCCATTTGATTCGGTTTCCTTTTGTGAATTCATTAAGAAGACCGGAGGAAATTGGACGTCTACCAGATATTCAATTAATTCATGAACTTTCAGTAGCGGAACTCTATATTAGTCTGTCTGAATGTTCATTGGGGATTTGGAGAGATATCTTGTCCATTGTTGTGGTGTATTGTCCCCTCGGGAGCGTGCCGGGCCAGGTTCAAATGTCTTCTCTCCTTTCAAGTTTGTTTCCTTGTGACAGCGTTATCGAATTATGTCTATGAGGTGCCTCTTGGGAAGCGAATTGGACTTGGACGTAATTGTAGTTGAATAAAAAATTCAGTTACTAGAACGTCCAGATACCTTTTTATCCAAAATTTCCACTGAGTGGGAAATATTAGGTAAATATCTGGCGGAAAACTTGTTCTGCTTTTGAAGTGGAGTGAAGACTGTTCAATAGTATACATCGCTTCGTTAGTTCGAGACAAATACATGAAAAATTGATAATCTTGATATCGTCGGTGATGACTTATCCTTCATTCACCCTTCTGTATCAAACAATATTCTTCTGTTTTATTTCAAGAAACACTTATATCAGTATCTATCAGAGATAATTCAATGTCCGTCGTGGTATCAACCCCAGATTCTTCTGTGAAAAATCCAGCTGTACAGTATTACATATTCATTTTAATGCTGCTTTATGACTTTCGAATTCAAAGATATATATATATATATATTCATTGAATTCACAATGAAAGTGTATACCACAAAACAACATTTAAAAACATTAAACGTAATAAAACCGACTATGTATGTACCCAGGATATTTTAGTAAGGAGAGGGTTCCCGTTCCACTTTTTGTTCGATATGAAAGATTATTCTCGACTGCTGGTGAAATGATTTGATAACAAAATATTCTAATTGCTAATCTATATTGAATTGAGATAATTACGGAATTCAAAGTTTTGTATTTGCATTTAAGTGAAGATTTTTCTGTTGTTGAAAATATTTTGAACGGATATGCATTTTTCGATTAATTTCCATTTTCATAAAACCTAATTATAATCAGCGATAGTGCGAGAGGAAACCCATAAAATCATGACTATCTACGACAAACGGTTTATTTTATGGTGATAGTAAAAATTTCAAGTACTTATACCTACCATGAAACCTTCACCATTACTAGGGTGGTATCCTTCACTGAAGATTACGGATTCAAAGCATAAGAGATTCAAATGAATAATTGAAAAATGTATTGATCAAAATTAGGTATTTTTTCATTCAAGTTCCTTAAAGGCAAACAGAGGAAATGGCAATTTCCTACTGACAATTCTCAGTTGGGACTATTCGATTTGTCATTTGAGACCTTTCACGCATCCAAAGGGGGTACCAACTGCAGATCGGTTTTGGAATTCTTGTTCCTCATCAGTGCAGCCTTCGTCGGCACGATTGTATAACAACAATAATAATAATGATCCTTCCTCATGATCATTCATAGAGTTTACACAAAGGTATAGCCTGTGCGGGTAGACGACGGATATTATTATTATTATTATGGAATTATATTTTGGGGAAAATCGGCAATTACACTTCAAACGAGAGCTGGCAGAATCATCTTGGGGCTCCGACGTCCAGATTCTTGCAAGGAACATTTCTTTCGAATGGGGATTTTAACATTACCATCTCTTTATATTCTCGAATTCTTATGCTTTCACAAATTTTCACTCCCCAAGCATGGTATTTTCGCTTTCTGAGACCAGTGTGCACGATAGTGGTGCTAAATTATTCAACAATTTATCCCCAGAATTCAAAGTTATGCACTATAATAAATTCAAGAGGTCAGTCAAAAATGTCCTACTGAATAGAATGCCGATGACTATCTGAAGGATATAATTCAATATCACCATGTATAAGCTTGTAATCTGATTAGTTATTGTAGCGTTTTTTATTTCAATTTGTGTTTTCGTTTGTGCTATATTGTTATATTGTTGTTGAATTCGTTTAAAAATTGTTCCTTTATTATAAACTTCTTTATGTACACTTTCCTGCAAGCATTATTATTTAATTGGAAATAAATTTATATTCTATTCTATTATATTAATCAGTGTTTTTATTTTCAAGCGTACGCCTTTTTTTTTCGATTGCTTTATACTTACAGAAAGAATTTAATTCGTCATTCCTATCTAGATGGGTTGAATCAAGGTGTTTTTCTACTGTTCTCAATTTTCGTAAACAAGACTATATTCGTTATATAATAATGGTAACCGGAAAGCTCTGTCGAGCGTTTCGTGTTTCGAGGCTTAGGGTTAGCGCGAGAAAACATATTAAAGCCGCTTTTCTTGTATAGCAAGTGTTTTGTGAATGATTAAGAACCGGAAGAAATTTATGGAGATCGTCTTTGTTTACGTTCCGCCTTGAAGAAAGATGTGAGAGATTATGTAGGGTTATTAACAATTTTCACACTTGCTCCTTTGGTGTTGAATAAATACCTTTACTCGAAAAGACTCTCTGTACAGACAAAATGTTAGTGGAATATGGAACAAAAAACAAAATCAAATCAAGTTATATCGGAAAAATTTTATACCAGTTAATTTTAGCCAATCAGATGCCTGCATTTTGACATGTTGCTATGACAATAACCTAATTTCTTATTAATTATAGGTACATGTTATTGTTATTATCTGTTATTAAATTATTTAAACCACATTTAATAGAGCATAGGGAAATTGCAGACAACAAATCCGAGATTAATAAATGAAGGTGCCGCCGATGTAATTCATTAGCGTCCGATAGAAGTAGACCTTGACTTTTTTTCTCTTTCCTCTAGTACTATAAAATTATGTGATTTTGGTTGAATATTTGCTTCTCTATCTAATTATTCAAACCACATTTCACTAGAGCATAGCGAAATTAAAATATTTGATATCAAATCCGCAAAACAAATAATTCGCAATTCGCCGTTGTGAGACAAAGCCTACTATGATGTCCGTTACATAGATAATAATGTCACCCAAGTAGGTATGTCACCAATTTAATTTCTATTTTAAAGAAGTTTTGGTATAAAATTTTCTTACCGAATCTCCCGCGAGCATGAATTAATATTCCGGAAATTATCCTCAGTTGCGAATTTTTCATAATTCATGCTCTAGGGAGATTATAAGTGATAATTCAACTCATGTATAAAATCGTCCATAAGAAACGTCAGTTTTGGCAGTTTGATATCGGATAAATAGAAACGTAACTGTTTGCAAGTGGATAAACTCTTATTTACCTTCACCACGGCAACAACTAATAATTGTCGTATGAGTTTATTGAATCCGGCGCTGTACCCAAGGACGCGTTGCTATCAACAAAGCCAAATGACAACAAATTTTCATACTTTTTGTTACAAAGTGTTGTTTTTAATTTCAAATGAGCGTTAACGGTAGATTTGGTAGTGCAACTACTCAAATAACAAATTCTGCAATAGACAACGCCACTTCAAAAAACACAAAAAAAAAACAAATCATCAATTTGGAGGCAGTTTGAATTATTTTTTCGAGGAAAGGGGTATGAACTATTACCTTCAACGTCGCAGCCGGAAATCTCAAGCATATTGGCAGATTGGGCGTATAATATGAAGAAATCAGACGGAAATGACTACAAGGAGTACGTAGTCAAAACAATGTGGAATACTGTAGCCAAAATTGTGCAAGAAAAATATTATATGGATTATAAGATTGTGTTTGACCGATTCAAAGATGTGACATTTCAAGCCGCTAGAAACGCTAAAAATGCTAAACGCAAGCAACTGCAGAGCAATTTAGATAAACGAAGAGAAGGTTCTATAACATTAAGTAAAGAAGTTATAAAAATGGCAGAGCAGTGGGATGAAAATACTCCAATGGGACTTCAAAAAAAAACAATTTCATATCGCCGCTTTTGAATTAGCCTGGAGAGGTGGTGAAAGTGCGTAGTGTAAAATTTATTATTTCAAAGCCGAAAAATACAATAATGGAACATTGACAGGCAAAGAGGAGTACAACACGGTCTTTTATAAAACAGCTCAAGGTGGAGATAAAAGGTGCAGTGAAAGTAAGTGGTTGACTATAAATAATGAAAATCCGAACGTGTGTCCTGTAAGATTGTTGAAAATGCTTCTAGAAAAACGAAACAAACATATTTCTTCAGATAGATTGTTTCTAACACCAAATCCGTTTTGGAAAAATGAAAATGCCATGGGATGGTACAAAAATGTGCCCATTGGTATAAACAAAATTTCAAAGTGGACCAGAATTTCTGCAGAAAAAATTGGTGGCTTCGGTGTCGTGATTTTATCATGTTATTTGCTCTCGTCAATTACCAAAGCAACCAAGTTTTCGTGCAAAATCAAAGTTTATCCTATAAAATAAAAACTTCTTGTGGTATTACCCTCGACAATTTAATACATACACTGATAATCCTATACGCGGCTGTTTGTCGCTTTGAGAGCGAAAACCAAATGGTGAAATAAATAATTGTTTTGCGAAAATTGTCAGTGAATTGTGAAAATGTCTCGATTAGGAAAATCTTCAAAAAAAGAAATTTGTTTTTTAAGGAGAGAAAATAAATACACAAAAGTGAAAGAAACGTCCTATTTATGCAACTGGGCATTTAACATGAAGAAGAAATATGGTGTGAACACTACAAAGAGAGTGGGTTCAGACAATTTGGAACATAACAGCAAACATGTTGCAGGATGAGTATACTTTAATGATTATAAACGGCATCACAGAAGCAGACTTTATTCATCTGAATCAGCTGAATCAGAATATATTATGGATAATTCGATATTTTACCATTATTGACAGGAGGGTGGGGGGTTATTTAGCTAAAATATTTCCATATTTTTAAATTTTACGTAGAATTACTTTTTTTCCTATGAATTCCATTTAATTTTCATCATATATCTATCTATATATACCAGCGACCTGGTCTCAGAATGATTTCTTTTTTCAATTATGCCATTTGATCTCAATCTACTCTCAACCATTATCGCAACAGATCGATTGCGCAGATGGAACAGCAAACAAGCTCTGATAATTGTAATGAATGGAAACATCAAAACAATTACGAACGTCATGTTCACGAGACACATTAAATAATAGCAGCCGGGTATGGTGTATTTATTGAAGTGATAAATGATGTTCCGAACCGTATATGAACTAACATAAATTTTCTAACGTCTTTATGCGGAAGTCGTTCAGGCGCGAAATTGACTGCTCACGATGGTTATCGTTGAAATATTGCAACTTAATATTTTGTTATTTGAATAAAATGACAACCTGCATTTTCCGGAGGTAATAGCACAAGATCCGTTGGTTCCGTTTTACATGCATTTGTATCATTTTGAGCAGTCTATAGGAGAGGAGTAAGTAATTCATTCAGGTAATGATGTGAAAACTGAATATAACAGCATCGGATTGTTGGCAGGGGGGCCTGCCGGGAAATTAACCAATGGGGCTTCCTATTTGGGCTTCCACTACGAGTCGTTCAATAACTTTTTGTCTGCTGTAGAGCTAAAGAGTGACTGAAGAAAAATAACTCAAGTCATAGTGCCCTGATTTGCTGTCCGATTCAGTGATAATATTCCCCAAGTACGGGTGAGAGACGTTTTTTTTTTTTCATCCGTTAGGAATTACCCAGTCAGGCCCTGTCTCCAGAGCCCCGACACTTCCGGAGGGCGCGCTGGTGTGTCATTAACCCCAATAAACACTCCCCACGTCCATGGGGTAAGTGATTACTGGGTCCGAGAATCATGTGCCCTGAGTAGGCGGAGTGAACCAAGAATTACGGCCTTCTGCAATGATCTTCGTTTTACCTAAAACTCTGGCAAGAAACTTGAGTACATGACACAGTAGATACTTGTAGGCAACGTATACACTGTGTCTCACATCTTATGAACGACCACCACAACTTCCGTAATTTTACAGTAGAATTCTGAATTTTGTAGCACATTCTCCACAGAGTACTTCTGTTTCTTGAAACTCCCTTTGGCGATTTACTAGGAACTGTTCCAACATGAATTGCGGTGCTTACTGTTAATTTTCACTTATAAATAGTTTACTTTGTTGATAATGTCTAGAAACATAATATATTCTTCGTACCGTTTTTTAATATACAGAATCTATCAAATCATAAATTCTCGGAATCTGCATGAAATTTTGCGTACCTATATAGTGCAAGTTTCAAGTAAATCAGGCAAATTTATATTTTTCATGATTTTTCAATTTTTGTTTACGTCGATCGCTTCGAATTTCATTAACTTGATAATTCTGCATCGATTGGCGTTCGCAGAATTGCTCTATCTTCAACCGTTCCCGAATTGAAAATTCATCTCCATATATTTTTCAACTTCTAATCGTGACATTTTAGCCGTTGTATTCCTTTCATAAGCCAAACCTTGAGTCTGAGCGTAAACAGATAATATATTTTCGGAATCTGCAATTTTTGCTTATATAGTGAGGATTGCGAGTGAATCTGCCGATTTTGTATTTTTCATGATTTTTAGGGGTCTACCCCTTTGGACGTTTTTTTAATTTTTCGAATATTTTTGATTTACATTGATTGACTCAAAATTCACAGATTACACTAATTTGATCATTCTGAATCTATTGGCGTTCGCAGAATTGCTCTATCTTCAACCGTTCCCGAATTGGAAATTCATCTCCATATTTTTTTTATACTTCTATTCGTGACATTTTTGACGTTGTATTCCTTTCATAAGCCAAACCTTGAGTCTGAGCGTAAACAGATAATATATTTTCGGAATCTGCATGAATTTTTGCTTATATAGTGCGGATTGCGAGTGAGTCTGCCGATTTTGTAATTTTCATGATTTTTGGACATTTTTTTAATTTTTCGAATATTTTTGATTTACATTGATTGACTCAAAATTTACAGATTACACTAATTTGATCATTCTGAATCTATTGGCGTTCGCAGAATTGCTCTATCTTCAACCGTTCCCAAATTGGAAATTCATCTCCATTTTTTTTCTATTTCTATTCGTGACATTTTTGACGTTGTATTCCTTTCATAAGCCAAACCTCGAGTTTGACCGTAAAAAAATAATATATTTTCGGAATCTGCATGAATTTTTGCGTATATAGTGTTTTACATTGATTGACTCAAAATTTACAGATTACACTAATTTGATCATTCTGAATCGATTGACGTTCGCAGAATTGCTCTATCTTCAACCGTTCCCGAATTGGAAATTCATCTCCATATTTTTTTTATACTTCTATTCGTGACATTTTTGACGTTGTATTCCATTCATAAGCCAAACCTTGAGTCTGAGCGTAAACAGATAATATATTTTCGGAATCTGCATGAATTTTTGCTTATATAGTGCGGATTGCGAGTGAGTCTGCCGATTTTGTATTTTTCATGATTTTTAGGGGTCTACCCCTTTGGACATTTTTTTAATTTTTCGAATATTTTTGATTTACATTGATTGACTCAAAATTTACAGATTACACTAATTTGATCATTCTGAATCTATTGGCGTTCGCAGAATTGCTCTATCTTCAACCGTTCCCGAATTGAAAATTCATCTCCATATTTTTTTCTATTTCTATTCGTGACATTTTTGACATTGTATTCCTTTCATAAACCAAACCTCGAGTCTGAGCGTAAACAAATATTATATTTTCGGAATCTGCATGAATTTTTGCTTATATAGTGCGGATGGCGAGTGAATCTGCCGATTTTGTATTTTTCATGATTTTTAGGGGTCTACCCCTTCGGACAATTTTTTAATTTTTCGAATATTTTTGATTTACATTGATTGACTCAAAATTCACAGATTACACTAATTTGATCATTCTGAATCTGTTGGCGTTCGCAGAATTGCTCTATCTTCAACCGTTCCCGAATTGAAAATTCATCTCCATATTTTTTTCTACTTCTAATCGTGACATTTTAGCCGTTGTATTCCTTTCATAAGCCAAACCTCGAGTCTGAGCGTAAACAAATTATATATTTTCGGAATCTGCATGAATTTTTGCTTATATAGTGAGGATTGCGAGTGAATCTGCCGATTTTGTATTTTTCATGATTTTTAGGGGTCTACCCCTTTGGACGTTTTTTTAATTTTTCGAATATTTTTGATTTACATTGATTGACTCAAAATTCACAGATTACACTAATTTGATCATTCTGAATCTATTGGCGTTCGCAGAATTGCTCTATCTTCAACCGTTCCCGAATTGGAAATTCATCTCCATATTTTTTTTATACTTCTATTCGTGACATTTTTGACGTTGTATTCCTTTCATAAGCCAAACCTTGAGTCTGCGCGTAAACAGATAATATATTTTCGGAATCTGCATGAATTTTTGCTTATATAGTGCGGATTGCGAGTGAGTCTGCCGATTTTGTATTTTTCATGATTTTTGGACATTTTTTTAATTTTTCGAATATTTTTGATTTACATTGATTGACTCAAAATTTACAGATTACACTAATTTGATCATTCTGAATCTATTGGCGTTCGCAGAATTGCTCTATCTTCAACCGTTCCCAAATTGGAAATTCATCTCCATTTTTTTTCTATTTCTATTCGTGACATTTTTGACGTTGTATTCCTTTCATAAGCCAAACCTCGAGTTTGACCGTAAAAAAATAATATATTTTCGGAATCTGCATGAATTTTTGCGTATATAGTGTTTTACATTGATTGACTCAAAATTTACAGATTACACTAATTTGATCATTCTGAATCGATTGACGTTCGCAGAATTGCTCTATCTTCAACCGTTCCCGAATTGGAAATTCATCTCCATATTTTTTTTATACTTCTATTCGTGACATTTTTGACGTTGTATTCCTTTCATAAGCCAAACCTTGAGTCTGAGCGTAAACAGATAATATATTTTCGGAATCTGCAAGAATTTTTGCTTATATAGTGCGGATTGCGAGTGAGTCTGCCGATTTTGTATTTTTCATGATTTTTGGACATTTTTTTAATTTTTCGAATATTTTTGATTTACATTGATTGACTCAAAATTTACAGATTACACTAATTTGATCATTCTGAATCTATTGGCGTTCGCAGAATTGCTCTATCTTCAACCGTTCCCGAATTGAAAATTCATCTCCATATTTTTTTCTATTTCTATTCGTGACATTTTTGACATTGTATTCCTTTCATAAGCCAAACCTCGAGTCTGAGCGTAAACAAATATTATATTTTCGGAATCTGCATGAATTTTTGCTTATATAGTACGGATTGCGAGTGAATCTGCCGATTTTGTATTTTTCATGATTTTTAGGGGTCTACCCCTTTTGACGTTTTTTTAATTTTTCGAATATTTTTGATTTACATTGATTGACTCAAAATTCACAGATTACACTAATTTGATCATTCTGAATCTATTGGCGTTCGCAGAATTGCTCTATCTTCAACCGTTCCCAAATTGGAAATTCATCTCCATTTTTTTTCTATTTCTATTCGTGACATTTTTGACGTTGTATTCCTTTCATAAGCCAAACCTCGAGTTTGACCGTAAAAAAATAATATATTTTCGGAATCTGCATGAATTTTTGCGTATATAGTGTTTTACATTGATTGACTCAAAATTTACAGATTACACTAATTTGATCATTCTGAATCGATTGACGTTCGCAGAATTGCTCTATCTTCAACCGTTCCCGAATTGGAAATTCATCTCCATATTTTTTTTATACTTCTATTCGTGACATTTTTGACGTTGTATTCCATTCATAAGCCAAACCTTGAGTCTGAGCGTAAACAGATAATATATTTTCGGAATCTGCATGAATTTTTGCTTATATAGTGCGGATTGCGAGTGAGTCTGCCGATTTTGTATTTTTCATGATTTTTAGGGGTCTACCCCTTTGGACATTTTTTTAATTTTTCGAATATTTTTGATTTACATTGATTGACTCAAAATTTACAGATTACACTAATTTGATCATTCTGAATCTATTGGCGTTCGCAGAATTGCTCTATCTTCAACCGTTCCCGAATTGAAAATTCATCTCCATATTTTTTTCTATTTCTATTCGTGACATTTTTGACATTGTATTCCTTTCATAAACCAAACCTCGAGTCTGAGCGTAAACAAATATTATATTTTCGGAATCTGCATGAATTTTTGCTTATATAGTGCGGATGGCGAGTGAATCTGCCGATTTTGTATTTTTCATGATTTTTAGGGGTCTACCCCTTTGGACAATTTTTTAATTTTTCGAATATTTTTGATTTACATTGATTGACTCAAAATTCACAGATTACACTAATTTGATCATTCTGAATCTGTTGGCGTTCGCAGAATTGCTCTATCTTCAACCGTTCCCGAATTGAAAATTCATCTCCATATTTTTTTCTACTTCTAATCGTGACATTTTAGCCGTTGTATTCCTTTCATAAGCCAAACCTCGAGTCTGAGCGTAAACAAATTATATATTTTCGGAATCTGCATGAATTTTTGCATATATAGTGAGGATTGCGAGTGAATCTGCCGATTTTGTATTTTTCATGATTTTTAGGGGTCTACCCCTTTGGACGTTTTTTTAATTTTTCGAATATTTTTGATTTACATTGATTGACTCAAAATTCACAGATTACACTAATTTGATCATTCTGAATCTATTGGCGTTCGCAGAATTGCTCTATCTTCAACCGTTCCCGAATTGGAAATTCATCTCCATATTTTTTTTATACTTCTATTCGTGACATTTTTGACGTTGTATTCCTTTCATAAGCCAAACCTTGAGTCTGAGCGTAAACAGATAATATATTTTCGGAATCTGCAAGAATTTTTGCTTATATAGTGCGGATTGCGAGTGAGTCTGCCGATTTTGTATTTTTCATGATTTTTGGACAATTTTTTTATTTTTCGAATATTTTTGATTTACATTGATTGACTCAAAATTCGCAGATTACACTAATTTGACTATTCTGAATATATTGGCGTTCGCAGAATTGCTCTATTTTCAACCGTTCCCAAATTGGAAATTCATCTCCATATTTTTTTCTACTTCTAATCGTGACATTTTAGCCGTTGTATTCCTTTCATAAGCCAAACCTCGAGTCTGAGCGTAAACAAATTATATATTTTCGGAATCTGCATGAATTTTTGCTTATATAGTACGGATTGCGAGTGAATCTGCCGATTTTGTATTTTTCATGATTTTTAGGGGTCTACCACTTTGGACATTTTTTTAATTTTTCGAATATTTTTGATTTACATTGATTGACTCAAAATTCACACATTACACTAATTTGATCATTCTGAATCTGTTGGCGTTCGCAGAATTGCTCTATCTTCAACCGTTCCCGAATTGAAAATTCATCTCCATATTTTTTTCTACTTCTAATCGTGACATTTTAGCCGTTGTATTCCTTTCATAAGCCAAACCTCGAGTCTGAGCGTAAAAATATATTATATTTTCGGAATCTGCATGAATTTTTGCTTATATAGTGCGGATTGCGAGTGAATCTGCCGATTTTGTATTTTTCATGATTTTTAGGGGTCTACCCCTTTGGACATTTTTTTAATTTTTCGAATATTTTTGATTTACATTGACTCAAAATTCACAGATTACACTAATTTGATCATTCTGAATCTGTTGGCGTTCGCAGAATGGCTCTATCTTCAACCGTTCCCGAATTGAAAATTCATCTCCATATTTTTTTCTACTTCTAATCGTGACATTTTAGCCGTTGTATTCCTTTGATAAGCCAAACCTTGAGTCTGAGCGTAAACAGATAATATATTTTCGGAATCTGCAATTTTTCCTTATATAGTGAGGATTGCTAGTGAATCTGCCGATTTTGTATTTTTCATGATTTTTAGGGGTCTACCCCTTTTGACGTTTTTTTAATTTTTCGAATATTTTTAATTTACATTGATTGACTCAAAATTCACAGATTACACTAATTTGATCATTCTGAATCTATTGGCGTTCGCAGAATTGCTCTATCTTCAACCGTTCCCAAATTGGAAATTCATCTCCATTTTTTTTCTATTTCTATTCGTGACATTTTTGACGTTGTATTCCTTTCATAAGCCAAACCTCGAGTTTGACCGTAAAAAAATAATATATTTTCGGAATCTGCATGAATTTTTGCTTATATAGTGCGGATTGCGAGTGAATCTGCCGATTTTGTATTTTTTTTCTGGACATTTTTTTAATTCCGAAAATTGTTCTAGCCTTCAATTATTTTGGCAAAGTTGTTTATAACGGTTATTGGCGTACAATTAGTAGCTTTTTCGGTAATCTTATAGGTGTTCTGTGATGAAGCTCGCTTTTATAACCGCGGAGATCCCAGAAATCCCGTTGATCAGAATAGAGTGGGATTGTTATGAGTGCCAGGACAGAAGGATTCAGTAACTTCATTAACTACATTGCCCATATCCATGAAAAAAAATATCCATGATAGAAAGAACCTTATGTAATCTTAACGAGCACAAAAATAAAGTTTATCAATAAAAGTTTTTCAACGGAAGATATTGTGGGATCGCACGTTTAAATATAATAACCCCGTCTTTATCAGATGTCACAATTACCAGTTGCTCTTTTGAGGGTGGCAGGTCAGATGGTAGGCCAGATAGGTTTGAGGAAGCTGGGAATTATGAGAAGGATTTTTTTTTTCGAAATCTCGATTTTCATTCACAGCGTTCATTATTGCCTCGGTGCATTTTTGGTTCCCTGAGCTGATTACACGCTGTTTTCAACAAATCAGTGATTTGAAGTTTAAAAAGTGTTGGATTTTAAATCTCTGTGGAAACTAGCTCAATTATTTTCGCTTGTTGAAGCATAATGAATTTTGGCATACCAGATTGTCTACTACTTGAATGTCATCTATTCAAGAAGAAAGTCTTTTGATTATTGATTTCGATTATTTAGGTGCTGTATTCGAGGGGATAGATATTCTGGGGTATATATTGTAGTCTTGATACGCTTGCCCGGTTTCTAATTGAACGCGTGAAACATATGTAAAATTATTTAAGACAACAATAAAGCTGCGTAGTGACTAACAGAGCGAAGAAGCGTAAGACACAAATGAGGCATATGTCGAAAATTACACCTTACTTGGCAAGAAAGTCATATTTTCATGAATCGGAGGTTACCAACTGGTCATGCTCGATAAATTTTTATGAATGAAACAGCCGCCTTTCACTGTCGTAAATTGGAAGTTTGGACACGTGTTGTCAAGTGAATTAAAAAAATTGTATTCATTATCTCTGGGCTTTAGATCGTCAGTTTTAAACGTGACTCTTTCTTTCATTATTATGCCTTCTGAGAATGATATCTTCTTATTCTCATTTCATCATGGAAGGAATAAAAAAAGTTTATAAATGATCCAGATTTCCGCAATTTTCCGATTCTATTTATAGGAAACGTCAAACAGAAAATAATCCAACAGACCCATACGACCTCTGCCTATTGTTTCTATCACATGAATAGTTGACTTTAGACAAAATTGCTCAACCCATAGTCTCGCAGTTTTGTCATCTCAGTTTTTCTCGTGAAATTACTGATAGACGGAATAATTATTGTTGAAAAAGAGAGAAAAAGAGAATTTCACTGTTGATATTTTTTCATTAAAATAAAGTTTTATCACAAAGTAATATAAAATAGTTTTAACATCTAAGTGTGTCCAGAATATTTGGTAGACAATGTAAATGACATTAAATAATATAAAAAAGATAATACGAAGAATAAACTGAAATTATAAAAAACTAGGAAAGTAGTTAGGGGCAATACATCTGATATTCACTGTGAGGATACTTCAAGAGTTGTATATAGAGTTCAGGAAAATGAAGGAATTATGAATACTTTTAATGGACTTTGGGATGGAATTTACTTTTTATAGAATTACTTAGGACGCAGAATATTTGATTGTTTAAGACCCTTTTGTTGTGTATTGCTACTAAGAAATGTCTTGTGTTGCATTCTGTTGTGTACACAAATTTCGCAAAATATATAAATGTGTTAAATCAAGAATTTTATTTTCTATGAAGAGTTGTTCAGTGTAGAATCTGTGTCGTTTTCTTGGTATCACTGTCAAAATCCATTTCGGTATGACTTTCCTCATAGTTTCATTCCATAGGAAATGACAGATTCCATGTATAGGTCGATTTCGAAAATGTTTCTGAAAGAATCCATAAAATGCTAATACCAGTTTCCTCAATTTGCTAACCAAATATGCTGCAAAAAATTGTTCAAATCATAGATTATTTTCGATATTTTTTGGATAATCCGATAATCGAAAGAATTTCAAGTACTACTAGCGAATGTAACAGTGAAATATTTCATTAGATTCAGACTGAATACACCAGCATTATGCCATCAGAATATTATTCAAATAGTATAGCACTTTATCACATACATCTAGGCATGCCAAAATTCATAATCTTGAATTTGCCCGAAGAACTGTTTTTCAGAAAAATCACCTTTTCAAACCTAACGTGTATCAAAGTGATCTTATAACCTATGAACCAGATTTTACGACAAAACGCAACTCCAACAGTTCCCTCATTCGCCAGGCAATCTTTCACCACACACTTTCCAGTCGCTGTGGAACAGCTGGTAACTGCCCCGTACGAATACAATCTGGCACATCCAGAGACTTGTTCGACGCACTAATGAAATCCGTGAAAGAGAAATTGTTTGGCGTTCCGGAAAATTCAACCATCAATTTTTTTGGTGGCCAAACTTACATCCGGAGAAAAAACTGGTGCCGCATTAAATTTGATTGGCCATTTATTTATCGCGCTAGTGCATTGTGGACAAAGGATACATACAGAAGATAGTCGTTTATTTTCAATAAAAGAGTGTCAATTTACTAAATTTATAAAAAAGGAGTAGTAAAAAGGTCGCATGCATTTTATTTTTGAATTCCGACTTAGTACCTTTGAATTTTACCTTATTGACTCGAAGATTTGTCATTCCGACTAGGGATTCTGATCGACTAAAAGAACTTTATAATTGAGATTTACTTCATTGGAGTTTTTCTAGGTACCTACCTGTCTAGGAATTTCGACTATCTAACTCGGTATTTTATATTGAGGACTTGGTATCTGATAATTCAGACTTACTAATTAAACATTTCATAACCGCGAGTCGGGGGAATATGGGTCATTATCTCGGAATTACTAATAATAAATTCGATATTATACAGGGTGTTCCAAATTAAGTCGGCACCATTGCCAACTCCGTTATTATTGATACTACGAATTCGGTTAAATGGGCAAACTAGTAGCATTTTCAATGGCCTTGCATTTTCAGAATATTTCATAAAATGATATTTCTTTGAAAGGAACACCCTATATTTTTTCGTGCATTTCGATTCGTAATAACATTCTCAACAACAAAGCTCGTATCATATTTCTTCCTAAAGTGAAAAATGAGCGAATAATGTGGAAATATTTCTTTCTTTCACTAATACAAAAAAATTCTTTGTTTTGGCATATAAAACCACATGATTGTCCAAACACCCAATTTCGGTACTTATACGAATAACAATATTTTGTTACTAAAAGCATTTATTTTGTGAGTCAAAATATGCCTGCTGTAATGATAACTTTGAAGCCGTTTTTGTACAGAACAGAAAATACTGGAAGGTCATATGAATGTGGTTGGAAAAAATGTGTTTGATTCGATAAAACATAATTATTATGAGCAATCAAGTTGCCTTGAAACTTTTTGAAATACTATTTGTCAAATATTCTCAAGAATATCATGACAATGTCATACATTATTGTAACTCTTAACTACTGTTCGAATATTTTTCGAAATGCCGTTTTCCCATCAAGAAAAATGTAATATGTTAGAATCCTACTTGGTTTGCCAGAAAAATAGCATAAGAGCACTCCAACACTACAGCAATGCGTTCCCTAATCGTGAATTACCTAATCGGCGTTTTTTTGCTGTGCTTCATCTTCGATTCAGGAACAATGAAAAAGTTTTTGAGAAGAGGAGAACTAAAAAACCGTTTGTAATATCTGAAAATACAGAAATTGACGTTTTATCCTACTTTGAGGTATATCCAAATAATTCCATCAGAGATTTATCTAGAGAAATAGCTGTTCCACTGTCTGGTATTCAACGAATTCTGAAGAAACATAAGATTTCTCCTTATAAGTTAAGATCAGTGCAAACACTAGAACCTGGTGATCCTGAGAGACGAATGGGGTTTCGTCGGTGGTTTATGAATAAATGCAAACAAGATCCAAACTTCTATAGAAATATTGTATGGAGCGATGATGCTAATTTTTCAAATCGTGGGATCTATAATAGAAAGTATTTTCATTATTGAAGTAGACATAATCCATTTCTAGTCCATCCCCACAATCCGCAAAGACGATTTAGTATTAATGATTGGTGCGGTCTATTTAGAGGCAGAATTATCGGTCCATTTTTCTACCATGGTTCTTTGAACGGACTCCGTTACATTAATTTATTAACAAGAGGGTTGGAAAAGTTTTTCTATGATCTTGATCTGGAGGCTCGTCAGATGATCTATTTTCAGCAGGATGGAGCACCAGCAATAATGTCAGTTGCGTAAAAAAATGCTGCGAGGCTGTTTTGGAAAAAGATGGATTGCTGTTAAGTGGCCCCCTCGTTCAGCAGACATGATACCTCTAGATTTTTATTTTTGGGGATTTCTGAAAAATGAAGTGTACAAAATGAAACATAATAATGTAGATGAACTGAAAAATTAAATTGAAATTATAATTAATAGAATTAATGGCCGAACTGTGATGAATGCTACACGTAGTGTCAATAGAAGGGCCCAAATATGTGTTCAACAAGATGGCGGTGTTTTTGAACATTTACTCGATATTTTATAGCGCTTTATCAAATCCGTTTGTTATAAATGTTTCCTATTGATAAAACTGTCTTATTTTTACCTTTTCAAAAAAAAGTCAAATGAGATTTGTTGTTGAGAATGTTATTACGAATCGAAATGTATGAAAAAGTATGAAAGAAATATCATTTTATGAAATATTCTGAAAACGCGACTGTCAATTTTTTTTGTTTTCGGCATCGAGAAGGCCATTCAAAATGCTACTAGTTTGCCCATTCAACCGAATTTGTAGCATCAATAATATCGGAGTTGGCAATGGTGCCGACTTAATTTGGAACACCCTGTATACTATTTATATTTAAACTTGGAAATTGATTTAATATCTAGAGATTCCGATTTACTGACTAGGAAATTCAACTTTTCAGTTTTCGAGTTATGGAATTATGTGTCAGTGATCTGATATAACATATTCACGATACAGTAGAGCTCGAAAGGAAAATCTCTTGATCACCAGGTAATGACAGATCTTAAAGAAACACAATAACCAAATCGTAGGTGATCATCTCTGTAGGCGGTATTTGGACGGTTGACGACGGTTTCAAAGTCAGGATTGTCCACTTGTGTTGAGTTTCCTATGTTCCATTTGTAAATGTTCGAATCTCTATATCAGCGGCATAAACATTATAGAGCAAGAGCCCGTGGACCCCAGACCTTCGTTATTTGATAAGAGCTGAAAGTTTGTCACCGCATGCTACCAACACAGATAAGAACGATGGACCATTATGAAGTTTGGGTTGCAGTGGCTTTGGCAGAAAAACGGTACTTAAGGTGTGTAAATACCGATCTAAATTCATCAAATAATAAAGTGCGATTTTTTGGTATTACCTTCAAAATATTATTAAAATTTACGTTATTCATTGCCAGACACTTAACATCGTGGCAACCCCTTGCCGGACACCCTTAATGTTCAGGAAATTATAATTTTACTTACGTCATAGTATAAAAGCTGATTTTTATATATAATATTTGGGTAATAAGTAAATGATGTTTCTTCATTAGCCAGACATTTTTGATAGTTCCAACACCTTGCCAGACAAGCATGTAGGGTAGCTGTAGGAGCGAGCGCGAGGCAGTATGTACATGGGTGGGTGCGAGTGAGATGGCGAGTTAAGTCTACCGCGATCCCTCACTGTGCAGTTGTTATTTCTACTGCGCATGCATTGTTTAGTACTCGGTACATGTTTACAACAGATAAATAGTTATTTATGCAACAAGTGCAAAAAGTAAGTGTTTATTGCACTCTACGTGAAATTGTCCGACGAGGCCGTCAGGCCAAGTTGGACAACACGTCGAGTGCAATAAACATTTTTTGCACGAGTTGCATACAATATTTTTTCTACTTCATGCAAAAAGCAAAAAATTATTCATTTAGGTGCGGCAGTAGGTGAAGGAAAATGAAATACGCAATTTAAATAAATAATTATTACTATCGATTTCATCACCATCATCTAGTTTTCCATTAATATTACTCATTTTAAAACTTTCAGTTCTGTAATTGTCAGAATTAAATTTTGACTGACGTTTATATAACCACAGTTGCATTATACAAATCAAAATCATAGTAGCCATGAGCGCGTATGTTATCACGAGGTGTGGTCATAGTACAGGCAGTTTGCTCTATGCAAGTAAACGGTTTAGAACATAGCGGATCGGTTTTGATTATAGAGATATTTTCGGGAAGGCATTGTTTGTTCAACTCTGACTGCTAAAATTAATACAAAAAAAATATAAAATATGTAGCTGTTTAAAACGTATGGCCAATTTCACAGAACATCTGCTAAATATGTAGTGGGTTTGAATGTTTATGTTTATCATGATGACAGCACGTTGAAGTAGAATGACAGATGAGTGCAATAAAAACTTTATTGCACTAGTGCAATAAAGAGCTTCTTTTTCCACTGAATATAGTTCAATAAAGTTTTGCTTTTTGCATGAATGTAGAAAAATAATATAATATACTATCTTCAAGTATTAATAATTTAATTTTAATTTTTGATCAACAATATAAAGTATTATTAATTTAATATTCATTATTGATCAACAATATAAAATATTTCGAATTTATTCAGACTATAAAGTAAATTCAATATTATTGGTGTATGATACGTAGATTATATGTTTACAATTTGATTATGTGACTTTTTGAATAAAAGTGATTTTGTATTAAAAAACAAGTCATCGGTGATACATTAATTTGTGTTATTTGCAACAAAAGTAGTGGCAAAATAATATTATTTTTTGACGAGACATTGAAAAAATGTGAATTAATTTCAAAATTGCGAACAAGGGAGATCCGGGACCTACAGTTTAAATAAAAGTGGAGGATAAGATTTGAAGTTATGATCCCATTTGATACAAAATCATAATTTCCGACCCTGAAAATCTCCACATACTAATTTTGATTCGAATCCGACGATAATTACAAATTTTGTTCGCCATATTGGATTCACCATCTTGTTTTTTTGCATTGACAAAACATTCATAATTTTAAATCTTATCCGCCATTTTGGAGCCGCCATTTTATTTTTTCCGTTAGAAAAATTCCATAATGCATTGTCACCGAGTTTACGTCAAATTAGCTTGCAAATGAAGTATCATAATTTGTAATACGGAATTGACATGGCTGAATCCTTTTTAAATTACCTTTTCAATGATGTGTCACACTCACTACTTTCCCTATTCAAATTGTTTGAGTGATAGTGACCAAGGGTTGGGGGGAGAGGTATGACAGTTGAGGTTATGATAGGAAGATGTCCCCCTTGGATTGAAAATCGACGTGTTTTTGCATTTTCTTCACAACAAATGTGTTTTGAAGATATTCGATCTGTTTCGTTATCGGTGCCCCACCCTGTATATCCTTCAATCGTATCGAAGTAGATTATGGGTCAATATCTTATTCGACAAGTGTGATAGTTTTCTACAAGCGCAATAAAAAAAAATATGAAGTGCTCTTGAACAAACTTATCGCGTTTTTCTCGCACTATTACGGGAAAAACTCACTTTAAATGATTTTAGCGTGCGGGAAAATGACACCCTTCAAACTAAATGGCGTGCTGGTATAGTGTGCATCACACAAGCTGGTAGAAAAAGTAGCTTGATGCAGTTGGACACCGTTCACAACAGCTATCAAACTTGGACTAGGCGCTTGCGTCATAAATTAGACTCTCACGTTTTGTTTTTTCAGAATCGTTAAATAAAAATGTAGAAAATTCAGATGTAACATTATCTGACAAATTTTTTTGGGTATTCTGGTTTTCGGACGAGCTGATTTCGCATTTTTGACAGATTTTCAGACGTAATTTCAAGTAATGCAATATTTTGACATAGAAGGCAACTCAATTTTCTAAAATTTTAATTTTTCATTTTTTAAAAAGTCGCCAGCTCGACTCAAACGTATTTCAGGCATATATCAGGGAGGTAAGGATTCGTATAAATCGTGTCTCAAAACGATTTATACGAATCCAAAATAAGTCTTTCTGGACAGAGTGACGGAGGCCTGGAATAGTTACTAATACAGCTATTATATAAAGCAACTCTTTTTTGCTCGCCCGAGAAGGTTTCATATAACGAACCGTAGATCTTTTCTTCACTATAGGAATGAAAAATGCATAGTTCATGTAGTCGGAATGAATAGTTTTGCAAAAATGTTGAGTCTAATTGCATAATTTCTTGAATTACCTACCTAATAATGCAAAACATACTGGCCATAGCTTTTGATTATCTGCGTCGGTTTTAGTTGACACAGGAGCTGATGTTTTGATACTTAAACATCATGGTGGATGGCGATTGTCGACTGTTGAAAAAAAGTAAAAATTGAAAAAGGCACTTGTAGTGGATATATCAAGAAAACTGAAAATTCCGAAGTCGAGAGCAATAATTTAAAAAATGGCCATTTTCTTCATTATTAGGTACCAAAATTATCGTTTGTAATTAACATACAGAATAACGACAATTATAGGTATACCATTAATTTAAATCTTGGGAGGATTTTGTGTTGTTGGAATATGGTTGTAATATCTTCAATTAAAAACGATTGAGAATGATCGGTATTGTAAACAACCTGTATTTGAACTCTGTTCAAAACTAGCCTGCTTTTGACATTCAAAAGTTATCAAAACTGACACATTTTTGACGTTAGTATTGGTAATAATTATTTTAGGCTCTGTTGCAATCAAAAAAACAACGCTTCAGACAGATTTAAGTTATAATAGGTGTCACTTTCCTGTCTAGGCAGGAAAACGAGTTTTGCCTGTTACTTTCCTGCCTAGGCAAACAAAAGAGTGTTTCAAGACGATTTATACAAATGTGAAATCAGTCTTTCTGGAAGGAAGCTTGAAATATTATTAGTTTATTGCAATATTTCATTTAATATCGTAGACAACATATAGGTATCCATGATATATGTAATTATTGGCCTATATAGATGGTAGATGAAGTTTGATTCAAGATAAATTGAAGAAAAATCTGAATGTCAATGCTAATTGCGAAACCGAAACCAGTATTAACTAGAGTTAAGAGAATAATATGAATCACAAAACTGATTGTCTGCATTCTCAGATACTCTTTCACGTTTATGCCACACGCGAGTTGGCCATCACGAAGCTCGACGACTTAACCGATTGAAATGGTAATGAATCAACTGTCCCTTTCCTCATTTTCAATTCATACACAAAAAAACGAAAAACCTCTGCCTGAATGGAAAGGACCCATGAATAATGCGCGTAGATGTTACCGGCCTTACGGGGAAATCTCTCGAAGCGTATCGAATATTTGAATGACACATGTAAATTCGAGTGATCGTCAAAGGCTCATTCACATTCACTGATGGCGACACGAAATTAATTCGTTCTACATGTGTCGCTGAAAGGGGTATCCTGTGACAGTCTGATCGTTCCTTCGTCAAAATATCAAGCGACAGATAGCTGTTGACGAAAGGGTTAGTTACTGAGTGGTGGAAAGGCAAAGAGCGGATGACATGTTTACAGACGAAATATTATGTCTCGCCGAATACATCAGTATCAAGTAGTTTTTGCTAGGTGGTCATAAAATCACCCAGACTGCACTCCGCATATTGACAGCATCGACAGTAAAAGGAACTCGCGGAGGACCTCAGGGATCAATTCTCGGTTCCCAACTTTTCAGTTTTTGCTCATACAGCTTTCAAAAATATGATGAATATTCAATTTCACTATGTTTCCATACCATACCAAACAGATAATAATCATTTTCGGGAAAATATTTGAAAATTGATACAAAACTCAGGAATACTGCCATAACAGATCGCGAAAATTTTAAATGACTTCTATTTTTGTCTCCCTTACTCAAATCCTGACTGCCAAACACCTTTACACTTTTTTCAGTCACTGAGCATCTTCCGGAAGAAGATTATAATATGCACCTCCTTATTGCATCAGGCATAAATTTGTTAAACATTTTGAAATTCTTGAAATGTATCAACATAATAACAAATTTGCAAATGAATGAACATATTATGAACGAATCGCTAATAACCATAAGATTGATGCTTTTAAAATTTAATAAAAAAAAAATTTTTTTTTGATACGTCTGAAAATTACGCAAAATACAAAACTACGTTGATGGTTTTCAATCGACTCGCGTTTCGTTCACATAGTTAGCAGTATCGGAATCTCTAAGCTTTCTAGTTGAAAATCGCTGACTTATTCTATGCAGAGACTACTCTAGTACGTAACTTTTCACGTTTCAGATAAATTTTTATTCGCTTCAAAAGTGTCAAATATTCATATTGTAACGATCCTGCAGCCGGACCTGACCGCTTGTGTTAGGATAATTGAGCTCAGCTCGTTCACAATGTGTGATACCATCACTCGAAAATACTCTGATCACACCGAAGAATAAACCACAGCCATTTAAGAAACATCTAGACGTGTTACCGAGTGTTTTATAAATAATGAAATTCTCCAACGGAAACCTACTGCGAGTATAAATGCAGGACACTTGATCGGAGAGGTCAGTATCTACGGAAGAATTTTGGAAAGTTTTTATTTCACATTATTAAAAAATCGCATACATCCCTCTTAACTCCAGATGAATATTTTAACTCGCAAACAAACGGTTGAAGGTAGATCAATTCTGCGAACGCCAATCGATTCAAAATAATGAAATCAGTGTACTAGGTGAATTTCAAACCGATCGATAGAAGAAAATTTACCCGAAAAAAAGTCCCCTAAAAATCATGAAAAATACAAAATCATCAGATTTACTTGAAGTTCGCTCTAATATAAATTTCGTGCTAATTCCGATAATATGTGATTGATATATGCTCAGAAACAAGGTTTCGTATAAAAAATTAATAAAAACCGCAAATATTCCGTCGTGTGATCCAATTTTCAAAAAACTTTATTTTTCTTTCTTTAAAAAATCACAAGTGTCCCTCATGTAGATTTATATCGACGAATTGATTTCGAATCAAACCTCAAAAATAAATTTCGATGACAAATTGACAAAAATTTAAGCAGATTTTTGTCGAAAAAATGCACCTATCCACAAAATCGATATTTTCCAAGTGATATTGCATTATTATCTAAAAAGCCGAGCTGATTTCGCATTTTCTAGAGGTTCAAAGACAATTACACTTAAGTAATGCAAATATTCGACGTTGAAGAAAACTGAATTTTGAAAAATTTTCAATTTTATTTATTATTTTTTTTCAAATCGTCAAGTGCCCTCAAATATATTTTGAAGAGCTGATTCTGAATTACAAAAAAATGTTGGTGAGAAATTACCACTCCAGATGGACTTTTCCACTCGCGAACGGTTGAAGGTAGATCAATTCTGCGAATGCCAATCGATTCAGAATGATTCAATTAGCATACACTACGAATTTCAAGTCGACCGACAGAAAAAATTTACTCGAAAAAAGTCCCAAGGGGTAGACCCCTAAAAATCATGAAAAATACAAAATCATCAAGTTCACTTAATGTATGCAAAATTTCATGCTTATTTAAAAAATATGTAATTTGTATATGCGATACAAGGTTTAGCATAAAAAGGGAATAAGCAAAATCTGAATCATACCACAAAAATATATTTCAGATTATTTTTAGCATTTTTTCACAAAATCAACATTTTCCTAATGAAATGGCGTTTTTATAAAAAAATACGAGCTGATTTCGAAGTCAAAAATGCAATATCCGATAATGAGGAAAATTCATACATCAAAAAATCGCCAGGATATGGTATAAAACGTCAAAAATCCTCTTTTTTTTCTCAGCTCCTGATAAAATTTTCAACTCCTGGATGTTTGAATATAGAGCAATTTTGCGAACACCAATCGATTCAGAGTAAATAAATTGAATATTTAGATTAATACCTACATGAAGGAGAGTAGATGAAAGTCAAAATCATGAAATTTTTTTCATATTTTGAAATGGTTTGAAAATTTACTATCGCGTACAAAAGATACTGATGGCAGTTGTTGTTTGAGGATAACCTTCAAAGAACGTTTCAACTGAGAGAAATAGAGATAGAGAGAGAGTTAGATACTATGTATTTTGACTATAATGAACATTGAAATCCATATTATCCGATGGTGAATCAGTCGTAGATGATTTTGTAGTGTAAGGAGTAAAATTACATTGAAAGTGAACCGATTGAATTTATGGTTGAATTTCAGACTATCAGTTTTGTATCATAACTATACCAAATCAAAAACGAAAATCTTCAGGTGGTCTATAAGTTGTTCTAACGTTATCTGGAAGTCTTCAGAATACTTGTGCGAGCTGGGAATGACGAGCGTCCTACCTTTTAACGTGCGATCCCAAGCACGTCCGGTACTGATAAGAAAAAGTGCTGAAAACAATAAAACTACAAAATCCAGAACATGAACCAATAAGAGGTACAAGAAGACACTTTACATTTCACAGATCAATAATAAGAGATGGCTTAATAATAAGTGTTCCAATGGGCATAACAAAAAATTTCTTTACCATATAGAAACAATTTTTTCGTATATAATTTTGAAATATCCAGATTCTCATACTTTGTCTACTTCTGATTCCGATATCATCAACTACGCATATCAAACACTGTTACGTGTCGTACATGCACTTTCAAAGGCTTGTTTTTTTGACTCTCTAAATTCACTAAGCCACTGGATTGGGAAATTGTCAAACTGATCTATTCCAGTAATTGCTCCATGAACTCAACAGCGATTCCATGTACTCTAACATGATATCCACTGCAAGTAGATACTAAGTTCGTCTAACGCCAAGGAAACGACCTGTGGCGCCTTGATCCAATCACCTATAAAGTTGTTTTATGGCTATTGCTAAGGATGGGAGATAGACGGAAACTAATACGTCAATTTTATTTTCCTCGTTCGATTTTATGGCAGAATCTTCATATATCAAGAAGTGGGTGACAGATGCAATTTCGTTCGACATTACTCATAAAAGTAACTTTGTGGAATTTACTATGAAAATCGTTCGATCCAAACAAAATTCAAAATTCTTCCACTTAACCTCATTTTATAACTCACTATGGCATGGCATCGCACGTTAAAAGGTAAGGACTGCGTCTTCTCTAGCTCTGAAAAGTCTCTCGAAGACAACTTTAACAATTTTAACATTTTTTTTTAACTATATAGGCTTGCTTGGAATACGTACCGACCTCCTATGGTGCTGATGGTAGTTTACAGGATTTTCCTACAGCTGAAAACTGAATTGGCTAAGGCAAATAATAATAATAATCGTCCTCTACCCGTACAGGCTATGCCTTTGCGTATACCTACTCTACAAGTGTTTATGAGAGAGTATTATTATTATTATTATTACTTACTATAATCATCATCAATAATAATCTGAACCTTTGGTGGTCTTTAAGCTGCGGATAAAGTTCTTTAATTGCTTTTTTACCGGCTTTTTAGGAAGAAGTCTATATCAGAGAAGATTTATAACCGTTGTTAATCGCTATTTATTTCATACTGTCTCTTAGTCCTTTATTCAAATTCATGGTACTAAGAGGAATATTGACTCTTGTATGTATTATAATTTTATGCTGCCATTTAATGAGGATATGGGCGGGTTGGTTTTTTATGCAAAATAGTTAGTCTGATTGTAATGGTTTTTGAAAGATTGATTATTAATGTTTATTACTTATTTCTTTATTTTTCAGTCTGAAAAATTCATTGAATTATTTCATAAGCATTATAATCTAAAAGTCATTAAAGCATGAGGAGAGTTTGAAAAGTCAAAAAAGTGTTGAATTGTCAATTTATTCCTATGAAAAGCTTTTTAAATCTTTTGTTCTCTTGTCTTTGAGGTTCACAGTTATCCATAATTATTTCAGCCAATACTCACTCAATCATAATCAATCCTTCATCAAATCTCACAGACGCTCTTACTGTTTTTAGTACATACAGGTTGGGTCATCAAAGCTAAATGAAGTTTTATTATTAAAAGATATTATTGATTTTTATCAAATATCGGCTATATAACATTTCATCACAAATGAAACTTTGTTGGTGAAATTATAGCTAATGGATGAGATAAGGAATTTGAGATGAAATGCTTGGGTAAAATTACTTCAACGCCGGAAAAAATAATTGTGAAAGTTAATCAAACTTTGGTTATCAAACAAATGGAAACAAAATGAGCCGCTAGTGAAAAATCACAGCCAAGTTCGGAAACTTTCTAATAAAGCTCTCGTGTTCTGTAATTAGACTCTCGAAAATTAGTTTTCTTCGAGTTTTATTGAAAATAATTAGCAAGCGTTTGTCCGCCAACAGGGGCTGTAATGAAAATGATGAGCTTCATTATACGGGTACATGAAATTATTGCCGTTACAGTGGCAAGGGTAAATGGTCACACTATTGAAATGCGAAAAGGGCTTTCATTTCATATCTATAGGCCTCTAAATGATTATACACTGGAAAAATTTCAGTCTCGTGAATGGGTTATTAAAAGTGGGCGATATCTGATGTGGAGTCTCGTAATAGATGAACTACTCGTAACACTAACCAGGAACGGAGTCACTCGCCTTGAATATGCTGACGACATAGTCATTATGGCCAAAGGCAAATTCGAAGGAACCCTCTGCGATCTCATAGAATAGGAGCTAGAGACTACCAGAAGATGGTGTCTTTCTGTGAGGTTGAGAATTTACTCATCAAAAACCACAGTGGTACCATTCACTAGGAGAAAGTTTCAGCACCTAAGGGCTGTTCGTCTCGACAGAGCAGACTTAGAATGGAAGCTAGAGGTGAAGTACCTAGGGCTTACCCTAGACTCAAAACTACTCTGGAACAGACACGTAGAAAAGATTGTTAACAAGGCAAAATCATCACTGATGGTGTGCAGGAACATTGCAGGAAAAACGTGGGGCTATAACCCATCAATATTGCGATCGATATACACCATGGATGACACCATATGACTTATGATCACCTACGGAGCAGTAGTGTGGCATGGCAGAACCGAACCCGCCATAACAAAGAAAATCCTGGAGAAAGTGCAAAGACTAGCATGTCTTTGTATAACAGGAGCAATGAGGTCGCCTCCAACAGCAGCAATAGAGGTAATTCTGGACCTCACTCCTCTCCATATCATGGTGAGGAGAACTGCTTGGGGAGCAAACCTCAGGCTGGCTAAAGTCGGGCTCAAAGGGACAGCATACAACGTAAGGGAGTTGCTCAACCCCCACCGAAAGTGCACACCTTGCCGATCTCCCAACTGACGAAATTCCCAGGAAATTAAGTTTCCAGAAATTTTTTCGAACGGAATTGAATACCAAGAGTTGACGGAGCATAGAATCCATTTGAGCACTGGGAAAGAATACCATAACATGGTACACGAACGGGTCCAAAACTCCCGACGGAACTGAGGCAGGAGTCTTTGGGCCTTGCACCAAATACTCCAAACCCATGGGGCAGTTCCTCAGAATTTTTCAAGCGGAAATTCACGCCATAGAAAGGCACGTTGGAGTGGAGGGCAATGAACAAGCAGATACCCTGGCCCGAAAAGGGGCATCAATGCCACTGATCGGGCCAGAACCCTTCTGCGGACTTGGAAAATCTTACTTCCAAGAAGAATTCAATAAAATTGAAGATGCAATGAGAGCAACATATTGGCAAAGACTTCAGGGCTAAGGCAGGCCAAAGATCTCCTCGGCAACTTCAACCGAGCAACTGATTAACCTCAGCAAAACTAGTCTAAAGACAATCACGGGATTTCTGACGGGGCACTGCAGACTCAAAGAACACCCAAAGAAGCTAGGCTTAGAGGAGGACAGCACCTGCAGATTCTGTGAGGAACATCCAGAATCACCATACTATATATTGATGGAGTGTTATGCTGTATTACAAAAGATCAAATATACTGGGATCACACCAGCTGACTGTGGGAGAGATACCACGAATAGACCCCATCAAAATCCTTGAATTCCTCAAGGAATTGGGGCTTGAGGGGCTGCTGTAAACAGAACACCTTGAAATAGCAGAAGAAGATGGGGCACAATAAATTTAGTTAGATCGCAGCGCATCAGTCACCATCCACACTTACCATTACCATTACCATTACCATGGGTTATTATGGTATTAGAATCGGTAAAAGTTTGCTAGTTTACTTACCTGGCTGTTATTCTGGTGACAGCTATAAACCTTTCAAAATAAACTATATATATTTTTATTGAAAACATCATATTATTGGCAAAATAAAAGAGAAAATAATAAATGGAACTGATTTGAAAACATGTGGATCATCTGGGATTTGAACCCGGGATCTTTCGGTTTTCGGCCGAGTGCATTATCAATAATGCTATTGAAAACCGGATCGATAGGGATTCCGTGCCCTATTTAGTAATCCTATACCTATGTGATTGACACCAGCTGCTACACCAGTAAAATTTCACTGGATGTGCATGCGAGAATGTTTCATTTCGTCATCAAATAATCTCTCATAGCATCGTGAATTAAGTGAAACATGATCTATACTGCATTTAAATGTTAAAATTTTTGTTTTCGAAGTATTGACCGGTCATAAGTTTGCATTAATTAACTATTTTTAGATAAGTTTCTATATTTTTCTATAATATGCCGTGTTATCATCATGCCACTTATGTCCGACAAATCATAAATAATAGGAATAATAATGGGCCAAGAACAGACCCTTGTGGTACTCCGTATTTTATGTCCCTTCCCATAGATGTTACACCATGGAACACCACCTTTTGTTATGCGATCTGTTAGATGTGATTCAAGCCATGATAAAATGTTTCCTCTGACACCATATATTTCAAGTTTATTTAACAGTCTGTTGTGATTGACACAATCGAACGCCAGTATTCTCAAATATTCAACTTCTCCAGTATTCAAGTGAAGATAAAATTTCTCGAGACGAGAAAACATTGAATCATTTGTACTTCACGAAGTATGAAAAACTGTTTTGAATTTATTAGTACAATTTGTTCAAGAATCTTTTTTTCTTCAGTTTTTCAACAATCTTTGATAAAGTTGATACCAATGAAACAGGTCTGGAATTTGCTGAAAATCATGAAAATAGTAGGGTGCACTATTTTAAAAATTAATTCTAAGAAAGTTTGAATTTCGTGAAAATCATATCATTATTCTGACCACCCTGTATAACTTTCGAAGAAGAGAAGTATTTCATATGATAGAAATTGTTCGTAGTATGGATAATGGGTTTGTCTTCACAAGGGTCTACATTTAATGATAAACTGGTATAACTTGGCAACGCCTTGCCGCATTTTCAGAAATAAAAAACTAATAATTAGCCTAAATGAATAAGAATTCAGATGTGTTAAAATATATGCGGTGTTTCCACGTCCAAAAAATCATCATTCCTGAAGTTGGCTCCCATAATGCGATATGATGTGAAATTATAATGTTTTGAAAATTCCTATTTTTAAAGAGATATTTAACTGTCCCACTGGTCTAGGGACACACTGTACATACAAAGGAAGTAGAGTAACACTGCCTGCCGAACGTTTTATTGAATTTTTATTTTTTTTTCCAGGTAAGAAACGAATTCTTCCACTCTATGAACAAGCACCCACCCTTCAGACAAACGCCTGTTTTATGGTAAGATATGTACGCTAATCGTAACAGCTTCATAATAAATTTATGAATTGAACACCGAAAGCATCGCATGTACCCTCGACACATCCACTTCGTGTGTTCGGTGCTGATAAACTATTCCCCTCTAATGTTCACTTAGGCGACATTAAAAATTAAAACGACTTCCCCAAACTGCCCCTATCAACGAACCCTTTATCGTACGGAAACCGCGTGGAAATGTATTATATCTTCATATATTAGGGTTTTCCATTATGAAGTGGTATACCGGGCGTTGAACGGCGATGTCATCGTAACAAGTGATTGCTTTCAACTGAAATACACGAAAACCTTTATTCGGTGTTATTGGGGAAGTAGTGTTTCATATTAGAGATAATTTACGTTTCTGTTCATTATCTCGAAAAATGATTGTGCTCCAACCTCTTCAATACATGCAACAACTTGTACGAATTAAATTAATAATTTCCGTGAATATATCCGTAGAATACTGAATTTTGCAGAATCGACATAAACACCAAAAATATAATAAGTAACGTTGAAGGCACGTTTGAGGAAAATTACATCGGAAATGTCTTCAGATTGATAATCGTAGAACTGTAAACTGCATCTATCGAATCTGAAAATTTCACAGTTCTATATTAAAAATTGCGGAGAAGTGAGACAAATTTTGAATTTTCAGAACTGTTGTTTTTTCGAAGTTTCAATTTTTGTGTAAATAATTTTACAAGAATGTATTGTTTTCTGCCAAATTATTTAAAATAATTTATACAAAGATTAAAGCTTAGAAAAAAAAGTGAGATAATCGTTTAACTTTGTAAATGATAGACTTCAGTAATAATAATAATAATAAATATACTTTATTGTCATTAAGAGAAAATCTTGTGGACAAAGCTTGTAAATACAGTAAAAATATAAATTAGAAAAAGGTAAATAATAGAAAAAATTATACAGTGAGGACCAAAAGTCCGTCGCCCCCCCTGTAACTTCTTTATTCTACATATTACAAAAAAATGTTGCACGGTGACTTAGAAGTTAATTTTTTTAAATGAGACACCCTGTATTTCATTGCATTATTACATTCTACGTTGAATTCTGAACAAGTTTGATAAATGGTTTTCTATCAAAAAAGTTAATAGTTTTGGACTTATGAACACTTGTAAATAATTATTTCGACTACTTTTGCACCAGTTCACGAATAAATTAATGAGGTAGGCTATGCACGCTAGGCGCGTTTATTTTATCCATGACAACGAAAAAAAACTCTTATCTGTTTTTGCCAAATGTCATTGACATTTTGTAGGTTTTCAAAACTTTGTTTCAAACGGTTTTCAATTTCTCTTGTTGATTAATATGGCTCGTTCAGTAGCAGACAAAGTTGAAGCCGTTATCACATTTGGTGAAGCTAACCGAAATTACCACGCTGCTATTCGCATCAACCAAACTGGCACCGTGAAAGATGCTCCGAGATCTGGGAGGCCGAAAATAATTACGGAAGATGTTGAAATTCAAGTACTAGCCGAAATGGTAAATAACCCACAACAATCAACTAAGCAAGTAGCTGAGACATGTGATGTTTCTAAAACATCAGTAAAGAGGGTTTTAAAACAAAATAAATTCCATCCTTACAAAATAAAAATTTTGCACCAATTGGTTGAAGATGATCCAGACCGGCGACTTGAATTTTGCGAGACCATGGCAGAAAGAATTGTTGCAAATCGACTTTATTTGCAACACATCTGCTTTAGTGATGAAAGCACTTTTTACCTAAATGGAAATGTGAATACCCAGAATTGTAGATATTGGAGTGATGAGAATCCCCATGAATTCCGCGAGGGGCATACTCAATTTCCCCAGAAAATTAATGTTTGGGCTGGTATTTTAGGTAACCACATTGTAGGTCCCATATTCTTGGAAGAAAATTTAAATGGTTCCAGATACCTCCAAATGCTGCAAGACACAATAAGTCCCAGTATCGATGAGATCGTTGCGCAAAACCCACATGAATTTTACTTGGATGTAATATTTCAGCAAGATGGAGCGCCACCACACTATTTTCGGGAGGTGAGAAATTACTTAGATGAAAGGTATCCAGGTAGGTGGATTGGACGTCGAGGTACAACAGAGTGGCCAGCTCGCTCACCGGACCTCTCACCGCTTGATTTCTTTCTCTGGGGCTATGTGAAATCCGTAGTTTTTAAGACAGTTTGTGGGTCGTTAGATCAACTGCACCGTCGAATTATTGAAGTGTGTTCAGAAATAACACCTCAAACCTTGATTAATGTTAAGGAAGAGTTTACAACCCGACTATTTATGTGTCAAGAAATGCATGGTGGACATGTCGAACATCTTTTGAAATAGATAAAAACTCACCGTTTTTAGTTATAAATTAAAATATCTCTTCAGTTTTTAATGATTCTTGATCTGTATTTATGGACTACCTTATTTGTTAATAAAATGTTTCAACTTCATTTGTACTAGTTTTTCGTGAGATTCAACAACT
Source organism: Chrysolina americana (assembly GCA_958502065.1). Classification (NCBI taxonomy): domain Eukaryota; kingdom Metazoa; phylum Arthropoda; class Insecta; order Coleoptera; family Chrysomelidae; genus Chrysolina; species Chrysolina americana. The sequence continues at coordinate 7,510,858 of OY293412.1, forward strand.
CTAACAATTGTAAAATGGTACGACGAGGTAAGTTACACATGGTGCCATCAGCAGTTTGCAACATTGGATAGCTTTCAAAAAGTTAGGATAGGAAAGTGGAATACATTGTGATCCATTTGTTACGATTTTCTCATTGAACTGGCGCAAAAGTAGTCGAAATAATTATTTACAAGTCCAAAACTATTAACTTTTTTGATAGAAAACCATTTATCAAACTTGTTCAGAATTCAACGTAGAATGTAATAATGCAATGAAATACAGGGTGACCCATTTAAAAAAATTAACTTCTAAGTCACCGTGCTTTTTTGAGACACTCTGTATGAATGAAACTTAAACCATTAAAGAGATCGAATGAAACCCTACAACTTATGTATTTAACATTTTTTTGTAATATGGAAAATGAAGAAGTTACGGGGGGGGCGACGGACTTTTGGTCCTCACTGTATAAATAAAAACAGCTACAATAAGTGTTGAACTTATACAGTATTATGAGCGACTTCGCTCAGAGTCACAAAATATAGATGAAGTGAACTGTTTCGACTAAAATAAATACATGCACACACACAGTCATATATACACAAATATACATATAAAACACACATATGTGCACCTATACATACACACAAACACACCTACTTAATAGTAACGTTACACTTTAAAAACTTACATAGATGCAAATATACGCCTTGTCATTCAAATTTATCATCATAATACTCCCGCAAACTATAATAGGGCCTATCTGCCAAAAACTTTTTAATAATTTTTCTAAAGTTTATAACTATTCGCCTCCCTTATATCTGAGGGTAGGTGATTGAATATCTTAGACCCCATTATAATAAATCGAATTTTTAATCAAATATGTTGAGGGAATTGGCAATTTCAACACGTTTAAACGGGTGTTGTAATGACTGCGTGAAACCTCGAACAATGACACGTTCCTGTAAATGAGGCAAACTGATTCCAAAATGAATAACGCAACAACCGTTAATATTTTTTCTCCAACAAATGTGTTTCTATATGAATCCCTACGTTTAAGATTACACATACCGGGTGGCTACGGAAGTATTGCCTACGGAATATCTCAGTTATTGTATGAAGTAGGTTTGTGAAATTTGGAGCGTCGAAATAATGACATAAGAGCTAGAATTTGAGCATATTGACATGTCGAAGTTAACTTCCGGTCTGACCGGAAGTAACATCAACTTTCTTATTTTAAATGGAAACCCTATTTTTTTTTCTTTTCGCTTTATTCAGCATTCAATTCCCTTTCTAATGACATATCACAAGTTGGTATCTAACTAGAAACTAGATCAGAAAAAAATTATTATTGAAATTCACCGAGTAGGCCGTGGAAGCAAAATGAAAGCCAAAAATTGAAAAGTTGGCTATGGAAACCAAACGTCACTTGATAACAGTTGCTACTACTGTCATATTTTATTTTCATTCGTCGGCGTTGTAAAAAGCCGCCAAAAAAATATTGGAAAAATTGGGAAAAAAACAATACTCTGTAGGTCCATAACTTAAATAGGAACATACAACTTTTTCTTGCCTGTACTATTCAGCATAACCATTCCTTTCTAATGATTTAATAGAAAGTAATTTTTTGAAATGAAATTCCAAAATATCCAATTATTATTAATCAAATAACAAAAAAACAGATTTATCGAAAAAAAAAAATTCAAATTGATAGGATTAAAGATAAAATAAATTCAAAACAAATGTTCGAAATGCATTCCCTCAGCGTCAATACATTTATTGACTCTAGTGATATTTTCATGTAAAACGTTTCTCAACATTTGGGGCGTGATATCTTGGAAAGCTCTATGAATTTTTGCTTCTAGCTCATCTAGAGTTGTAGGCTGTGTGGAATACACCCTATTTTTAAGATGCCCCCATAGAAAAAAATCGCACGGAGTAAGATCAGGTAACCTTGGTGGCCACCTGACTGGACCATGGGTTGTTATAAGTCTCTCTTGAAAGCGATTTTGAAGATAATTTCTCGCTATTCTTGAATTATGTGGAGGGGCGCCATCTTGCTGGAAGTACATACATTCGTTAAAAAATTAAAGTATCTCTCTCCGGTTAGTTGGCCTTGAAAAAGAATGGGGCCAACAATATGAGTTCCAACTATTCCTGCCCAAACATTCACACCAAATCTCTCCTGGAAGCCACCTTGTCGAAACCGGTGCTCGTTTTCTATCGCCCAGTACCTGAAACAAAAGACCGTTCACACTTTTAGCACTTTACACTTCGACTATCGACAATAATCCAAATAAAGTACAGTACCTACCTTGTATTATTCCTGTTAAATAATTCATTGTTGGTAAATCTTGACTCGTCCGTAAACAAGATATAATAGTTAAATAGGTGATTCTCAGCATTTTGTCGAAGAAACCAATTACAATATTCCAGGCGCCTTTCACCGTCATTTTCATACAAATGTTGATGCAACTGATACTTGAAGGATTTAAATCGATTATTTTTCAAAATTTTCCTAGCAGAGTCCTTACTTATAGCTAATTCGGCGCCAATCTGCCTTGAGGAAATTGTGCTATCATATTGTACTGAAGCTAATACATTAATTTCAGTTTCCTCATTAATAACAAATGCTTCTTGGTCTTCGTGAACATCAGGCTCAGTTCTTAATTTTTCTTCAAGCCACTGGAAATACCTTCTTGACGGTTGCTGCCTCCCTGGATATCGCTCTAAATATAATCGTTCAGCGGCATAAGAATTTTTTAAACATTCACCATAAATGAGAAGCATGTCAATTTGTTCGGTTCGTGAATAACGGGGCATATTTTGAATATTCCACTAACTGATTTCGATTTCCAAACCCTTTTAAAATGGCAGAATCAAAAACACTACTTCGAACGTCAAAATAATATGGATAGCAGCGTTCGTGAGAGCTCTCGTTTCTTTTTTGTTTCATTCCAAAATACATCTTAATACATCTACTTGTTAATATTTTGGTTCGAATGATTATTGCAATGGAATGATTATTCTGAATAGCACAAACATCGTCCATAGGTAGATATTAGAATATCTATGGACGATGGCACAGACCAAGTACGACGAATGAAAATAAAATATCACATTAGTAGCAACTGTTATCAAGTGACGTATGGTTTCCATAGCCAACTTTTCAATTTTTATCTTTCATTTTGCTTCCACGGCCTACTCGGTGAATTTCAATAAGAATTTTTTTCTGATCTAGTTTCTGGTTAGATACCAACTTGTGATTCATTAGAAAGGGAATTGAATGCTGAATAAAGCGAAAAGAAAAAAAAATTGGGTTTCCATTTAAAATAAGAAAGTTGATGTTACTTCCGGTCAGACCGGAAGTTAACTTCGACATGTCAATATGCTCAAATTCTAGCTCTTATGTCATTATATCGACGCTCCAAATTTCACAAACCTACTTTATACAATAACTGAGATATTCCGTAGGCAATACTTCCGTAGCCACCCGGTATACCTTATGGCCCTTTTCTGCAGTACTAGGACTGATTGAAGTGCAGATGAATTACAAACTCCCCAAAAAGGTATTCCATAGCGTAAATGAGACTATATTAGGACGTAGTATACAGTTTTGGCTGTTTTAGATCCCAGATTCAATGAAGTTACCCTTACTGCATAACACCCAGACGAGATTTTACTTTTAAGGTACTTGATATGCCCGTCAAATTTGAGCTTATTATCAATATTGATACCTAGAAACTTAGTTAATAGACTTGTTCTCAATCATTCCATTATCACTGAGTGGAAGGTCTTCAAGAGTACATCTGAATGAAATGACATTTGTTTTTGTTGTATTGAAGGATAATAAAGTTGCATCAATTTTTTTCATATCAGTAGATATTAAGTTGGGTAAGGTGTAAGAGTTATTGCTGTTCCATAGTATCGTGGTGTCATCCGCAAATAGTGTGAATTTTCCAGATATGTTTAAGGAGGTCAGGTCAGTAATATATAATTAAAACAGAATGGGACCAAAAACCGAACCTTGAAGCACTCCGGACTGTATATCCTTCTTTTCAGATTGTTCTGTTGTTCTCACCATTTGATTCCTATCTGATAGATATGATTCTGAGATTAAACCAAACAAAAATATTCGTTCGTTTTGATGGTGGAAATGAATAAAAAAAAACAATGGGTGGAAATATACTGTCCATTTATTTAATACTCGAAGATTATATTTTTCATTTCTTTTTATCTTCATGCACTCATACATCCTTCCATCATTGAAAACAAATTGTTTCTGACTCTCTTTTTTCTTAGGGATAAAGACCGTTACAAAACCGATGATAATCCGTTTTCGCTGGTCTCAGAGCTGCATACTTTTTGATGGTGTCAACTATGTTGGCATTGGCAAAAGAATTGTTTGTAACATTGTATTGACTCCCTGTGTATTACTGTTTTGATGTCTGGCAATTCTATCGAAAGGCCGCAGTGGTCATGATGGTAGAGCGCTAGTCTATCAATCACAGGGACGTGGGTTCGATTCCCAGCATGGTCACTGGTCTCGTGCTAGGAATCGCACCTTAAAAGGTAAGCTAATCCTTAGCTCGCACAAGTTTCGACTTCTGAAGGCTGTCGTTCGTAGGGGAATGACAGCTGGTTAACGAAAAAAACAATAATTTTTTATTTTTTTAATATTATCCTCTCCTTTATATCTTCATTAAACATTTTAAATAATTTGTCACATCGTCATGCACCACAGATCGCAACTAATAAAGCATCCTGCAAACAAAAACAATTAGTAACGAAAAACTTACCACCGACTCCATCATCTGGTGAATCCACAAATGAACTTAATAATCTTCTAATTTACTCCTATTTCCTATCAACTTGGGGTACTTTATATCTATATCTTCCTTTATTAAAATTGTAGAAGAGAGCATTGAATAGATCTTGCCAAGGCCTTCGTCACCGTCAATCACTTTTAACTATTCGAAGCTTTAGGGGAATCAGGAATAAAAGGAATAGCACTCGAAAAACTACCTTACAAATCGTAAACAATCGGTAAAAATTGGCGGAACTATAAGTTTCAAAAAAAGTATTATCAAATGGGATGCCACAAGGAACTGTTCATGGACCAATATTGTTCTCAATGTATATTAACAACTCATTCACCCAGAAATCTAGTTAATTTCGAGAAAACTTACAATATCCCATTCGCTAGTTACGAAAATCAATTGCCAGATTTTGATACTCTAGAGATCAAAGGGAATGGGACGATGTTGAAATAAATTCAACCAATATAATTAAATACCTTGGAATTACTATTGACTCTCATCTCAGATGGAATCATCACACTGAGCAGGTTAGTGAAACACTCACACAGATAGTTTTTGGGTTTGTTGTTCGTGGTATTTCTACCTGACGATCGGCTACCTCTGCGGTAGACTTTTTCGAAGGCGGTGTGGTACCGGAAGGAGCGTTCGAGTCAATCGTCTCAGCCTGACTGATTGAATCATCTGACTCCTCTTGGGACAATTTCTCATTTTCTGCTTTATCTGAAACTCTCAAGTATTTTGATTACCTGCAATAATTTTTTTGTAGATATTACTGAAATTATTTCGAATTTCTGACTTTTTTGATTATATCCTCGGGTATATTGTTACATAATGAAGACGCAGGTTGTCAAGAAAATAACATGAGTGGAAGTTTAGTGAAAATCCAACATGAATATTTCATATTTCCACTGATAATGATAGTTTACTGTATCGGTTCAACCAATTTCACAAATAACCTTTCTATCACCACCCCATTCACTCCGTGTTACGAAAATCCGGAAATAACCCCGAATAAACAATTTCTACCCGAGCATCATTCCAAAGAATAGCCATCTGGACCGTAAACATTCAATCACATTTGACAGATTTGTCAGTTGGTCGCGTGTTCTATGGTCTAGTGGGCATGGCTTTGTGCGACAAAAGAATAACGATGTAGTCAAGTTTTATGGGGCACCGATGACGTGATGTACGTTATGCGTCCGACTGTTGCAGAACTGGGTGAAAAGTGACGCCAGGGTCAGATTCCTCTATGCGACAGATGGGTAATGGTATGCAAATTAGTTTTTTTCGTGAATTAATTGAAATTTGATATAATCTGTGAGCTATTATGTGGAGAAAAATGTAAACCATTAGGATTGACTAATATTCGAAAATTATGAGCAGTTTATACTTTCGTAGTCTTTTGGAATATAAAGTATTCTGGAGTCATTTAGTAGAATACTTTTCCACCTTCAGAAATTGTGTCAATGAGATCGCTGACTAAAAACTATTGATTCCTCCATTTCTAGTCATTCATTTTCTTTAATTTCTGATTCACGAAAAATAACGCTAATTGAAAAACATCAGAAATTAAGAAGTAAATCAATTACAAGTTGACATTTTTCAATAACAGCTAGTATGGAATTAATTTTTTTTTGAAATAGTTAGTTTGTTCAATATTTCAAAACATTCTGTAGTTCACATAAAAATACTCCGCCATTATAATGACATGACTCTTAGTATTTGAAAAATAGCAATAAAAAACACAGGTCAATAGTTGAAAACTAAAAGTTGATGGTGGCTGTACGGATACTTTGTATATAATTTTTAATCGTACATTTGGATATTTATTTCATCATGGAAAATACTGAAAAATTATCTATTCATGTGGAGTGTGTACTTGACGAAAGGCAGTAAATTCACAAAATGAAAATTGAATAAAAATAATCGAGCCTTGCACCCATTCACTTTATAATAATAATGATTCAACAGCCCCATATCACTGACGAATTACTCCAGCTCAACGCCTGGCACAGTTTTTCTATATGAATATAGTTTGCGATACTTCCTGTAACAACTCATCCTACTGATGTCTGCCTTGTGGAGCGAGCATTTAACCCACATGCCACCACGGCCCATATCTATTTACATTCTAGTTTCACGGTTCGCCCGACCATCAGTGCAGACCCGGTCACAACATGCAAAACGATTTCCACTTGGTTTCGTCAACTGGTTCTACATCAACTCCAGTACCTCCTTAGTGGTTGACAAACCAAGAGGGAACCATTTACATGTTTTGTCCGGGTTTGCACTGATAATCGGGTGAACCGTGAAACTAGTATGGAGATAGTCACAGCTGTTTCACAACAAGTATTGCAAAGTATATTCTTGCAGAAAAACTTTGCAAGACGTTGGGCAGGACTAATTCGGTAGTCGTATTGGACTGTTGAATTATTTTCTGTTCGACGTTCGCCGACATCCTACACGAGCTTTTATTTTTGTAAACTATTGAACTACAGATTTTAGTGTTTGAAAAATCTAGAACTTTCAAAAAAAACTAATTTTTCATGAAAGCTTGACTTTATTTCAAGTGTTGTAGCAGTTCATGCTTTAAGATTTGAAAATGTATTTGAATTTGTAAAAGTGTCATGTTCTTCATTTAATAAATTTATTTTCAAATTTTCTTTCAATAATAGTTCATAAATAATATTTTTTACAGTGTTTTCCGATCTTTTTTGGTGAATTTCTGCAACGTTTGTCAAGTCCCTCTACTGACATGTTTTTATCCCAAATATTTCACGACTGGAAAAGTCGTAATTTTTTACAAATTCCCATGCTTTCTCTATCTAGTCTTCTGAGGGTCGGCGGGTGGGGGTAAAATTTTATGATTTTTTTTCAATGTTATCGCATGTTAGTAAGTCCTTGCAAAATGTAGTACAAATGTTGAACCGCAAAAAGACATACGAACGAATCCAGTTAAGTTGAAGTAAAAACTTCCTTCAGAATTGTTTTTAGGAAGATTCAGGCTTTCGAATCCATAACACGATTAGTAAAATCAATCAATACAAACTATATAATCCTATTGATAAAGGATGAAAAATATTAGAGCATCTGTTCCTCATCTTTTGACCCAAAATAAACGGATCATTTACCTAAATAGTATTTTGACCCTTTAATACATACATATATCAAAGCTTAGCAAACACCCTGTGGTGGTTTCAGGGTTAACTGAATGTCGAGGAGGGGGGAAAGATAATATGTCTGAATTGGAAATTGCCTGTTCACTCAAACCAAAAATTTCGTTGACTTCTTTCCAATTCTTGATGAATGGTTGAAAAAATTACGCCTAATCCAGAACCTTCATCACGAAACCATGTTTGTCCCAAATAAATCTAGTACAGTAAGCTTATAGCTCCTGATGATTCCTAGTTTTTATCAAAAAGACGTGTAAAGTGAGAGTGACGCTCTATTCGGGAAATAAAAATGTTTAAAAACAAATTTATTTTCTTAATGCCATCTAATAATCATGTATTTAATTAACAAGTATTTTAATATCGACTTAATGAGTTTAATGGTGAAAAAAATTGTATCTACATCAGTTCGTCTTTAACAGTAATTTATTGAAAATGTCATGTTCTAAATAACTTTAATTTTCTGTCTTACTTATCTCTTTATTGGTTATTTCAACAATTCTATTAGAATTTTTTTTTCAATTAAAAATTGTAATATGAAGCGTTAATATCTAAACAATATAGAATTAAATATTTTTAATTTCCAACTTTTAAAAAAACACAAAAATCGAAGTTGTTTTGACCGGTTCCGATATGAACATGTATAGATCATACTGACAACACATCTTGAGCAGTAGATAACAACAATGAATGATTTAATTGAAACTTAAACTCAAAATGAATATTGATTAAAAAAATTTCACATCGTTCGACAGTAATTGAAAAAGTAAATGAAATATCCACTGTTCACGCATTATCACGAAAACCTGTAGGTAATAAATATCTCAACCCATGGAGGAATGTGAATACTGCTAACGTAAAACCTCTCGTAATATCAAATTATTTCAAATGGCATGAGACCGTAAAAGTGATATATTCGTTGAGTGTTATGGTATCATTAAAGTCTTACGACCGTGTGCATATGCATGAAGCAGCACAAAAGAGAATCATTGATAGAAGAAAAGAAAGTATTATTCGATGGTGCTCAAACCATAACAGTACAATCAAGAATACTCCTTCCTGGACAGCCCATTACTTTCCTATTTTAGTCAACATAAATTTCGTTTGATTCATGATGTAATGCTTCCCGTGTAGTGGATTATGCAGGTTTTTCCCGTCAGATTTATGAGGTCTGTAAGTGTCAGTAGGATGATATACTTCGGTTGAAAAATTGATGAATTATTCCGGCAAATGGCATTCTCACTTTATGAAATATTAATCTGTTTGCTGATAGAGTTATCGAGAGAGAGAATATATTCGATGGAAAACCATCCCGGTCCATTCTCACTTATTAACAACTCAGTGTTCAACAGGCGAATGTTATCGTACAGAAGAAACAACAGAAGTGGCGGATTATTTATTCATTTGAGTCATGAATTTTCTACTTTCCATTTGGATTATCAGTTATTTCGGGTATAATCATGGATGAAACGCAGGATATATGAAAGAATACACGTTGCAACAATTTTTTTAACACCAATACTTTGTCAAAATATAACATTTCGGAGTCGTTTTAGATTTTTCGTCATTTTCGTTTATGCTACTGGATCAATTTACATTTAAACTATTTCTAGAAATTTCTAGAGCAATCTGCAGATTAAAATCGATCATTCTACAGGGCGAGTCAAGCTGAACGCGTTCGACTCTTGTCCAAATGGTATATTTTTTCAGTAAACGTCTGTATATGGGAAGTATATGTATGTCGATCCGAAGTACATTTTAAAAATAATGGCTACTATACAAAGTGTTTGAAAAAAGCGTGACATATCACGAGCCTGAAGCTACAGTAACTCGATGAAAGGGATTTGAGTGACCGGTAAAAATTTCGTTCACCTGCCGTGGATAATTCCAATGATATTGAATTTTTTTTTAACGTTTCATTTTGAGAAAAATTTAATATCTCATAAACGGAGAGAGTTAGATTTAGGGACACTATAGCTATTATCTGTTTACTTTACTTTAACATACTATGGATATTCATCAATGACAGTCAGTTCAATGAGAAACAAATATCTGAATAAACTGTTTCAGAATCAATTTCTCCCGAAACTTCATAGTACCCATGTTATCACTAGATTTGATATAAAATTTTCCCACTAGTATAAACATCTCCCATTTTCATTTCCTGAATATTTCTTTGATATATGTATTGTTGTTTTTTTGTTGTAGTTGTTGTTGTTGTATACTGTATAATACTGTAATACTTTTTATGGAAATAAATTATTTTTATTATTAATTAATTACAACTGGATGGAACTTGAATGGATGTCACCAATTATCAATCAGGTACTGTAAATAGTTGTTACTTTAAAATAAATCCAAATACTTCAACCCAAGAGGGTGAATCCCAACGACTAGAGTTCATTGCCTTGGTGATTCCGACGGCATCTTTTAGTTACCTTATCTTGATAATCTAGTCGCAACGGTTCCACACTTCCTTTCTCTGCTTCTTCCCCCTCATTACACTAACACTCGAAGGTAATACCACTCAATAACAATCGAAATGGTTGGTACAGCGCTTTAGCAGATATTAACATAAAAATTCGAGCACGCCTTTTGACGCTTCCTCCTCTGTGAGAATATTAATCTGTTATTATGTAACTTCACACGTAAATGGTTTTGCTTTGTTCACACGAAGAATAAAAGTTCTCGTGAATAGGCACTAATTATACCCGACTAGTTTTCGAAAAAAGGAATCAATGTTCGCGACAGGGGCGGACTAGCTCAAATACCGATTCTGTGGCCTCCGATTTGTTATAAAAACAACATTGACTGAACATGTATACCTAGAAATCGTATGAAACTTCAACATGAAATGCACTCATAATATCTTTTCGCATTTTGACTGATAATGTGCTATTTTACTAAATTCAAAATCGTTTATTGAAGTGGCATTTAATAATATATAAATGCCACTTTACCATACAGTGCGGTTTAATAGTCCCCCCCTTGTTTGAAGTACAAACTTTTAAAAAACGTTTGAAGGATATAACCGATACTACGTTTTGAAATAAAACACATTGTAATTTCTTCATAGATGACGCGAGGGGGCACATCAACTTAAAAATCTTAAAAATCTTAAAAATCATGGGGTGTCAAGTGTCACGGAATATGAAAATATATTGATTGTTGAAAAGACAATTGAATTATCTTTTCAACAATGTGACACATGACCCCCCATGCCATTTAGAATTTTTTAGTTGCCATCTATCGAGCAATCACAAAATGTTTTATTTCAAAAATAGTATCGGTGATATCCTCCAAAAGGTTTTTTTTTAATGTATGTACGTCAAACCGTTCAAAAGTTAACAGGGGAAACTATTGAAAGCTGCACTATTTAGTAATGTCACTGTCAATAAAACACTGTTTGACGGGAAAAATATTTCAAACACCGTTTCGCATTATTCCTTGGATTTTGAAGTAGGTAAGTTCGAAGACGCTTTCCGATCGGCATTTAAAATGTCTTCAGAACAATTTTATAAATTATCTCCAGTGGCAAGATTTATTTTCATAATTATTATTTAATCTAATCTCAATTCGAACAACAAACTGTTGACTGTTGTTCTGTAAATAAACAAACCGTGTCAGGTTACTAGGTTACGAAAATTCTACTATGATTTTTTTTTAATTTCTAACTCTGTTTTGTTTTTATACACATGATGATTTGTTCATAATTATTAACAAAAAATACGGAAAAATAGTTTAAATAAACCTCTTAAAAAAAGAAGTTTCACTAAACTCATACCCATACTATTTCAACTTGAAAAAAATAAAACCGAGGATATAAGTCCAAGAATATGAAATGTTGACCTTCAATTCTTATAACAATACGGCAGAGTACCTACATGTAAAGTTCTTGCGGAAAAGTGGTCTTAATATACTAATAACCTTCTACAGTTTCCGTGAAAACTTCCACCTGAAATATATTACCCTTCGTTATCTTTCCCATGTCCAGCCCGTCCCTGATAATCTACTAGCTTCAAGCCGTTGAGATGATCGTTACATTTACATTGTTTTTTTTTTAGTCAGCTTCCTTCTAGGAGAGTCTATTTGGGTCACTACTCGTACATAATAGCACCTTTTCTATTATTCGCACTCTGAATCTTTGTTAACTAGGGCTAACACGCCCAATTCTTTACAATTTTTGCTTCAGACTTTATTCTCGAACTAACGACTTACGTAATGCCTTTGTGCTTCTGTTATAAACGCATTGATTTCGAGTAACGCCTTGGTCAATGCGCGCCATTATATAATAATACAATTTATGATAGTTTTTGACATACAACTCAACATAGTTTCCGTTTGCTTTCATTTACACATACCAGGCTGGCAATGGAAGTTTTTAGAATCGCAGCATGTCATGCCAAGGCCCGTGACATTTGCAGAAAACAGTTATTTCAACAAATTTTGGAAAGAAGACTATTTTGATGTATTCAATCAATAAAACAATAGAGCCGTAATGGTTAATATGGAACTCTGCTAACTTGAAACAATGCAGAATTTTTACGTGAAGAGAGAACCAAAAAAAAAATCACTGTGAACCAGATACGTACACAAAGATGACATATCCGTGCCCAAATGTTTTGCACACGGAGTGTGCAAAGTATAGATTTTAGGGCGAATTTTCCGAGCCCCAAACCTCATTTCATAAGGCAATCGTATAAAGAGTCATAATTAAGATGTTTAATTTTCGCTAGATACTTTTGGTATCGGAGTTAGCTAACTGTGGAACACCAAGTCAAAATTCTGACTTGGTATTTTGGAATTTGTGAAAATAAAACAGAAATTGAAGTCTTGGTATTGTTGAGTCAGACCACAGTAATTCAGAGATCTGGAGGATAATGATGATAATAATACTTTATTTCCATATGACTACTAACATTGAATTGGAATAGTCAATAAATACTCAGTAGATATACAGTGAGGACCAAAAGTCCGTCGTCCCCCCTGTAACTTCTTTATTCTACATGTTACAAAAAAATGTTGAATACATAAGTTGTAGGGTTTCATTCGATCTCTTCAATGGTTTAAGTTTCATTCATACAGAGTGTCTCAAAAAAGCACGGTGACTTAGAAGTTAATTTTTTTGAATGGGATACCCTGTATTTCATTGCATTATTACATTTTACGTTGAATTCAGAACAAGTTTCATGAATGTTTTTTTATCAAAATATTTAATAGTTTTGGACTTATGAACACTTGTAAATAATTATTTCGACTACTTTTGCACCAGTTCACGAATAAATTAATAAGGTAGGCTATGCCATGACAGCGAAAAAAAACTCTTATCTGTTTTTGCCAAATGTCATTGACAATTTTTAGGTTTTCAAAACTTTGTTTCAAACGGTTTTCAATTTCTCTTGTTGATTAATATGGCTCGTTCAGTAGCAGACAAAGTTGAACCCGTTATCATATTTGGTGAAGCTAACCGAAATTACCTCGCTGCTATTCGCATTTTCAATGAACGGTTTCCAGAACGTCCGATGTGTCGAAAATATCTGCAGAAATTGGTGGCAAGATTTAACCAAACTGGCACCGTGAAAGATGCTCCGAGATCTGGGAGGCCGAAAATAATTACGGAAGATGTTGAAATTCAAGTACTAGCCGAAATGGTAAATAACCCACAACAATCAACTAAGCAAGTAGCTGAGACATGTGATGTTTCTAAAACATCAGTAAAGAGGGTTTTTAAACAAAATAAAAATTTTGCACCAATTGGTTGAAGATGATCCAGACCGGCGACTTGAATTTTGCGAGACCATGGCAGAAAGAATTGTTGCAAATCCACTTTATTTGCAACACATCTGCTTTAGTGATGAAAGCACTCTTTACCTAAATTGAAATGTGAATACCCAGAATGGTAGATATTGGAGTGATGAGAATCCCCATGAATTCCGCGAGGGGCATACCCAATTTCCCCAGAAAATTAATGTTTGGGCTGGTATTTTAGGTAACCACATTGTAGGTCCCATATTCTTGGAAGAAAATTTAAATGGTCCCAAATACCTCCAAATGCTGCAAGACACAATAAGTCCCAGTATCGATGAGATCGTTGCGCAAAACCCACATGAATTTTACTTGGATGTAACATTTCAGCAAGATGAAGCGCCACCACACTATTTTCGGGAGGTGAGAAATTACTTAGATGAAAGGTATCCAGGTAGATGGATTGGACGTCGAGGTACAACAGAGTGGCCAGCTCGCTCACCGGACCTCTCACCGCTTGATTTCTTTCTCTGGGGCTATGTGAAATCCGTAGTTTTTAAGACAGTTTGTGGGTCGTTAGATGAACTGCGCCGTCGAATTATTGAAGTGTGTTCAGAAATAACACCTCAAACCTTGATTAATGTTAGGGAAGAGTTTACAACCCGACTATTTATGTGTCAAGAAATGCATGGTGGACATGTCGAACATTTTTTTAAATAGATAAAAACTCACCGTTTTTAGTTATAAATTAAAATATCTCTTCAGTTTTTAATGATTCTTGATCTGTATTTATGGACTACCTTATTTGTTAATAAAATGTTTCAACTTCATTTGTACTAGTTTTTCGTGAGATTCAACAACTCTAACAATTGTAAAATGGTACGACGAGGTAAGTTACACATGGTGCCATCAGCAGTTTGCAACATTGGATAGCTTTCAAAAAGTTAGGATAGGAAAGTGGAATACATTGTGATCCATTTGTTACGATTCTCATTGAACTGGCGCAAAAGTAGTCGAAATAATTATTTACAAGTGTTCATAAGTCCAAAACTATTAACTTTTTTGATAGAAAACCATTCATCAAACTTGTTCAGAATTTAACGTAGAATGTAATAATGCAATAAAATACAGGGTGTCCCATTTAAAAAAATTAACTTCTAAGTCACCGTGCTTTTTAGAGACACTCTGTATGAATGAAACTTAAACCATTAAAGAGATCGAATGAAACCCTATATCTAATATATTTAACATTTTTTTGTAATATGGAAAATGAAGAAGTTACGGGGGGGCGACGGACTTTTGGTCCTCACTGTATACACACGTGTACACAGCAGAAATCACATGACAACGTGATGATACACCAGAAACATTTAACATTCATTCCCTAATCAGTGGTAAAGTATTCTTTTGTTGGATAAGAACATTTCACAATTATTAGAAGTTCCTTGAGTTTTCTTATAAAAATAGATAGTGAAATACAGTCCTTGAATTCCTGTGGTAGCTTATAAAAAGCACGCAGACCATTTTTCATTTTTATCTAGAGAATAAAATTCATTTGATGAACGTCAGAGTTTTTAATGAATGTTAATCTATTTTCAAATATATGAAGACATAGTTCGAATGAATGAAGAAAGCGTTGATATTTTGTAACTAATGAATAGGGTTTTACAGCTGTTGTACTAGAAACATCAGCAATGCATCTCATTACTTTCTTCTGCAATGGATTGTATGTGAGAATTGTTTGTAAATTCTTCAATAAATATCATTATGAATAAAATGGAAGTTAGGATTGTGTGATGGATTTTCCAGTTCATAATATGTTCATCAAAAATGTTACTCATGTAGCTGTGCCTGATTTGGGCATATGATTAAGTTTATAGTAACTCCTCTATTGTGAAATCTAAGAAACTCTGTTTTTTCACAATTGGAGAAGAAGGAATTTTCTAAGGACCAAGAAACCAAGGGCTGGATCAGTTTGTTGCATTTTCTTTTCAAAATCTCATCGGATTTATCCACGACAAGGATATGTCATGTCATCTGCATACATAGTGACGTGGATATCTTCACATGGTTCATCAATTCTATTCACATATAACAAGACTATTACTGGCCCTAGAATGGAACCTTGTGGAACACCTATATTAATATCCACAAGGGTGGATTTTGTAACAATTACTTCATCATTTTGTTTGCTTCTGGGGCATACATATTTTTTACGATTTTTCAAGAAACTGATGTTCCATATAAGAGCATTTTTAATACCATATAATTGGCCAGTCTGTTTATCGATATGTCGTGATTGACACAGTCGAGTGCCCTGCTGAGGTCACAGAGTATGTCAATAGGGCACTCGCCACGGTCAATCCAAAAGGTAATTGACTATGAAAACAGTGAACTGCTGATATCCTTGATTTTCCATATCTGAACCTATGTTTATTTTTGGAAAGTATCCCATTTGTATTTACGAAATTGTTGTTGTTGTTATTTCCGTTAACCAGCTGTCGTCCCCCTACGAATGACAGCCCTCAAAAGTCGAAACTTGTGCGAGCCAAAGATTAACGAGGTCCTACCTTTTAACGTGCGATTCCCATCACTTTCTCAGGCAATCAGAAAAATGAATTGAAATCGCTGGGATTGAACCAGGGACCGGTAAAACCACAATGATTGAAAAGCATTGACTCTTACCACTCATATTCACCAGGCGTTGTAAAAAGAGTATTCAAATATTTTTGAGGAAGTGGACAGTATCGTAATCGGCCTATAATTAGAGATAACTTCCCGATTGCCTTTTTTATGAATATGGGAAGGACTTTGCCTACCCTATAATGTTCGGGGATTGGCTGTAACAAAAATAGCTGGTATTTCATCAAATCCATGAGATTTTGAATTTTTTAATCAAGAGAGTAACAGTTACAAAAATTCCTCGGTTATGAATGTATCAAGATTCATCTTCAAATGATCAAAAGATTTGTTTTTGGTATGTGGAGTGTTATCTGCTTTAGGAATTTTGTTGATAACATCGAATGAGACCTGCTTAAAAGAAATCATTGAAAACATTTCTCCATTATGGGTGGAGATCGAGATATAACTTTGGAAATTGACTTTATTTGATAGTTAGTTCATTCACTTATACTCCAACAAGTTTTGTTCAAGTTATCACATTCAGATACTCTATTATGATAATGTAGTTTTATCATATTTTCATTGAAGATTCTATATTTTCTTTTTTCATCTCTGTGGACAGCATATTCACGTGATAGAATGTACAGATCCTTTCAAATTCGATGCTTATTCTTCAACTTCTGAACCAACCCAGCCCTTTTTGTGAACGCACACCTAGCTTTTTGGAAAATTAGTATCAAAATCGAATTAGAATATACTGAAAGAACAGACAAAAGTTTATCGGAGGTCAAAAGCATGAGTAATACGAGTTTCGTATACTCCCGAGAAAGCAGAATGAAAATTTTCACCATCCGGAAGCTGTGAACTCGACATGAGGTCGTTCCTACTAAATAATGAATGCGGAATAAAAATAGTATGGTGGCTAGAATGGATCACTACCATATGAACAGGTCTACCTGAGAAAAAGTTTGATAGCTAAATACAATCAGTAGTGGGTTAATGAATACGATTGGATGTTTGACGATCCTTGATAATAAGATTTATCAAAGCCTTAGAAATATTCAGTTTCACGGTTTACCATATTTGTTTGTCGGAAGTATTGCCCAACTCTCTTCTAATGCATAAAGATAACCATGAATTGTTGGTTTACTGTTCATGTAGTCCCTCTGTTTTAACCCCGCAATAACTTGTGTCACTGTATATCAAAAACCATCGATGATTGTCGATGAATCGTTTCTGCGATATTTCCGTATTATGAAATACAACAATAAAGTATAAAACCCTCATTGCTCGTTATCTCCATACTTTCACACTCGAGCCAATTTCACGAATAAATCAGTCAACGCTGTTAGCGACCTGGGGCTCGTAGCCAGACAATTATTATCAATTGCTTTTATTTTCTCATTCTACCTATGTTCCATTCATTATTACGTTATGTTAACATTGTTCATTCCCAATGAAATTTCTAAATGGTCCCAAGAAAATACTAGGTACAAACCTTTAGTCCCGAACTTTTCAGAATGTAATGTTGCGTTCAAATTACAATACACGAAAGCAATTATGTAATCGTTCCATTTGAAGGGTTTTCTACCTCCTTGGAAGGGCTTGCTTGTTTCGTAATTCATAATTATTTCGGGTGGTGATCATTTGTTATTTTGTAGTGCCTTCCTTTTCTGTGCGATGTCGTGGAAGCGTACCCTTTTATTCAAATGATACGATGCGGCAGTAATTGGGTGGAAATAGCTACACTGTGCTAAAGGTTAACTATAATGAGTTGTGTTTGATAACTGGTATTGTATAAAACGCCGGCTTAATTAATTTTGAGCCTCAGAGAGGAAATAAGTAATTAAACTAGTTTGGAAGGGGACCTCACAAATTCTTGATATTATTTTTGATTAGTGTTACGTCGTTTATAATGTGATAAGGGAAATATTGTGGAATTTATCTAAAAATAATCTAAGACACATTACACGCCTAGGTTTTCTTTCCATCATTATTCAATTGCAGTAAAGAATATTAGTAATGGGGTTGTTAATAGAGAGGGCCATGGTAACAGTTTTCTTTTTCAATAAAATAAAATAGCGCGGAATGAGGTTTTAAAGAAAATGTAACTTTTTTTTGCGGAGGTGAAATAGAAGAAGTTATGAGCCTTACATCTCAAGGTCTGTCTCCTTACCAGGCATACTCACTAAAAGCTTCATGCACCCCCATTGATGCCCGTTTGACTCTTGCCTCCGGTAACATTTGGGCCTGATGGCCCACTGCTGTTCACAGATTCAACTTTTTTTGTATGAACCACATCTGACCAGCATCCGTCTAGTGGCGGCCTGACTAATATGCACATTAGGTAAGTCGTACTTATTTCTCAGTATTTTTACCAGAAGCAGAACTTCTGCTGTTTTGCTAAACCTACCTCATGAGATTATTGAAATAAAGGGGATTTTGAGAAAGGAATTTATTCATGTTCATTTAATCTCCGGTAAAACGTATGGATTCATATTTGGAATCTTCGCAGTAGGGTATGTTCATTATTTATATACTGAATTATTCATCCGATTCAAACTGAAAACCTCCTGTTAAATATGAGGTTCTTCATTATTTTATGTAATAAACAATACAAAAAATCTTTTCTTTACAGCTTATTAATGTATTTATTATTGGAATTCTTGATATACGGGGAAATTTGGAGTATTTGGCATCACCGCATGCTTATAAGGATTAGGTATGTGTGTTTTTTTCACTAAACTACTGTCAAATATTTATATAGTAGTTATGCATTCTTTTCGAAACAAATGAAAAACTTATTGTGAAAAATGGAATATCTCATTGCTCCAGGAAAAAATTAATTTATTTTCATAATTTTTCTGTAGGCTTTTGTAGGCAATATTTATTCACTCAACAATTTTTTGGATGAATATAACTTATTACTCGAGAAAACTCTTACATTTTTATAGCTGAAAAACTACATACAAATAGAGGAAAATGGAGATATTCCCTTTTCTTAGTAATATATACATATAATTGGTTGGTTAATTTTTTATGTGCCTGAAAATTTTCGTGGAAAGTTAATATTTCCTGACGCGGAAAAACTACCTGTAATTGGTAAAATTCTATTATTTCCAGTATCTCGGTATTATGATTAAATATTATTTTTTCCATCGGAAATTTATGGAACACTTGTCGAACGACGAAAATATAACTGTCGTGAAAATTCCCATTCTTGAATAGCCGTTAAATTACTTTTAAATGCAAAATAATGGAGAAATTATCTTAATTCAGTAATACATACACATTATTTGTTTGGATTATTTTTTCTGCACCTGAAAATCCGAAAATCTTAACGTTCCACGACAAATTTGACATTTTAAAATTGTTGAGTTGAGTTTCAAGCCCAGAAAAAATTAACCAACCTACTTGTATTACTGAGAAGAGGAAATTTCTCCATTACTCCATTAAATTCATCTATTCAAAAATGAGAATCTTTACAACAAATATTTTTCATGACTTTCCGACAGAAAAAATTATACTTAATCATCATACAGTGCTTAGGTAATACCGAGAGGCTGGAAATAATTGAATTTTACCAATAACAGATAGTTTTTCTACTTCAGAAAATTTCAGTGATTCAAGAAAAACTTATTGACATTCGAAAATTGACGAGTTTATTTTCAGGCGCAGAAAACTCAAACCAAGCAAATTATGAGAGTATATTACCGATAAAATGGAATATCTCCTTTTTCCACCATTTGTATTTAGTTTTTCGGCTATAAAAAAGTCGAAGTTTCTTGAGCAATATGTCATGATCAGTCGACAATCAATCAGAGAATTATGGAGCCTAAAAATATTATCAAGGTTATTGAATTTTTCCCTGGAACACTGAGTTTCCCTAGTTTTCACAGAAAGATTTAAATTTTTTCCAAAGAGAATGCATAATCAATAGATATTTTAAAGGAGTTCGATTAAAAAATTACAAATTATCCTTCCATGCATGCGGTGTTGCCAATTACGCAAAGTTTCCACGTATATCATTTCAAGAATTCCATTAAAAAAATACGTATATAAGTAGTTGTAAACAAAAGAATTTTTGCATTATTTTCGCATCAAATATATTTCGACAATTACTCGACAACTTTTGGTTACCACAGTGATAAAATTGGCTGTTTAGTTGTCGAGTTAATATAAAATTAGCACAGCCACCCCACATTGAAAAACTATTAGCGCGACAAATTTTTTTCGTTCACGACAAATTCTCGACAATTATTCAACTGTTCTGGAATTGGTTTCATCGATTTTCCGGGAAGGGGCTTTGCTAACTTTATATACATCATATTTTAACACCTCCAATTGATCTTCAGGCGCTGTTACCTAGGAAGACACTCAACAACACGTTCGTTCATTACGAATCCCTTCTTCGCCCTACCATCCCTTAATTTAATAACTGTCTTACATTGCACGCTGATTTTGTTTCAATTATCGTCATGCTTTGTCCCTTCAAATCCAAAGCATTGACATGAGAGAATAAATATTCTAATTTCATTCGTTCTCGAACATTCTTGTAGCGCGAACAGAATTGTTCCTTTTGTTTCGTCCTCTCCCTAGCATTGAATTAATTTTGCGGTGAATTCTACGCAGCAGAAGGAAAACAATTTCCCTAAGTAAGGAACGTTTTCCTCGGAATCTCGCTGGATTACGCTTTTTGAGAATAGAAAACTGGGTTCTATAAAAAATTGCTTGGAGATATACGCACTCTGTGGTAACCGTCGACATAAAGTTCCGTCATTTGCAAACCAAATGAACCGCCCTGCTCGCTAGATAAACCACCGAAGTGTCACTACAGCAAAATGCATTGAAAATTCTACATATATTTGTTTTAGTAGGGGGTAGATATAATATTTCAGAATCTTGTTTGACGAAAAAGGACAACCGTTACAGTCACATCAACCTTCATTCCTGATAATTGATGACTGCAACTTTCGATAGATAAGAAAATACGATTATTTTGAAATGCATGTCTGTCGAAGTTCACACCTGTGCCTGTAGGCGTGCGTGAAAAACGCAGGGTGAGCAAGTACGGACTTAACACTTATTCTTGCACACAATTTGCTCTTCACAGACGCAAGTACAGTTATGATGAAATTAAACAGAAATTTAAAAAAACACCTACCCCTTGGACTTTTTTTCTGTTTTCTGTTTTAGTCAATCGATTGGCATTCACAGAATTGCCCTATCTTTAACCGTTCTCAAGTTGAAAAGTTCATCTGAAGGTGAAAGAGGTAAGTTCTCTGAAGAATTTTTTTTTCATCATTTTTCTACTCACTTTCGTGAAATTCCCCCTTTTTCTTGGTGCACACATATTCGCATAATATTATGCAATTTCAAGTAAATCTGAAGATTTTGTAATTTTCATGTTTTTTAGGGGTCTACTCCTTGGACTTTTTTCGAGTAGTTTTTTGTTTTCGTCAATCGACTTGAAATTCAATTGAGTATCCTAATTTCATCATTCTGAATTGATTGGCATTCGCAGAATTACTCTATCTTTAACCGTTCTCAAGTTGAAAAGTTCATCTGAAGTTGAAAGAGATAAGTTCTCTCCAAAATTTTTATTTTCGTAATTTTTTCATTCATTTTCGCAAACTTTACCCTTTTTCTGTGCGCACACATATTCGCATAAGCAATTTCTAGTAAATCTGAAGATTTTGTAATTTTCAGGTTTTTTAGGGGTCTACCCCTTGCACATTTCACGAGTAGTCTTTTGTTTTCATCAATTGACTTGAAATTTATAGAGTATACTAATTTCATCGATTGGCATTAGCAGAATTACTCTATCATTAACCGTTCTCAAGTTGGACTTTTTTCGTTTTTGTCAATCGACTTGAATTTGACAGAGTATACTATCTATCTATCTTTCACCGTTCTTAAGTTGAAAAGTTCATCTAAAGTTGAAAGAGGTAATTTATCTCCAAAATGTTTTCGTAACTTTTCCATTCACTTTCGTAAAATTTAACCTTTTTCTGTGTGCACACATATTCGCATATGTTTCATGTTTTTTAGGGGTCTTAGACTCTTTTCGAGTAGTTTTTTGTTTCTGTCAATCAACTTAAATTTCTTTCTCTTTCTTTAACCGTTCTTGAGTTGAAAAGTTTATCCCAAGTTGAAAGAGGTAATTTCTCTCCAAAATTTTGATTTCTTGCGAGTGATTTTTTTTGAATCGGTCAAGTCTGACTCCAGGATCGTTACTATACTAATAATGATAATCTCAATAATAGCAATTATAATCATATTTCTTATTAAAAGTAACGATACTCGTATGTTATTCATCCAGAATGCGGGGTGTTTCCTAACTACGTTTCCTAACTGCAGGGAGTGATTTGTTAGGCCTTTTTCTGAAGAAAAGTTCCTGTGAACATATGTCCGGAGTTGCTTTGTTTCTGAGATACAGGGCGTTGAAAATCAAAGAAGAAACGGTAATTATAAAATATCATGAGTATCCTCGAATCGATTTGCTTGAAATTGGGTATATTTGTTTAAACTAATAAGTCACTTATTTAGCCCTAATCAGATTGAAATTATTATGGCCAGTGGCGTCTCAGTAGGCACCACAGCCAAGAAATATTGTGAAAAAAAAGTAGGCCACTGACTTTTTTCTCAGATTTCTATTCTTCAAATTCTTCATATCTAGCTTCGTTTTCGAGATGAAAAATTAAAGCCACTATATTGCATATCATGGACACCTGCGTGGAGACCAGCTGACATTTCCTTTTTCCAGTTTTTCTTACACATATTTCAACGACCTGTTCTTTTCTCTCTTAAAATGACCTAATGAATCACCCCTTACAATCTGTATATCAATTTCAAACAATATAGGTAATAAAAATATCAGAATTGATCATAAAAACAATTATAATAAGTATAACAAATGAATATGTACTTGTGAATTAATTCATTAAAGTAACAAACCATCAAAGTAAAAATCGTTGGTGAAAAGAAAAGTCCTCTGGTCGATGGCGTTTTTTACGTATTACAGTGATGTAGCACTGTATGCAATAAGGATCGTTCAAAGGATATTGTGGACAGTGTCCGCGAACATGAGTTGTTGATTATGAATAACAAATCATAAACTAAGATACTTTTTCAGGTGATTTGGTGTATCATTGCACAAGACTTGTTGATGAAACGTCCAGAATTATGTTTTCTACGCTGATAAGACACATAAAGCCATCCTAATAAGAGTATAAATGAGCTATTTTCTCCTGGCTAATCCAAATTTTCTTGTGATCTGTATATAGGCAGTAATTTGTTATAGACACGGTCCATAAACGATATCACAATAATCAAAGTGTGAAAGTATTTGCAGTTTACTATTCGGCAGATGACGCTGACCTTACAAAATTTTCAATGGAAAGAAAGCCCCTGATCACGTGAGTTTCGCTGAGTTTCATAATATGAATTAGCACATACCACTTATTTAGTGAGACACACTTCACCATAAATGTTGAAGTGATTTATCAGGATATTCCGTCCCATTAACCCCACCTACTTTAATAAAACTCTCGAACCACAATCAAACCAACCGTCGCGACGAATCTAAATCGTAGTAGGTATTTCGACAGCCTGAAACAAATCATGCCGTTCACAAAAAAAGGCCCGAGACAAGTAACCCCTACTATATAAAATACCCCATACAGAAAAGTTGAATTATGCAGTCTTCCATCAATGTCACTCCGACGAGGACATCTGACATTTTTTGTTTTTGTGCGCGACCAAGTCCCCCGATGAACTGAATAGATAGTGAGAGGAGAGCATAAAGGTGTTGTAATCCGGATTCGAACAAGGGCTTAACACTCTTCTTGAATAAATCACTTGCCGAATATTTTATGAAGGAGAGTTCGTCTGATCCGATTAATATCTTATCATTGTCTGCCAAAACGGCAATGAAGTGGAAGTGTGAAAATTTATCGTCATTTGATCACTTCGAAAGATACTGAAGTTAACGAAGAAAAGGATGGCAAGAGAGTATGGCGATAAAGATAACATACAGGATGACCAAAATTTTGAGTTTTGTGAAAGAATTCAACGCAAAACTAAGTTACAAAAATGAATGGGATTGAAACACCACAGGGGAAAATGTGTCCAGTTCAATATAGAAACAAATTATCGCAGACAAGAAGTTATCACTATAGTAAATAGTATATATGAACGCGCTAAATTCGTATGTTGTCAGTCCCAAAATGGTCTGGGGGTAGTTAAAGAAACTAACAAGTATGATATCTTCCTATGGGTTCCAGGACAGACTGGTGTGGAGAGTGCTGAAAAAGCAGACTTGCTCGTAAAAAACGAACTGATCCTGGAACCTGATCCCTTCTGCGAAATAAGTACAAGTGAAATACTTGATGAACTTGAAAAATTAGTACACAACAAAAGATCCAACTACTGGATAAAATCGTAAGGAATGAGGCAGGCAAATATACTAAGTGATGAGAAACTATAACTAGAAGAAAAACCAATGACTACACAAAAAAGTTAAAATAATATAGGATTGTTCACGAAATCCTTACAGGGCAGGCACTGCTGACTGAAGTAGCAGCTTGGAAAAAAAAGTGCAGTAGGGCAAATGATCAATTTGCTGCGATCAGTTACTACAAGACTGTTTGTCTTGAATGAAATTGTAATTAAATTTGTCTGTAAGGTATCGAAACAACATTCTTTTTAGACTGTAGAAGGTTCAAATGATCAAAAACATGTCAAGAAATGCATTTGTCGTTTGTTTCAACAATTAGTATCAAGTAAAATTTTGATTTTTTGCATGATGCCATTTTTTGACAGTTCTAACAACCATTCGAATGTTGTCATTTTGTGTCATATGAAATAATTTCATCAAATCAGAGTCAATTTCAAGCAATCTACTAATTGTTATTAATAATTACCGGCGCATTCAAGCGACCCTGGTTTGGTTATAAACGTCACTAATCATCAGATGTTTAACGTTAAAATAATAACCATAATATTTTGGTACTACTCAACTCTGGAGTTACTTTTAACCTTTGGATTTTTGGTTATTGAGACGTACGAATTCTTAACCTATCAAAATACGAACAAATTTGAAATTTTGAGAATAATAATATATATAATATTCACAATTTTCACGATGGAAAAGTATCACGTCAGCCTTAATTATGAAGGTGAAGATTACGACATTGTAGTTGACGGTTTAGAGACAGCAAATCTACTTTGGAATGGTGAGTACAGTTCGATTATTTTATCTCTACCCATGCGTCATCAATTTATGATCGAAGAAATCACACACCCTCTATCGTAGATCTCTTTCTAACAACCGCTATTAGCGAATCAAAATTCGTTAACATTTGTCTTCTAAACTAAGAATTATGATATTGTGATGAAACATAAAATAATCAAACTGTATGTACGTTTCATAATATACACGGAATTGCTCTAATATTCATCTGTTTATGATTACTACTTCAGATATGTTAATATAGCAGCTCAGTTTTTGCAAACTCACTTAACCGATTTCAATCAATTGTCGTCAGTGTCCAACGAAACTCCTGAAACTGTTGTCGGAGCTGATATAATATGGTCGAAGAAAAACCTACAGAGAGAGATCTTGAGGCCACATCGCTCTTATTGACTTTGCGGGAACAATTTGATTTTCAGTTTATAGATAAAAAGAGCAGAAAATCAAAAGTTTGGGGCAATAAAGTATCAATAATGCAAAAAACGTTCAATATAGGGATGATCTCTGAAATCAGCAAACGCCAAACGAAGTGTATTTTGGTTTTGCCAACTGCTTTCAAGCAATAACTGTGAATTTAGCATTTGTGACATCACCGTTTCATCTGTCACTCTAAACCAAAAGTAACTAGAGTAATAACCGTTGAATTTTGTTTTTTCTCTTTAAATTGGCTCATTTCAACATTACACTGATTATTGCATTCAAATTTGTCTGGAGTTAACAAAATAATATTGCTATGGAATGAAAATACTTCTGAATGTCTTATGCGTAAATTTTAACATATTACTGCTGTAGAATTAGCGTGGCGAGGAGGAGAAGCAGTTGCTTCTCTAGTGGATTTTTTTCAAATCGAGAAATATAACGATGACTCTCCAACAAATCACATTGAATACAATCCGGTGTTCAGTAAAACGTGCCAGGTAGTTCTAAAAAAGCTGTACAAGTAGTAAATGGTTGGTTTCCAATGGTGAAAGACTAGCTGTCCTGTACGACTTTTTCAAGAACTGATATCAAAACGAGGCGACAATATTACCTCACCACGACTGTTATAAAAACCAAATCGACACTGGAAAAATGAAACTGACAGATGGTACGAAAATGAATGAATGAATGAATGAATGAATGAATGAATGAATGAATGAATGAATGAATGAATGAATGAATGAATGAATGAATGAATGAATGAATGAATGAATGAATGAATGAATGAATGAATGAATGAATGAATGAATGAATGAATGAATGAATGAATGAATGAATGAATGAATGAATGAATGAATGAATGAATTAATGAATGAATGAATGAATGAATGAATGAATGAATGAATGAATGAATGAATGAATGAATGAATGAATGAATGAATGAATGAATGAATGAATGAATGAATGAATGAATGAATGAATGAATGAATGAATGAATGAATGAATGAATGAATGAATGAATGAATGAATGAATGAATGAATGAATGAATGAATGAATGATTGAATGAATGAATGAATGAATGAATGAATGATTGAATGAATGAATGAATGAATGAATGAATGAATGAATGAATGAATGAATGAATGAATGAATCAATGAATCAATGAATGAATGAATGAATGAATGAATGAATCAATGAATGAATGAATGAATGAATGAATGAATGAATGAATGAATGAATGAATGAATGAATGAATGAATGAATGAATGAATGAATGAATGAATGAATGAATGAATGAATGAATGAATGAATGAATGAATGAATGAATGAATGAATGAATGAATGAATGAATGAATGAATGAATGAATGAATGAATGAATGAATGAATGAATGAATGAATGAATGAATGAATGAATGAATGAATGAATGAATGAATGAATGAATGAATGAATGAATGAATGAATGAATGAATGAATGAATGAATGAATGAATGAATGAATGAATGAATGAATGAATGAATGAATGAATGAATGAATGAATGAATGAATGAATGAATGAATGAATGAATGAATGAATGAATGAATGAATGAATGAATGAATGAATGAATGAATGAATGAATGAATGAATGAATGAATGAATGAATGAATGAATGAATGAAATAATACAATAATTGAATAGACTATATCTGCTGCTGAGCCAATTGCCTTGAATGTAAAGGATAAAAAGATAAAAAATCACTCGAATAGATCAACTGCTGTCAGCGAATTGGCAAAAAGTGATGTAGAAAAACAACAATTACTGAAAATTACTGGTCATAGCAATCAAAATTCTGTAAAACCATACTCAAATCTCGATCAAGAATACCACAACAAGATCAAAAATATTATGTGTGGTAATAGATCTTCTATAGTAGAGAACTGCAACGAATGTAAGTTAAATTTTGATAATTGTTCATTTACTAACAGTACTTTTAATAAATGAATAAATGTTTCATTTCATTTTTTTATAAAAAACCTTTCCGCTGTTTATCACTCGGACATTGAAAAATGCCTCATTATTTTATGACAGATTTCTGCTCATTGCTTGATGGTAACAGCTCGAAGCCGAAGGCTGAAAAGAAACGAAGAAACGAGCTTTCGATTGTCATAAAATTATCTCGTCTATCATCACTGTCCTAGGAATATTACTAGGAAATACTGATAACAGTTTTCTGTATCGACAGAGAAGAACTTTTAGTATATTGAAAACATCGAAGGAAAATGTCCCGTTTCGAATCTAGAGCATGTCATTTTGTACATGACGCTTCACAGTGAACCTCACCCCAGGTGGAAGTTCAGTTTAACCTGTAAAGGGGCGATTGTGACAACCCCTTTTTAGTTGGCAGTGATTTATGTCGCAATACAACAGTATCGTTTCTTTTATTTCGACGAGTGGATGGGACGGTTTATTTGGTTTATTTTTTTAATATGACACTTTCCTGCTTCGAAACCGATCGAGGATTAAGCGAATTATCGGGAGTATGTATTTCGACGATTTACATTTTCAGAAAATGATGAAAAATTACGCGTCGGTTCAGTGGCTTAGCGATTTTGAAAGCCAACTCAATGGATTTATGGAAATGGAGATCATTTAGTTTTGCCATGTGTTGTCTCATCTATAAATCGAATTTGTTTATTTGGAAATAACTGTTATGTACCCCTTTCTGCATGGGACTTGCTCTTTTTGTAAGTGCCAATATAATTTTAATTAAATGTTCCAGTACAGTGATGGTATAATCACTAAAACTTAAAATCATTAAGTATTATTATTATGACTATTATGAACTCATATATCTGAGTTTTCAAATTAAATATGTACTTACAGCAAAATTTCTGATACATATTACTCAGATGGTACCTCCTGAACAGTGAATAATAGAATGTTGGTTAAATTACACAAAATATTCTCAATATAGAGAAGAGGTCGGTCGGTGGCTCAGTGGCGAAGGTCTCTAGCACTGGAACTTCTAGCTCACATCAGACAGACGTTCGAGGCTCGGGTACGGAATCTTTTTTCTCAAGTACACGGGTCTCTTCAGATGGCGACATGCCTTGTTGTGAATCAAGTAGTGTGATGTGAGTTGCCTAGATGCCAATCCCGACGTTCTGGTGCTAGCTTGAAGTGCGCACCGACCAACCGGGGTGGTGCTGTAGGTTTTCCGGGTTTTCCTACAGCTGAAAAGTGAATACACCACTGAAAACACCAGTAAGTCGCCCCGGAGCGCCATGGCAAATAATAATAGCTTTCCTCTACTCGCACAGGCTATGCCTTTGGGTACACTCTACGAGTGTTTATGAGGGAGTATTATTATTATTATGTAATCATCATCAAGTCTAGAGATATTAGATGAAATCACATGAACATTTTGTTTAATATTATTTGGTGACTTTGTTGCCTTTGGGAAACTTTTAATTGTTGGACGTAGGAAGTTAGATCGATCCCCCTTTCCATCTATATTCCGTTTTCGAAATTCGATTAGGTTCGGGATGAAAGATATGTTTAAGAAAGCAAAATCGTAGTTAGAGTATTCATGTGAAATATATTTTTGTATAATTTGTGTCTATACCGGGTGAAACAGGATCACGGTATCTCCGATAGTTTCAAAGGTATTTCATTGAAATTTGGGATATCCCATAAACATAATAAGCGGCATTTTTTGACCTACAAATGATTTTTTTTCGCTACCGGTTTAGCCGGAAGTGACACCATTTTTCGATTTTTAAATGGAACACCCTATATATTATTACATTTCTGAAATTTGCATAATTTTTTTAATCCAATTATACCACATTAGTTTTCCATTCAAGTGTGCCATGATGGTTACAATTCCTTCCAATTGACCCGTCTAATGCTAGGAAAATCGGACTTTCGTCAAAAATACTAAATTGCGTTTCTTATGAGCAAATAGTTCATCGTGATCGATTTTGGGGTAAAATTAAATTTTTTCAATTGGAACCATATTTGTTATGAGTGTTTTCAAACACTTCGGTAGCACCAGCGTGAAATAAAATGAACAACAGGTTTATGTAATACAGTGTCGGTAAGATGAGTTGATTATAGAAATACTAATGATGATAACAAGTAAATTCGCCAAAACTTCTGAGCAATCTTACCTGAGCCAATCCAAGGGGACTCCTGGGAGATCGTCAGCTTCGTCTGGATGTTGTTGGAATGTACGGGGCGTCCGTCTTTATCCAGACATCCGTGAAAGTTGAGCACACGGCAAAAAGGGATCACCACACCAAATATACAGAAACATATTGTACCTAACGTCACAAATAGGCGAAGCGTTGCGTGATTCAGACAAAAAAAAAAGTTGCATTAATAACTGAATTCATGGAAGCGTATATGAGCTAGAATGTTCTCTGCGAGAGACAACTCATATCTGCCCGTTTTCCATTGGAGGTTTTTTACGAAGGAAGGCGAAAACAAATTGTTCAGTGGCGTACACGTTTCTTTTATGCACGCATCTTACACACCTGATAAATAAATGAATTTAGATGAAAACTTAACAATATTGGTAGCGTGGTACCATTTATTAGTACTATTAATAAGAACCATTCGTCGAAATTACGTTTTCTTTGAATGCCTGTTGAAGGTAATCGATTACTCTTTTTGAATTATGAGAAAAAGCTCCATCTAGTTGGAAATACATTCCCTGTCGTTAATGGACAGGTAATTCAGTTAACCTGTCCTCAATTTAATTTTGCAGAAATCCTAATTATTTAGCTCCAGTCAAGGGTCTATCAAATATTATTGGACCAATGAATCTACGATCGAGTATTCCAAGCCAAACATTGAAACCGAACCGCACTTAAAAGTTACCCTCCCGCAATAAACTTTGATTTTCTTGTGACCAATACCTTATATTTCATCAGTTAAATAATCCCATATTTGTAAACCTATAGACTCGTCCGAAAATAAAATCCTTCCCAAAAAAGCATTGTTTGGCTGCACATTATTCTGCAAGATACAATTGCAATATTCCATCTTACGTTCATAATCACTTCCGTACAGTTGCTGGTGCAACTTTAAGTATAATTATTTTTGTGCTGGATTCGGCTTACTGTATGGTGACTAATTTCCAATTCAAATCCAATTTGCCTTAAAGAAACAGTCTCATCAACTTCTATTCGAGCTTAAACATTAATTTTCGTTCCTTCGTCAATAATAACGTTTTCTTCGGGATCATGAGTTAGGCTCTCTTCGAAATTGATTTTCAAGACGATTGAAATAATTTGTCGCTGAACATTGTCTATCAGGATATCGGTCGACATAAAATTTTCTAGCCGCAACGGCATTTTTTCTACATAAATAATTAACACGTCCACTTTTTCATCCCTTGTATAAATGTGCGGCATTTTGAATAAATATAACAACAAATGTGAAATGTAAAAACACCGATAAACCAACAAATATTCATTTGACAAACTGAAGGAATAATTTAATTGTTTTCAAAGCCTCCTTAGTAACTTTTTAACACTAAATTAAAACAAAATAATTGTATTCTTATTTTTTTTTACCTGTAATTTTGATTGTATTTATCACACATTTTAATACCAGATATGATTAAATTCTCTATTAATAGTACTAATAAATGGTACCACGGTATCAATATGGCTTCATTTGAAAAAATTGAGTTTTACCCCAAAATCAATTACGATGAACTTTATTTGCTCATAAAAAACGCCATTTAGTATTTTGACGAGGTTTAGATTTTTCTAGCATTAGACGGGTCAATTGGAATAAATCGGAATCATCATGGCACACTTAAATGGAAAACTAAAAATTAAATTATAAAAAATTTTGACGTTTGAAATGTGGTTTCATTGAATTCAGAAAATTATGCAGATTTCGGTAAAAAAAGTGCCTCTTTTTATTTATATGGGATATCCCTAATTTCAATAAATTTCCTTCAAAACTAAGGGAGATACGGGGGGTGTACCATAATCCTGTTACACCCGTTATACCTTGTGGGGGTTTTTCAGTTTCCACGATGCTTTCGAACCAGTTTCGAAATGAACATTATCCTTTTGGTAGTTTCCTCACAAAGGATTTTTAACGTGACATTGCTCCATAAAAACGTCTTTCAATTATCCTCCATTCTGAATTCCTTTTGTGACAAGTGCATGGATACTATAAATCGTTTCATTCAGATAGCGATTTGCGTATACCAGTTCACGACTTCGTTCCAGTTACCGATTCAGATTAAGCTAGGAGTTTCAGTTTTCAATTAAGCGCTTCAACTCCTGATTTCAGCAACGAATTTCAGCTTCCAAGTTCGTAATTTAGGTTTGAGTTCGATTTTGCAGTTGAATAGAGATTCCAACTACATATTTCATGGTTGCGAATTCAAAGTCCTCCAAGCTCTTACTTTGTATCCAACAACCTGATTGAACAAATGCAGGATTGATTTCCCGATGCTGCTGCTATCTCCAGAATTGGATGGAATATTGAGTTTTTGCATGTATATCACAGCAATATTGGTTATGACAAAACCATGTATAAGTTACGAGGACGTTGTTGAAATAATCTCGGTATTTTTCAAAAACAGAAATATTCATAACATCAAAGATACTCAAAATTCTGGAGCAGAAGAGATTATATTATGATTTCGGGGGGATCTTTGGCCTTCGTCATGTTTGTTCAAGTATTTTTCCAAACAAGTATTTATTGTTTTGAAAATTCTGAAGGAAATACAAAACTCTGTGTTTTTACTAGCAACAAATCCTAACAAAAAAATTTTTTTGGAGAGATTCCCTAAATAAAATCCAATATTAAAAAAAACTGATGCATCCAATAAATCCACTAAACTCGTAAATACACCATATTTACAGTGACAAATACATCCGCTCTGCCTTACTTCCGCACTGTGGATTTACGCATATTCGGAAGTGTTACGTCAACACCCAATTCCATCAGATATTGCGAGCACAAAAAAGGAATACTGCATGCGAAGGGGTCGAGATCGCGTGAACATATGCCGCCGATCAAATTGGATTGTGTAAAAATCCTTTGTTCAAAACTTTACGATCTTGATCTTCCTTTGTTTGGTAGTGGACCACCTGAGCTTTCCTTTCGAACGTGCCGAACTAAAAAATGAATCGGAAAATTTATGATACGACGAACGTTGAAGCGATGAATTTGAAGAATGAAGTGGGATTTTTTATCGACAGTCATAATTTTACACCTATATGGAGGGTTCAGGGATACCACAATGGTTCACTGTTGGAGAAATTGGTAATTTTACGGATGATATAGTCAGCACACATGGCATGGTATATGGTATCACACATTTAAAGGCCAGGACCTTGTCTTCGTTAGATCGCACAGGACTTCTGAGGGTTGCTGGAAGGCTTATAGCCGGTTGACGGAAAAAACAAATTTCGAATCGATGACATTACCATAGACAAAGATAAAGGAGATTTTTTGAATGATGGTTTTTCGGAATCTTAGGCCGACGTTTATTGAGGGATGTCTTTACAATTTGTAAAGGGGATTTTTTTCATTACCTAATTTAATTTTCTAAAAATTTAAATTAAATTTTTGAAGAACAAACAGAATAACAAGCAATGACATCAACAATTGTGGGAATAAGTGTAAAGTATACTGTTTCGATGATAATCTAAACATGGGGTTATATTTCAAATTTCAAATAGTGGAAGAATAATTTTTTGTATAATCAATAAGAACAAATATTACATTTTTTCTCAAGCACATACTTTTATTGTACATAGTGGGCCAAATTGAACACTTCTAACCTTCCCCAGAGGTGAAAGTCCATATGCGTTAGGTCCGGTGACCTGGCCGACCAACGGTTGGGTCCTTGGTTGGCTATTGACAATTACAGTGTTGTTAGGCAAAGCCCCGTCTTGTTGAAAATATATTTTTCTGAGCTCCATAGTAGCAATTCATCAACAAGGGGTTCAATATTTTGCCTTAAAATTTCTACATACCTCTGAGATGTAAGAGTGCTATAAATGAACGGACTGTAAATTCTACCCCTGAAAACACTTGCCCACACACTAAATCCAAATCTTTCTTGACTTGTCTACTCCACAATGGAATGAGGATTTTGTTGTGCCCAAGTATAAGAATTGTAGTGGTTGAAAATGCCGGCACTGCTCACTAAGCTTCGTCTGTACAAATATTATTTAACGAAAAATTACGCTCTTGGTAACAATTTTCCAGGAACCACTGGCAAAAATCCATGCGGCGGCGTTCAAAATCTCCTGGTCTGAGTTTATGAACTCTTCTAGTCCTGTATGGGTTATTTGTGCTTTATCAAAATCCGCCTAACGTTATTTCTTGGTAGGCCAGTTGATATTTTAAAATGTCGCGGTGACGTTTCAAGAGCTCCTAAAACGACTATTTCTTCCAACTGCTTATCCCTATTTGATTCATATAACTTTGGCCTTTTCTTTTCAAATTGACCACCATCAATTAGGTTGTGTCACAATCTTGCAAAAATGTCTCTAAAAGGTTTTCTTCTTTCTGGAAACCTCTCGTGATAAATATTGCTTGCTACTTCGGCATTTTCCCATTTTTTATAATTCTCATACTTCATTGCGAATGTGTTTGAAAATTGAATAAAAACCACAAATTAAAGAGCGTCTTTACTGCTTAAATCTAAATTTAACAGCTACCAGTAAACATTTGCATTCTGTTTTATCGCCGCGTCGTCCAAAGCCTACTTGTTCAAAGTGTGCGTTTCAAAGTCTACTGCATGAAAAAACCTAAAAGCTCTGTATTTCATAGACTCTAGCAAAACATCAAGTGTGCTACATTTTTGGAAAGGTAATTTCAAGTTTTATTGAAATATGCAGGAATATACAGGGTGTCTCAATAAAAAAACATATTTTTCCATCAATAACTATGGATATCTTATTTAAAAAATAAGTTACTCACACCATTGAATTCTACGTAAAAAAAGTGCTCTACAAATGTTTTCATAGAAACAAAAAATTTTTGTCAGAAAAATAGTTACAGCAACTTTTCTAAAATGCTCATTTTCGAAAAACATGCTGTAACTCAGAAACGAAGATAGATATCGAGATGCAGTTTCCACCATTAAGTTTGTAATAAAATTTGACCCTCAGACGCAGCCATCAGTTTTCATCTATCTAGTTTAAAAACAGGACTTTGCCTTTAAAAGAGTCCAATTTGGCCCACTCTGTACATACTCCTAGAGGAATGAGTATTTACCAAAAATTTGCGTGCGGTATATAAAAACAGAAATACATCATTTACTCTCATGTAAGCTTCAGAATCTCGTGAGGCAAGAACAAGTTGTTATACCTTTTTTTGAACATGAAGAAGTAACCATTTGTGTCAAATTCATTTATCCTTAACGGATTCTAGAATATTTGGATGACACTATTTCAGAACGCTATTTATTTGAAAATATAATGTTTCGTCGAAAATTATTGTTTTATTTTCATCTCCAACACCAAACATATTCTTGTCTCACGTTCGAACTGTAATTCAAATTCAAAAACTTGAAACACTTTTTTAACTGGAATATATACCATGCATCCGAAATTAAACAATCCTCTGGTATATACAGTCACAAATAGTTCAAGGTATATAATAGGTTGGGGAGGTGTGAAATGCCGATTGTTATTCAGGAATGAATACTGAAAATCATCCTTGGAAAAAAGCAACATAATCCAGTATAATACTCTATTCATACGGGTAAAGTAAATGACAAGGCTTATATCATCAATTTATTAGCAAATATAAAAATAATAAAATATATACGGTGTTCCATCAACTAAACGTGTGAAAAGCCTCTTTGGTACTCCTAAGTAGAGCGAGCATTCGGTACACTTTGAAGATATATTCGGAAGCAAACTGCCATGTATATGATGGTAAATGTATATGCCAAAAATTCATTTAAAATTTTCTATCAAAAATAAAATGCAGTACATATAATTCCAAACAATATTTGGCATTTATCGTGAACTGAAATATTATCTAATGTTTACCACCACAAATCAACTTCATTTACCTCCACAGCATTCTAATATATCGATTGAAACGTGATTATTTGTTTCATTTATCCATATTTGTAGGTATAAATGAATTATCATTACATGTGCGTGTAATGTAACAATTATAATTAATTGTTCTAGTTCATGATAACCTTCTCAAAGACAGTTATAATTGTTGTTGTTATTATCGAATAGGTAAGTGAGTTGAAACATGAAAACATTAATTATACTAAATGAATACTTTTGAATTGTTGATGGATATGAAACTGATGAACTCACTTGAAGTATACTTCAGATATATTCATTATCATCATGCATCACTTAACTGATTTATTTCAAAGCCATCTCAGAAACCTCTTTGTCAGTCAGGAGCGAACCGTCTGTATAACATATTATTAGGCTTCCTGGGCGCAAACTTTCTATTTTGCAGTCTGGATCTTTGGCCGTCCCACTGTCGAGTACAGCTAGCGTATAATCTCTGTTTTGGTTCCCCAATTACTACCCAGAATTCTCCTCAGTTACAAGAGGATTGCTACCGACTTCTGAATAATCGTATCTAAAAGCGCTGTCTATGGCACTTTGGAGTCTATTTGTATTGGCCAAACATGATGAGAGGACCATTTCTGTTGTTGTCGGATTTACTGAGAACTCTGCTTCAACGCACTATCATTCAATTATTCTGGATGCGGCCTGCATACATTCGCAGACTGATCGTCCTTTGCCTAAGAACAACACCATCGTCCGCATATGTTTGTGCCCCGAAACCTTCATCTGTAAGTTTACCCAGGTGCTCGATCAAGACAAACAAATTATAATTACCATACATGGAGAGAGAGAGAGAGAGACATATTCCCCGAGGACAGTCCCCTCCCCCATCTTGGCTTTCATTCTGAGGCCCCAATGGAATACCTCAATCCTTCTTATTAGCGATGATGCAGCATGTTTAGTCGCTGTCTACGTTTTATCAAAAGAGCCTTCCACATCGAAGAACACCAACATTATATCGTTAGGCCTCAAGATCCTTTCAACCCGTTCTTTCTCTATAAGTGTTTTGTAAAAGCGGCTTACCCTTAGGAGCTCCTCCAACAAAAAACTATCCACCACCTTTTTCAGCGTATCAAGCTGGAAGGGTGTTAGGCTGATGGTTTCAATGGACTCTTGCTACCGAGCTTTGGGAATAAATACTACTCTCACTAATTGCCAAATCTTTTGAACGTACTCCAGCGCTATTATACTGGCCCAGAGTTCCATGCCAAGATTTGGATGAGAAATTTCAGACTCTTCTGTAGCATTGCCCGGAATATTCTTCCGTCAGGTTCTGTTGACTTGTATGGGTTGAACTCTAAACACAGCTTGATGACTTTATTTTAGGGCTTTCTAGGTGCTTTTCTCTGGTCCTTCAACGACTAGTTCCTCCAACTAACCCGGCATTTTCGGGCCACTCTCAAAGAACATGCTTCTTCAAATGCCTTGGTCATTACGTTTCCTATTTTGTATACTTCCTGGTCGAGTTGTTCCTTCGAGAAAATCACTGAACAATTCTGTTTTAGACTTCCCAGTTCCCCGGTTGCATCCTTACTGTGCTGTAGATTGGCTTGGCCTACAGCATCGCCATTGGGTCCTTTTTTTTTAATGAGGGTGATCATTATTATATAAGTTAACGGTGAAGAATATTTCATATATAGAGGCACTCAAGATGCTCAAATTCTATTGAGAATTGTGGTGCTCTAGGGGCTTGCATGCATAACTGAACCCAAGCATAAAGGATCCAATTGAGAGGCATTCGTGCAGGAACTTCAATAACTCACCAACCTATGCCAGGAAGTAGGTAGGGTGAGCGAATTATAGGCAGAAATCTATTGTTGTTTACGTCGTATAATGTAAATTGAAGGCAAGTAGAGTCAAAATTGAACGCAAGGTATTGGAAAAAACAAGTCAGGAAGATAAGTTTCGAAGTTAATCTGGTTGAAGGAAGAAGATTTTTGCAGTACAGTCGACTGGCAGTATATTAGTTGGTATATTTTTTTGGTAAGTACTAGTTTTTTACCCGGAATTGCTAAGGTTTATACATCCAAGCATTATAATTACTCAAACGCTTATGGGTAGAGTTTGGAACAATATCATAAAATAAAGAAATATGGCTTTCTATGAACACCCACAGAGAGAGATATTTCCAAAGCGGCAAAACCAGAGTATTGTAAACTCTTCATGAGCCAGCCTGTTGCATTGGTTTGTATCTCGTGTTCGGAAAATTGCGTTTTTTTATTCTTCATTACCAGGGTATATTCTATACAAAGTACTCTTCACACATTGTAAATAATTTATGATCTGCCTTTCTGCCCCTTGTCTTGTTAAGTGGAAATGGGAACAATTATTCAAATGGAGCATAATTTGGAGAACCGCACACCCATTCACGAAAACAAGCCTGGCGTGTGTGTTGTATAAAGTTTATAAAATAATTGCTTCTCGTCCAGTAATAATTTCAGAACGTTTCCATGACATACAGGGACGGACCTGTCCGCTGAGAAATAACCATCTCCAGAAAAACTGTAGGTTGTGTAATGATTATATCCACCAATGAAATTGAAAATGATTTTGGTGTTCATATATACCTTTAGAAAAGTACCGTCCA
Source organism: Chrysolina americana (assembly GCA_958502065.1). Lineage (NCBI taxonomy): Eukaryota > Metazoa > Arthropoda > Insecta > Coleoptera > Chrysomelidae > Chrysolina > Chrysolina americana. The sequence goes on from OY293412.1 coordinate 7,549,530, forward strand.
TTTATTGTGCAGTATCTACAAATACCAAATGCTAAAAGTTATACCGATCATTCTTTTTGGTTGATATTTTAATGTTGAAAAGCCATTGATGTGAAGGTCTAACTCTGTAGCGGAAGATGACATTGAAAGTTCCATTTCAGGAAAAAAGGAAATATCAAGTAGAATTCTTCAGGTTTTCCTGTCCATTATAATTTCTAAGAATTTGGATTAGATGATAATTTAGTAACCAACTTTTCAGCAAATACTATTACTAATGAACATCAAGAAAATTAAATGGTTATTAGAGAGTTATCGAACGCTTTATACTGCAATGCGAATAGAAGTCGACGTTATTTCAATACTGTGAGACCTAATTCATTAGGTGAAAATTAATATTATCGGTACATCTGCTGTACACATCTCTGATGCACGTATTACGTAATTTCTAACCTGAGTCTGTTGTTGGAAACAAGTTGCGAGTAGTGAGGCAAATTGGTAATGACATGGAGAATCTTCCGGAAGCAGTTATTTTAGGAGGCGAAATTGATGATGATGACAAAATAAACGAGCGTATCAGGAATTTTAGGTTATATTTCAATGACAGGCAATTCAAAGTTACGGTTATGGCCAAATTCGTCCGAGAAATCAGAATAAGGAAAAAAATAAGACCAACTTAAAAAGGGTATAAATGGGCGCTATCCTCAATAAGGGAAATGCTCTTCCTAAAGTGCATATGCCCGATAACTCTCTATCAAAACGGTCTGATTTTTTTTTAATTGGTTAATGAAGACTTGAAAGTACTCTTGTACCTATTATTTTCTGTTTCAGGAAAAAAATTGTTGAAAAAATTTCACCTACCCACTTGATGAAGCCTAAAAAATGTGCATCTCGGACGAACAATCTTTTTTTACCTCACCGTAAATTTGTATCCTTGATTGTGTCTCGGCAGCAAATTTCTGATTCGGCCGAAAAAGATCAACTTTGAGGTCTTGGTACACAAATAATGATTAAAGCACGTGCAACGTGTGTAAGAACAAGACCAGAAGCAGAGTGTCCTTAAACGTTACGAATGATTTAAATACACTCTCACGAGCTTATCATTCGCTATTTTTTATTATGCCTACATCATAATTTCAGAAATAATACTAGAAATTAATTTTAAATGAGTATTCGAAATTGGCGTTATGTAAAATTTGGGCTTATTAAAATCATATAAGTAAGGAATTAAATAATTTTATTTTCATATCTATGGCGGGAAGAATCGATATACTTTCAGGATCGGAACTATTGTCGATAGTATTCATGATGAAGTAATTGAATGATATTGACGCGTTTTATTTTGATAATTCGCATGATAACGACAAATAAAATCTTGGTAACCAAAGCCATACAAGATTGATTGTTGCATGTTTCTAATAGGCGAAGATTTTTAACTATCTTTTACTGGATGTTTAGAATTATTGATGGTAGATAAAAATATTGTACAATATTTTTTGTATCGTAAATTCATATTACGATAATTGATGGGTTATAAAACTTGGCCAAAAGGCCTCGTAAAAATGCCTTTTAGTCCTGGTATGCAGAATATTTGGTATAAATTATAGATTTCAAGAGATTCAACAATAAGCATTGATCTAACAAGTACCTAGGTACACATTTAATTCATAAGTAATATGAACATTATTTTAGTGAATGAACTTATAACATTAAAATTAATAAATTGACATTGATGTCCTAGTATCCACCTTCAAGGAATCAGATATATCCAGTAAATACGTGCTAGAGTCTCATTCGTATACAGATCAGCTTTGGACTGTTCGATGAACCATGTAAACACTTGTTAGTTCTTCGTTATCTCTTATAGGGGTCGTATTGAAATTTTAACTTTCATATTGCTTTTTGGATACCACCTGAGCTGAACTGAAATAGGGTTAAGGTGTTTTCGAATATCCAGTCTAACATATATGCTTATGAACGGGAAAATTTTGGCAAAAACATCTTGGTAAAGTATGCAATCGATATTCATAAGAAGCGCATTCTCGTCCTCTGTTTCTTGTCGAATCCGTCTCTGGCGGGTGCCATCAACCGCCAAAGTAATTTACAAGTGGGCCATTTGATGAGTGGCCCTCTGGCGGCCCGAGTTTCGAGTTTTCGAGCAGTCCGGAACGGGAAAAGCGTTTTCTGCGGTCGTTCGCATCGCATTCCGTCGAAACCGCACCGCAACTTTTCGAAAACTAATGACCGCCGAAGGGCATGAGACTTTTATCTGCTGCTGAAGGACAGCCACGGAGAGGATATACGCACGCGATAGTGCGTTTCGAAAGTAGTTTCGAAGATCGGCGAAGGATGCCCGAGGGCGAAGTCATTGGTGGTTATGAGCGAGTGGAAAATTTGGAGAATGCATTTTGTGTGGGGCATTTTTCCAATTGTAGACTGTGTGGCGTTTTGGCCGTCTGGAAGCTTCACTCTCAAATGTCTTTTGAGGAGTAATCAGTAGTTATACCTCAAGTGATTGAATTTTTGCGATAAGATTCGAAAAAACACCATACGAGTCCGCAAGGCGAATGGTGTTTGTGTAAACAAAACGCGACAGAAACTATTGCTTTCACGGAAACAACGCAGATGTTGAAAAAGTTTTGCAATAAATCTTTCTTTTCAACACATTTTTTTCAAATTAAGAAATTCTGTTTGAAAACTTCTGGTGAAAAAATGGAATAGGCGTTGCACGTTCCACCCCTTTGAAAGATCACAACAAGATTTTTTATTAATTGGTGAAACACGACCTGAAAATTATTTTTTTTTTGGTCTCCAACAATGTCAAAAATACATATAAAATACCTACTTCATTCCGAATGGTTTAGATACAACTATAGAAGTAGTTTGGTTTCCACAGTAAATTTGGAAATTTTAACCTAAAATCCTTTTGTATGTGTAGGAAAATAGTATCGGTAGTAACAGTCAGAAGGTGTACTGGAATCATAACACCTTATCATTACGTCTCGATTATTATGCATATGTATACGTATTTATGTTATAGGCGATGTGACTGAATAGCCATGAACTGAACCATAAATACGTGTATCTATCACACTCTAGTTTTCACAGCACACGGGACATGGGTGGACAAAACATAATTGAGTAGTTGATAATGGTCAACGATGAGCCAAAGTCTTACATGTTGTCTGATGAGCGAAATTAACAAGTTCGTGGAAAGGGTACGGATCACGAATTGAAATAGTTTCAGACCTCACTGTTTTCATTCGTTATATGGTAATCCCCACCGTTTACAAAATTGCCGTATTATCATAAATAACCACAGTATAGAGTCTAAAGAACTTTCTGCTCATAATATGAACATTCTTCCATTTCACCAGCTTATTTCGCGTATGAAGTAGTCAACAGGTCAACACCATTAGCTTGGGCACATCGCTGAAAGAGAGGAAATGTCTATCAACTAAATGGTCATAGAATCGTTCACCAGAAAAATGTCTATATTGGCTGTGCGTGCTTTTTATGACTAATGATCACATATATAGATAAGTAAGTCTGATGAAGCAAAGGTAAAAAATAAATGGTCCAACTGAACCCAACGGACCAAACGGCTATTTGCACCACGCCAAATTCCTCTCCATATAGTGTTATATAGAGTGAAAGAGAGACAGGATTGGCAATTAACAGAGTTCATCAAACGGCAATCAATCTACCGCGGGCATGAATGCCTTCAGACATCATTTCAAAAACGACTAAGGTCGAGTTAAAAATACGAGTTCACCAACGGTTCAGTGGGCCGACCTAAATTGCTAAGGAATCAAAAACTTCATTGGTTAATCCCTAGCAACTGAACTTGGTTCACATAAACTGTACAAATTTCTAAAGGTCCGTTTTCACGTTCATGCAATTTGCGCAAATTGACTTGTGCATGCCAATTTGCGCAAGTAAATTGGTCCATGAAAACCAAAATCGTGCACTTGCACAAGCCAGAAAGCTTGACTTGAGTAAAATCTGGCCGGTCAGATAATTTGCATGTGGTTGGCGCAAATGCTTGAACGTGTAAACAACACTCAAACTCTACGGATGCCGTTCGCATGCGCAGAAGCCCAGTAGCAGCGAATTCTTGTTCTGACCTGCACGGCACCTTTGTGATTTCGGTGTTGTGTAACTTTAAGCTTCCTTAAAACAACCTACAGAGTTATTTTGGTGGTTTTTGTGTTTGTTTGGCAATAATGTCGAAAAAGGAAAAAGTATTCTTGACAGAATTCATTGAGCTGTATAAATCCAAAGAATACAGCGACAGAAACGCTAAATCTCAAGCTAGAGCATATAATTCGTCTTGATCCATTTGTTATTATTTCTAACCTATTCAGATTATCAGAATTCTTTCGCTCTCACACTCGACAATCGTGCGAATAGACTGAACGTGTGAATAGAATACAACGACTCAGTTCATTTGCGCAAATTGGAATGCACAAGTCTGCTTGTGCAAATTGCATGGACGTAAAAACGGTCTTTAAGAAGAAGAAAAATCTGACTTATGTAGAGCTCTCGACTGTTGGTTTATTGATGGCTCTAAAACCTTGATGGAAGAACTGAAGCGCTCATTCAGAATGGGCAGTTTTGCTACAATATTCCAGAGGTCGATGCCGCTGAAAAGAGTGCAAAGGAGCTAAGATATCGAGACCACATACAAAAAACTTGAAAAAAATCATCAGATAGACAGGCAGCACTAAAAGCGCTTGAATCCAACTGCTGTAATTCAAGAGCACACCTGAAATCAGTGGCGCCATACAATAGTGTTACCAGGTCATACTGGCCTCGAAGAAAACGGATCAGCGGACGCCCTAGTTGAAGCGAGGTGACGTAACAAAGTTCACTACACCAGGGGTCCTATTCTTGACCATTCGCAATAAGAACGAGTGCTCGTATGGTTTCTCTTTGAGTTACTGATGGCGTTGAAACTGAAGAGAAAATCAGACTGTGACGCTACAAGTACACAGTACTTTTTTTCCGGGGGGTATTTTTTCCGGGGGTTTTTTTCGAGTTTTTTTTTCTCGGGGTTTTCCGTTTTCTTTTTTTCTGTTTACCGTCACTGACAACCTACTGGAACTCAGAGTTATAGTAGATTTGCTCACGAGTCACTGTAAACTATGCACAAAATCAGCGTTGATCAAAATCGGCCTAGCAAAAAATTTTAAAATTGACCTAGAACAAAACCGACCTATAACACAAAATGTATATAGAGTGCTAATTATGTATGGATAATGATGAAATGGCTAAACATGTTCTATGTACATGTTCTATAACGACCAGAATCAGATTATTTAACTGATAATTTGTCTCTGAATGTTCTTCTCAATATGTTTATAACTAATTTTATATATATTCAGGGTGAGCCAAACTGGGTCATGGGCGGCGCTGGAGGAATTGGTGAACACCTACATATTTAGAATAGACACTATATTATGAAAGATGAATTACATTTCCTAACTTTTATTTTTTTTTCAGGTGAGCATTTTGATAGTATTTTTGGATGGGATTCGAAATGAGTAAGTGCTTTCAACGATTTCATGTCGCAATTCTTTTCACATCTCAAAAACAGACTAAGATAAATTGAAAATGAGCAAATTTTTCTTCTTTGTGTGTTTATAGTGGCATCGATTGCTAAGATTATTAGCCACTTTGTGTTCTGGGTAGGCTATGTTACTAACTTCATCTTCATAGGGCACCTTAGGACTAGCACTGTTAATATGAACACAACAGTGACTCGTGCTCCTCACCCAAGTCAAGCCATGAGATTTTAACATTTTTATCGGAGATATTAAATTGAAAAAATCCCAGCTCTGACTGCGGCTCGAACCCGGGGCCTTTATCCCCGAACCGGACGTCATATCACTTGCGCCACGCCCCAACGTAAAAATAAGCAATAATTTGTGTCTCCGTCGAAATAAAATGAAACAGTATCTTTTTGATCACAAGCGCCAGAGATACAATGAAAAACAGAAACCAACTCAGTAACTCACCCATTCACTCGATATCTGAATTATTCGAAAATATTGCAGGCAATTTTGTGATTTCAGAAAAATCAGTAATTTAATCTGAAAATGCCCTTCCTTTCGAAGGATCTTTAGTCAGCCATTCATACAGGTACTGCTATTATTTCCTTGCTGTGATTGTTTCAATTATGAAACAAGCTATTTCACCATTCAACTCGCAGTAATCGCCAACTTCGTTTACCAATTCAATATTACATATCCCGGGATTTATCTGTTAAATCCCTCGATATAAATCTTAACGACAAAGTTACATAATATAAAGCGACTGAAACTTGTGAAAAAGAAGTTTCCATTGAAACTTTCCCATTTCGGTTCGCAAATGTTATTAAATTAATATTCATTGCTGGTAATAAAACACTATAGTGCTATGCGAAGCTGTAAAACAATGAATAAACCAACGAAGTTTCATTATTCGCTCCAACTCTTGTTTTTATTGTGTGCTGTTATGCCATTTTCAGATGGAGTGTTTATTTCCATGTTAGCAAAACATTTTGTAATTTTACGAATTACGGAGAATGGGAATATGAATTTCGCTAACCATGAGGCATTTTGACAAACACTCTTAATCGATTATCCGGTGATAAATTGGGGAACATTGTTTTTCATGTTGATTGTTGCAGTGTCTATTACCAACTGATTTAGAGCTATCGTTTCCTCTTCATCAACATACCAATTGACGTAAAAATCCGGGGCCTGAAATCACTTCAGTACATCTACATTGAAGCCAGAAACACAGTTGTACCTATTCGATAGAGCATTCCTCACAGCCAGAACATAGGAGGAATAAAAATATTAGAGCCGACGATAACCTTACAGTTTTGTGAAATGCGCTAGTTTGTGGAAAGCTTTATTTATTCATAATTTGTCAATATCATAGGAATGTTTTTTCGACAATCGTCGATGGTCACCCGAAGGGGCAAA